>JAQMYL010000017.1:10807305-10829201 GCA_030014365.1 Clarias pachynema | reverse complement strand
GCATGAGGAATCACAAAGGAGTTTTCATTTTCTGCAATGGAAAAGTACTCGAACTAGTTACTTTTATCAAAAAGTAACGCTATAATGTAACTGATTATTTTTTAAAGACAGTAATTTTGTAATGTAATTAGTTACTTTAAAAAGTAACGTCCACAGCTTTTGAACACCTAAAAAGTGGGAGGCCTTAGAATGTTTTATGTTTATTCTGATCTATAGTCTCATAGTGTGTCATACCCAAATCTTCACTGTGCATAGATAAATAGATTATTATATGCTTTTTTGGACATAGCTATATAGTTATGGTGCTATTGTGCACTAGAGACATACAATCACTAAGCTGCCATGGTATGGATGCAGTTCAAGATGTATCCAGTAATTTACAACTGTTATTCTGTAACCCAATATTTTCATATACTGCAGTATCTGTAGAGTGTTTTACACCATTCGGGATGTGGCCATAAAATCAGGCATCGTGAAGTCAATAATTTAGTTCCTTACTATTTTGGCACTATAGAGGTCCGCGTTATAGCATGCTTTCACCGCCGTCAGAAGCGCAAAACTGCTTTGTGTAATGCTAAACCCCTGAAATACGCAAATGACGTGTTTTTACCTCACAAAATAGCGTTTGAGGAGACGTTTATCTTTTCCTCCGGTCGGCATAAATTAAACTAAGCCATGCTGCGTGTGGGCGAGCCTGAGCGCTCGGTGTTGAACACGGGGGAAGAAAAGGCGCTAAGTGAAGAAGAAGCAGGAGCACGGAAGGATTTGAGAGAGGACAAAGTGAACGATGACGTAAGCACACAAGGATTTGAGAGAGTTTGTTCTCACAACACTGTGGTGTGTGAAGTGTCGGGATAAACATGTTTTTTTTTTATTTAGGACTTAATATTAAGAAATTGTACATTTTGGAATATAGGTATATTTAAATAAAAAATTAAGTATTGCTTTACGCATCAATGTCATTTTGGTAAGGACAATAATCAGAATTATATTATAGCAATAAGACAAAAAAAGCATGCATTCATTAGTTATAGTCTTTTTATTGGTAGTATATCGACAGTACGCTATGACCTCACACATTTACACAGTACATGATACAGAAACTAGAATATTTTAATCAAAATGACCATAAATATATTTTATTAAATACTTTTATTCACGATTCTTAATTTCACTTAAAGGATGTATATTTTATATAGCATACTGATAAATAAGAAATAATGATCTCGCCTATAACCTACCTGAAATTTAAAAAAAAAAAAAGTTCTAAGAAGAATATTTGGCTAGGCTTTAAACATAATGCTCCACTGACTGCATGTGTGTGTGTGTGTGTGTGTGTGTGTGTGTGCATGCGTGTTTACGAGAGAGAGATACAGCTCCCCCTTTCTTCCATTCTCCATATCTCTACTAATTATCCCCTACCCCCCTCCCCCAATACACACACACTCCCACACACTCCCACATACACGTGCACCGACCGACGCAGAGCCCATGGTATGCAGATGAGTCTCGACAGGTCACAGGAAGTCGAGATTCCAGATAAAGCCTCAAGAAGGAAACTGAACAGAGAGCAGAGGAAGAAGAACAGAGAGGGAGACCACAACAAATATTATGCACTTGGTAACAACTCAATGTCAGTTGTTATTCTACATTTAAAGTATAATTTAGAAATAATGTCGCTGGACAGTACCTGCACAAACGGGTGTTCTGTTGAAAAGTTTCTGTGTCTGATGTTGCTTTTTTGAAAGCAGTGAGAGAACTGAACATTTTGCTTCCAGGTTTTGTCAATTAACATAAAGAGATAAAGAGACACGGACGACAACATACTAAAGATATTTCCGCACGCTGACGTTGAATTCGCTAATCGGACAAAGTGATAATGTTATTCATTTTCTATAACATGCGCTCTGACAAAAAGATGTGCATTAAAATCATTGGACTGTATTAACATGTATCACACAACTTGTATGTTCTACCACACATAACCAAACTAATAAGAAACAGATGCATGTTGTTATCTAATAAAAGCAGGCAGTTGTTTATATGGTGAAACTTTCTGCATTGAGACATTTATAACGTCTCAGGTGTCAGCTGGTTGTAACGGCAAGGAAGATTTCCACCACTAGTCTTTCCAGTTTCTCAGTAACAAAACAAGCTGCATTTTATTTCTCAGTCAGTACTTGCTGATGGGGGAGCAACTGTTTAAAGCTGCTGTAACATGGCCTAAATGATGACAGGAACTAACTTGTTCCACCATTTCATAATTTTAAAAAACTATATGCAGCTAAAATAATAAGCACATTTTTAATCATTTAAGAAATGAGGCAGTGATGGCACCAGCAGCTAAGGCTGTAGGTTGCTGGCTTTCCGATCTGAAGATCAGGGGTTCGAGTCCCCTTAATCCTATCTGCTCAAGGGGCTCTGCATCCTGGCTGACCCTGTGCTCTGACCCCAGCTTCTTAATTGGAATATGCAAAAATTAATATAGTACTCTATAGTACAAAAAAAGCTAATACTACTAGAGAAATAAACTACTATGTGACAAGCTGTGATAGGAAAAACAACTCCCTTTGCGGAAGTAACGGCCCTTGGTTTCACACTGGGCTCCATCATTTGACCCTGTAATGTGATGTCACACCCCTTAATGCTTTCTTCCATCAGCCACATAAATAAGGTCTATACAGAACTTGTGGATAGACAGTACTTGAGATATTCTTCAGAAAAATAACGAGTTCTCCACCTGACTGACTGTGTGTCAATGTGGCTGCTGCAAACGTGTGGGCTGAAGACAGTTACAATACAAAGCAAATGAAAGAAACAACACTGCTGTGATACCGAGTTGAAAAAAAAAATCTGATCAAAGTTCAAGAGAAATAACATCTGTGGAACACTAAGACTATTTTATGCAGATGTGGACATGACCCTAAATCGGTGGAGGGTGGGGCTACATACAAATTATGTTTCCTGATATACCTGATATATAGATTTTACACAGACACAAAATAATAATAAAAAATAATAATAATAAAATTAATGAAGCATGAAAGGCTATGGCGTATGGCGTATGGTTAGCACTGTAACCTCCAGGTTACAAGTTCAATTCCAACTTCAGGTCTGTGCGCAAAGACAGGCAGATTAGGCTAACTGTCATTCCAAATTGCCTGTAGTGTGTGTATGTGTGTGTGCCCTGCAATGAATTGGCACCACGTCCAGGGTGTACCCTGCCTCGTGCCCTAAGTCTCCTGGGATAGGCTCCAGGAGACCCTGTACACATAATAAAGTGTTATAGATGATGAGTGAGTGAAAGACCATGAGGTCTTTATGTGTCCCTTTTAAGTGATGCACAAACATTAAGTTATAACATATTTAACAAACCTTTTCATATCATTGTTTTAGTCTTATTTAAAAGGCACAGTTCGAACTCTAAGGTCCTCAGCCTTTGTTTAAGCTCAACATCATCTCACACAACAGCACATAATGTGAGCTTTCTAATAGACTTTTCTGCCATGTTTTTTTTCCCCTCCACTTTAGGATTTTCCGACACACTCTGGAAAAACGGGCCGCTTTCCGACCAGATCACTTTACGGGAAGGGAGCCGCGCGCAGAGATACGATCGTTTCTATGGAAACCAGCCTTCCCTGACGAGAACAGGGACATGGAGGTCAAGACGAGCGGTTGCCTTAGAAACCGCGCGTACGTCTCTCGTGTACATCAAAAGCACCTCCCCCTTTCGGAATCGGGACGCCTCGCTGTGTGGAGGTCGGCGCCTGTGATTGGCTGGAACGCGGCGGCTGGGATCTGAAACCGCCCTCTACGCCTAGCTCGAGCTCTTAAAGGGGAAATAAAACAGGCTGTAATTTTGGGACCGAAAAGAATCGTGTGTGGAATCGTGAAACTGTTTACATAATAAAATTAAAACAAGCAAAAACAAAAGAAACAAGTGAAAAGTTGTAATATCTATTTTTCAAGAGCAATGTAGTTAATAAATGAATTGATTAAGAAGCAAATAAAAAATGCAATATATGATAAGGACATATAGGCTAATGCGTATCTTTTATCTTGTCTAACCGAACTGTCCGTATTAATTCTCTATAAATCCTGCAAACTTGTGACAATAAATGCAGGTCATTAACACGTGTGCTTTACTCCTGGAATTCACACTGCGAAAACAGAAAAAAAAAAAAAAAACGAAAAAGCACAACGACATGTAGTGTGTGTATGTCTGTCTCCATGTTATCCGAGTGCAGCTTACCGTGCAGAGCCGCACCACCGCGCCACAGCTCACTCTTAATCAAGCTCATCTGACCCCGACACAATATCTATCTATATATACCCGAACAGATCAATGCACTTGCCTCACGGATTTTCTCGGGAGATGTAGCCGGTTTACATTTCTATAGAGCGCCTAGTCGAGCACGCCATGTTTGTCTGGTCAGAGGAGGGCTACTGCGCTCCTGGACGTATGGTGGCGTCCGATATGAGGCTAGCGATTTATGTTCAACTTGATTACTTTGCCTTTAAGTTCACAAGGCATCCATCTGGCAGGCAGACGAAGCTCCGCCCTGATGTTTCACCCAGCGGTCCTCCTGCCACCGCAGTGTCCGGACCGAATCACTCACACTGCAACTCCCACAATGCCCTCGTGATCAAAGCCTCCGCCGCGTGAAGCGAGACCGAGCGGGCAATGTAGTCCTCATCACTCCTACTGACTGACAGGAGTTTATACTTCTCAAATATTCATGCTTTCCAGTGCTTAGGTTCTCTTTAATACAATGTAAAGATCATGTAATATAGGAAAACACCATTAAAAGTACCTATATACTCACTTGTCTAAAATTTTGATGTTTGTCCTGTTGTCACAAGTTTTGATGTTTAATGAATTCTGTGAGAATCATTTTAGGAGCGGGATCACACTTAAAACCGAACCAGGAAGCTTTCCTGAATTTATGTAGAAACCATTCAAGTTTCATGAACGCTTGCCACAAGGTTCCCGGAGGCACTTTCACGAGTTACGCATCAAACCTAAAGATCTTCTAGAAAATGTTTGCCGTCAGAGTGCATATTAATGTTAAGGTTGAAATATTGTGACGTGCATTACAATGCAGAACGAATGATATATGAAGATATCTGAGACTAGTGGCTTGTGCTTGCAGTGAAAAAAAAAGAAGTGTTCTCTTGGTCTGGCACCTATTAGTGATATATATTAGTGATTTTTCTGTGAATATATAGTTAGCACTATTACAGAGGTAGCTCAGTGGTTAAGCTGTTGGACTACTGATTGGAAGGTCCCGAGTTCATACCCCAGCACAACCAAGTTACCACTGTTGGGCCCTTAATTAAGGCCCTTAACTTCTCAGATGTATAATGCTCTGGATAGGGGTGTAAATGTTGCTACACAGAGTTGGGGGTTCAAATCTAAGCTGTGTGTGTGAGGAGTTTGCATGTTCTTCCTATGCTTGATGGCAAGATACTCACAGTCCAAAGAAATGCACTGTAGGCAAATTGCCATTTTCAAATTACTCATAGTATGTGATCAGGTTTGTGTGTGTGCGCGCATGGGTTCCTGTAGTTAACAGAGGTTGGGATCCCCAGCGATGTAGTGGCCCTCAAACCGCAATGACCACTGGTGTGAATTCATATGTCATTGCAGCCAATCATCACTTAGTGATGCTAGCTTGAATGGATGAATGAATGGAGGCCTACCAAACATGGCAGGACATGCTGTTACAGGAAAATATTCAATATTAAATACTCAAGGTGATATGATGTTTTAACACACGAAGATGGAAATGTTTTCCAACAACAAAGGAGTGTTTTATTCCTCAGCAGTTTCTGTTTAACAAAATGAAACAATGTGCACAATGTGGTAGAATGTATGTTAGTCCAGTCATCACTTACGCTATAGCAGCTACAGTATATACTGTACAGTCTTCACGTTACCAGCCTCTCCTTTTGTCTCTCTTGATGGTACTGTAAGCTCTGATTCCTAAAACTCCTTCCATGGATATTGAAGAAAGATAGAATTCACTCATGTGAATTAAATTACAGCTAGAAATAATATCACAGCTGTTCTTATAGAAAATTAATTAACAGGGTTAAGAATTAGGCGGTACAGTGGCTTAGTGGTTATCACTGTCACCTTGCACTTCTGGGTTCCAGGTTCAATAACCGCCTCGGTTCTGTATGCATGGAGTTTGCACATTCTTCCCATGCTTGGTGGGTTTCCTCCGGGTACTTCCAAAGTTCTCATGTGAATGAGCATGTGTGTGTATTTGTGTGTGCCCTGCGATGGATTGGCAATCTGTCCAGGCTGTACCCTCATGCCCTAAGTCTCCTGGAATAGGCCCCAAACACCCTGTATACAGGACAAAGCGGTATAGATGATGAGTGACTGAATGAGTCAAGAATTCAGAATTTAAAAAAGACATAATATAGGAAACACGTGCTAGTCAGTCTTTTAAAAACTGAAAACATATATTTCCATATCATTTTTTTTAAAGCACCATCTGATCAATCCTGGTTCCATGTAGTACTGTAGGTTTGAATATTTGATTTGATTTGTGATGTTTATGTTGTATTCTGACTTTAATCATGCCAATTCACACAGAATGCATTTATAAATCATATTCTCAATGCATGTCACACTCAGCAGTGCATTTTCCATTTTAACATGCATTTCAATTTACACCATCTGCGCCACAGGCATGTAAAACATAAGCTTGCGTATTGTGCTGTGTTTGTTGCAGTCTTCTCTCCCTTTTTGCACGTTTAAGTGAAGCGTAAACTCCACAGAACTCCACTGGTAGCACAGAGTCACACATTCTATACTCTGTCAAAGTTACTTTCAGGTCTTTTGGGTGTGTAGTCAAAATGGTGTTAGTTCATTTGATTGTGTGGGTAAATCAGAATACCATGTGCTTATCAGAAATAGCAAGGGGAAGAAACACTTACACTTTCTACATTTTAAGCATCTAAAACTAATCTAACAAAACAATTAAATATTTAAATACTGATAGAGTGTATGTAATACTGCATGACCTCATTCTGTGAGCTGGAAAAATTCAGTCTGTGAGTCGTTGCATGTTGTGTTCAACCACATGGCCAGCAGAGAAGATGTGATATGTTAAAAACGATTTGTTACTATAGATATGCATAAAAATTGTTTATTCAAAGCTAAATGATAGGCAGCATCTCTGTCTCTTTCTGCCTTTGACAGCAAAGTTCATAGAACATCACATGACAAAGATTAAATCTTAATAAATTACATATTTACAGTACTATGCGAAAAGTCTTGAGCCACCATTATTTCTTCATATTTTACTTCCAGGGAGCCAGACTTTGTTGTATTTTTAATGTAATCTTGAGGAATAGTTCCAGGCTTCCTTTTTTTGGCTCTCATTTTTGGCACGTTTTTGACTCTGATTTTCTGTCCGATCCCTGTACCTGAGCAGTTTCAGAGGATTGTTTTTTGTTTGTTAAGCCACACAGTGACTTTTAAATCATTCCAGCAATAAAATACATCTAATTAAGGCACGAATCAGTGAGAAACAGGTGCAGGTGATGATCAGGCCGGTGATTAGTATACTGGTGATGCTAAATACTAAGTGGTTGGAACAGACGAGATGGGAAATGAGGTTGCTGCTGAGGTTGTTGCATAAAAGACTAATTTTCTGCTCCTCGCAGCCAATTTGTTCCAATTTCTTTAATTTAAATTATATAATTTATTTCATAGAATATAAAGAAATTTCATTTTTGCATAGTACTGCAAAGTACCTCTACAAGCCAGTTATTCCTTGTACCGTTACTTACGTTAAGTTTATTTACATTAACAGATAGCACTAAGAATATTATATTTTTTTAATCAAAGTAATAATGAGACTATTTGTCTAATATGTCTATATATAAGATATTTTTACTTACTAAGCCACACGAAAGCAGCATATTGAATTGCTATAGAGCATGTACACAGTTGTTTGTAGATGTGGGTAAAGATGAGGACCACTGAACAGGCAAACATGCAGCTGAGGTTTTAAGTCTTAACTGAGCAGTCCTCAAATCATTACAGTGCAAATGCTGTAGTCTAATGAACCTAGGACTGGAGCTGTCAGAACTTTCACATTTTCTTTTGGTCCTGTTCCAGGAATGAGAGCTGAATTGAAAGAGAAATAAATGCAGTGGAGCTCAAATGGCTGATGTAGAAACAGACTGGAATGGTCATTCTTTATAATAAAGCTAGCAGAAGAAGTTCATTCTGTTACTAAAGGGTACTGTTAAACATGACGCTAAACATCATATACCAAATCCTCAGCCGGATCTTTAACGACTTCAGCAAAGATTAGCTTCTCCACACACACACACACACACACACACACACACACACACACACACATGACCAAACATTCCTAAAAAGCAAAAGGAATAATGAGTAAACATCCATAACATTTGTCAAATAGAAAGTTGTGACTTTCAGAAATTTTTGAGCAAGGTTAATGTTTTATTGCTCTTGTATTTTCCTTTGCTATCTTTCACCCCATGGGCCCAAACTAATTTTGTATTTGAATTCAATCTGACCTGACTAAAAAAGAATAAATTAAGGATAGGTAAAAAAAAAAAAAAAAAATCATTTGCCATTGCTATATAATGGCTGTGCAAAAGCAATTCACCACAATCCTTTGAACAACACACACACACACACACACACACACACACACACACACACACACAAACAGACATGGACACACACAGACACACAGACACGGATGGGGACACCAAGAAGATTGCTGATGCTAGCTATAAAAGAATGTTTTTGTCTATGAAAATATAAAAATATTTGCTTAAATCAAGGTATTTTAGAAAGTGTTCTACTAAGAAAAAACTAAATTTCTGTGTACTTGTGTGAAGGACCATAAAGAACAACCTATTAAAAAATTAATACCGTTTTGCATCTGTGCCTTGACAAACAAGACTAAAAAGTCTTAATTTCAAAAGTTTAATTATTGTATAGCTAAATCCAAAGGAACTCATGTGTTATTAGGAAGTAATAATGCATCTAGTAATGTGTATACCCTCTATGTCATGTCAATAACAATGATATCATGTCAATCGTGGATGTTTGTGGGCTCATGCACTGTATGTGGAAGAGGGTAGATTGCACTCTCTTCCAAGTGTGGAACTCTGGAGAAAGCATATGTTATCCTTCACCCTCCCCGATAGCAGTCGAATGATAGAAGAGAGCTGGCTGGTGGGTTGGGAATTGGCAGATGACCAAATTGGGGGGAAATGGGGGAGGATACATCTAGGAAAGTAGAGAAAAGTACTGGGCTTGGTTTAGAAACTGGGCAGGTTATGTGATCAAATCCCAGCTCTGTTAGACAACTGCAGTTGAGCTTGAAACATAGCCACAGCCACCAATATAAACATTAAATGGTTCTGATAGATAAATGTAATGTATAGGTACAAAATAAAAAACGAGGCTGCTTAAAACATACAGTACCAATTACTCAGCAGTAGAAACATCCACAATACATGAGACGTTCATAGGTTTCCCAGTGGGAGAAAAAGTGAACCAAACCTCCAAAACCTTTATGAAGAGTCCTTAAAGAAATCTTCCAGCATTTTATCCATATCACTGTCTATATAATTATTAAAGACACATACATTAACAATTAAGTAAACTGATTACTTGCGTAAAAGGAAGTCTAAGCATGCAACTATTTAATTTTATATAAAACAACTATTACCTTTAAACAATAAATATATAAAGATAAGACAGACATGAGATGAGAGTGTGTCTTATTTGTCTTACTCCAATGTAGTGCAATAAAATTCTGCTTAGGATTTGTG
Organism: Clarias pachynema; assembly: GCA_030014365.1. Classification (NCBI taxonomy): domain Eukaryota; kingdom Metazoa; phylum Chordata; class Actinopteri; order Siluriformes; family Clariidae; genus Clarias; species Clarias pachynema. Next base: position 10,819,358 of record JAQMYL010000017.1, on the reverse strand, counting down.
GGATCCAGGTGCTCACATTACTCCATACTCCATTGATAACATAATAACAGAACCCCAAGTTTTTCATATTGGAAAAAGCAGTGCCATCTTCGGATAGATAAATTATTAAGGTGGTAAACCTTTATAATTTATCTATCCGGAGATGGCACTGCTTAACCTGCCATACCTTTGACTGAAGATTGCAGAAAAGTGCTCTACATAAATGCACACTTAGCAAAATTGTTTATTGATGCCCCAATAACTAGCCTTAGACATACATAAAGTTTTTTTTTTTCAATGTCAAAATGATCATTCCTGGCAATCTCATACTATATATGGTACAAATTTAGTTGAAAATTAACTAAAACATTTGCAACTCCAAGAGATGAGTGGGGAGGGGCGTCAAAGTTATCATTATTATTTGTTTCCCTTTTTATTCTTTATTTTAGCACAGATACTTCACTTTACTTGCTCATGTTTGTGGGGTTTTTTTTCTTTTCTTTTCTTTTTTTTACTCCAGTGGTGTAGACAGAGCTGCGAGGTGAGCAACCTAACTCACTCAAACTTGGGAGAAAAACCTAAACACTTATAATGCTTCAGTTGCAGTCAGTATATTTGGAAAAAGCCAGCCCTAAACAGCTATCTTTATAATGTGTTTCTGGTTGCCAGTATACATATTACATCTTTTCTGGTGTGAATATTTTGCGTTATACACTTTCTTCACATTTATATGAATCCCCTATATTCATATCACTGTGTGAGCAACTATCAGAAAACATTTTCAGCTTTCTTTCTAACGTGCTCTGAATCTGTCCATGCCTACGACAACATCGTATTATTGCCTTATCGCCATTCTGGTTTGGTCTGCTATGGTTCTCCTCACATGCTTATTGATTTCTTTCCTTGCAATGCATAGCTAAAAGATGGGTGCTCCTGATCCCAGTCATTGTTAAGATGCAGAGCTGGTAGCTCCAACACTCAGCCACTAGAGATCAGAGAGCGAGAGAGAGCAAGAGAAAGAGAAAGTGAGAAAGTGAGAGAGAGAGAGAGAGAGAGAGAGAGAGAGATTCACATGATCTGGATCTGCATGATTCACCCACTAATACTAGTGGGGTTTAATTAGGAAGGAAAACACCAAGGCAGACTGAGAAAAACTCCTAAATAACACAGAGCAGTAGTTACTGTTTAAAGCTATAAATGCTTCCAAGTTTATAAAAATGACCATTTTTACACCGAATAAAATGAAAATCAGCATTTTGGTGAAGAATACCTGGTGTGATAACAATAGTTAATTCCTGCGCTCGGTTTAATTTGACAGGTATTGCATCACATTTTGAATAAGACGCAAGCAGAAGTTTGTGATTTGAATTTGTATTGTGTTGCAAATCTCAGGTGCTGTTATAATATCTGTAACATGATGCTATTATCAGTTTATCACAGAATCTACTCTTTTATTTATTTATTTTTTTAATTAGGATATTTGGATGGTTTTTAGCGTCTGCTGTAGAGTTCTTCATAGTGTCTTTAATGATTTCTTTAGATTAACAAACAAAGAACCCTTTATTTGAGGTATTTCCCCCTAAAAAGTGTGCATTAAACATGTAACTTTCAACTAAATGCAATGAAAATCATTTTATTCGAAGGGTTAAAACAATAGTTAAGGAGGTTTTATACTAAAGTACTAGTTACCTGTTAGCTATAAAGCATTAGTATTACTAATAATAATATGAAAATTTAAAAGTAGGTAAAATAGTGTTGTTTTATTAAGTTTGTAATTAATTATTTGTCTTGGAACTAAGAATTTGTCCTCCATACTTACATTCTGCAGCATATATATAAGGACAATATAATAATGTATTTAATACATTGTTTAAATAATTAAAAGTGAAAAAAAGAATGTTCCTCTCATTTTAACATTGATTTACAAAACAATTCCCAGGATTTAGTAGAAACTATTTTAAAAAAAGTGATTTTCCAAAAAGAAATCAGAAATAATCAAGCTTAGATAAACACGAGATAAAATGAGAAAACAAGGGAAACAATGTATGAAACTTACACAATAAAAAGTATAAGAAAGTGTGAAGTATTATGTGCAATCTTTGCTTCCTTGTTTATTCAATAACATTCACTTTTTTTTTTAAACTATGTATTTTACTTTGTAGTTTTCTCCCACAGTCCAAAGGCATGCAGATTAGGTTAATTGATGTTTCCAAATTGCCTGCAGGCAATCCAGGCGTGTTCCCTGGATCGACACCCTGTCCAGGCTGAACCCCACCTTGTGCTTTAAGTCTCCTGGGATGGGCCCAAGACCCCCCTGTGACCCTGTATACAGGATAAAGTGGTATAGGTGATAAAGATTTTACAAAAAGAAATAATAAGCTTTGATGGAAAATGTAAAGCAAGCAATATGTACATATCTATCATGTGTACATATCATACCTTTTTTTTTTCTTTTTTTTTTTTACCTGAGCCATTTATTAATTCAGTTTACACAAACACAGTAAATTAAATAAAGGTGAATTGCAAATGGATTAAGAGAACTTTATAAAAAATTAATTGACAACACTGAATTTGTGAAAACATACAAGAGTTGTGCAAAGGAAAAGTATAGTTGGTAAAAAGAGAGGGAAGTCTGTCTCCTCTCCTCTGTTCAGCTCAGCGCCTCATGAGAACATTCCAGCTCGGTAAAGTCAGTTTGGAATTTGAATAGCACAGAAGAACCGCCCGTCTCTGATTGGAAAGAACCGAAAAACGTAGGCGGGACATGCACGTCACTCATGAGCGTTCTCGCTCTACGATTGGAGCGTAGTGAGGTGGGCAGAACCGCCCAGGCAGTATATATAGTATGAGCACAGCTCTCAGGCTAATGATCGCTGGCGCTCGCTCGTTAAGAGGGAACGGACAGAGACGGTCTTGTTCAATGTTTCACCACCGAGCAAACCTGAGCCTGCGCCCCCGAACCAAATACCGCGCTTTCGACTGAGTGCAAGCCCGAGTGCTCCCTTCGCCGAAGTGTGGGAGAGGGCTCTACAACTACAATGATCAACACGGGGGAGTGCGCGGTGGACGCGCAGAGCCTGATCTCAATCTCGTTGCGGAAGATCCACAACTCGCGGACGCAGCGCGGAGGCATCAAGCTGCACAAGAACCTCCTGGTGTCGTACGTGCTGAGGAACGCGCGCCAGGTCTACATGAACGAGAAGTACGCGGAGATCTACAGGATGCAGCAGTACGAGGAGGTCATGACCGTGTGCAACGAGATCCAGGAGCTGAACCCGCTCGACGTGGCCGAGGACGCCGAGGAGGAGCCGAGCTGCTGCGGCGTGGCGAACCCTGCACCCAGCCTGTGCGCGGCTGCGCTCTCGCCGGTCGGCGCGCGCTCTCCACAGCCACTGCCGGGCGCGTGCTCCGCGTCCCTCGTTCTCCAGCCCGAGGAGGAGGAAGAGGACGAGGACTCGCCTTGTAAGCAGTCGGACGCTGTGTTTTACCGCAGCTGCTGCGTGGAGGCGTGCGCCGTGGCGCCGAGCTGCGACTTCTCGCCGTCGGGCGGAGTGCACTGCAGCAAGACCACCGTGCTGGACCTGGACACGCACGTCGTGACCACGGTGGAGAACGGCTGCCTGCATCAGGACTGCTGCGCGTCGCTGGCACCGTGCTGTCCGAGCGCGCACGGCCCGGTGCGGAAGCGCAAAATGGACTTCGGTTACTACGCGCCCGAGCTGGAGGAGACGCCGGAGTTCGCGCCGTGCAAGCGCCAGAAGTTGGAGGAGTGCGCGTACGCGGGCAGTGCGGAGCCACTGGAGGCGTGTAACATCTCCAACCTGATCTCCATCTTCGGCTCGGGCTTCTCGGGGCTGGTGAGCCGGCAGGCGGACTTGGAGCAAGCGCTCAACGGACAGTTCTGCAGCAAGCAGGCGCTGGCGAGTTTAGGGGCATGGACAAGAGCCATCGTAGCTTTTTGACCCAGTGGTAAAGAAACAGACTCAAATCCTTTATGATGATCAAAAAAAAAGACTGTACAAAGCCTGAGACTTTATTTTTGCAACAGAACCTTATTTAAAACACTCGAGTTAGGTTTGTTTTCGTTTCGTTCGTTTGTGGGGAGGCGCGGAGTGCACGCCTGCCTGCCAGTGTGTGTGTGTGTGTGTTTGAGTGTGTGTGTGTGTGTGTTCTTCTACACAACGTTGACATCGCGAACATTTTGTTGCTAAAATGATCTCAACGAATTTCGTTGCCTTAAACCCCAACGCGGAACTGCTAGCTAGCTCTCACCACGAACATGGCAGGTTTTGAATGTTTTTTTTTTTGTTTGTTTGTTTGTTTTTTGTTTTTGTTTTTTTTTTGCTCGTGGATTGTTTTGCTTCTTGAGTTGTGTCATGAGCAACTTCACAAAGATGTCTTGTAAAATAACATTACCCATGTAATGTTTGATTGAAATAACACAACAGTTCCTAACATTGCGCCTTCTCAGTCAGGATAGCCTGCTTTTATACTTTTTTATAACATCTTCTGTTTATGATCTGGCTCCAGAACTGACTAGCAGAACACAGGAACAACGTGTGAGGGTTAGATAGATAGAGGGACTGGCATATATCTAACTACACCTTTAATATCACGCAAGGCAATCACGTAGGAAGAAGAAGAAGGTGCAATACTCCACACTCATCCCTCTGGTTTGTTGTCTTCTGTGTTTTGAAGTGGCAATACATGGTGCATTTTGTTTACTGCTCTGACTTACAGGACCAGTGTGTTTGTAGTCCAGCTATGCCAGTCACCTGATCTCACTCAACGTTGGGGCCCATTAATTAACACCACAACTCCCAGCATGCACGGCGTGATGGAAGCAGCCAGGCATCTTTTAGTTGACAATTTGGTGTCACAATTTCCCTCATTTTCCTCCCTCTAAAAGTTCACAGTAATTCATAATGCCAGCATTTTGCTTGGTTTTATGGGTTTGATTTTATTTTCTACAATGTTAGACCTTTTGTTCTAAAAAGGCAATCTCATAAGTTAGCCATAAGTCCTCACATTATATAAGCACTATGTGTACTGAATTAAAGACGTTTTCAGACGTACTCTCCATATTTTGTTGGTATTCTTGTATTTTTGTGCATATTAAATTGTATATCACCGGGTAAAACTGTTTTAGAAAGTATTTGTTTAAAATTTATAACCTTAATAAAAAATGAAAAGAATTTTTCATGACTTGAGTCTTTTATTCCATATTCTTTATTACACACACATAAGAGTTTACATTAAGTTAAATTAATTAAAGCCTAAAATCTGCACAGAAGAAACCTTCAGTGTATGATATGATACACTATATAATGAAACACTACAGCAGAGTCTGAAGTTAGATATGTTCACATACAACACAGGCTAGTCTGTGGGTGTGTACCCAAAAATGAATTATCTGGTAGTGAGAGTGAAAATAACAACATTAAGAGGCTTGGCTGTTCAGAGGCCACAAAGCTGTGGATCTTACACAGGAAGGATGCTGAAGGGTCCAAAATATCAGGTCTGTTTTGCGTAGTTTTTTCAAGTTACATTAGCATTCAACATCCAGGGCTGTACTTTTGTGTCCAGGCTGGTTTAAGTCTTACTTCTCAATACTGAATCAACATGCTCTCAGTGTTAAATAAACATTATTTACTGAGTTTATTCGTCCATGTAGCTGTTGAGCGTTTTGAGAATTTAGGTTTGCTTAAGCATTTTCTGTGTTCACAACTGCAGCATGTGCCAATGCCGAACACAGCAGAACTAAACCCATGTGTGCATCTTACACTCATGCTAAGTTGCATTTTGACTTTTGGTTCCTGCATTCTTATTGCATTATTGCTGTACTCCCAAACCGGTGCTCTGCTGGGCGCTGCTGTGCAAAAAAGAAAGGGAGGGGAAAAAAAAAAAAAACTCTTGCAAAAGTGTGTTATCTCTGTCCTGTGCCACACGGTGGTGTTCTTCAAAATCGATGAATGGAGGCATTAGAGCGCCTATGGAGCAGCACCTCGGGCTGACCTCGGATCCGCCATCACTCCCCCCTCCGCCCCCCCCCTCCCATCCTCCCTCCGTTCCTCTCCTCCTCCCTCAGTCACCAGCTGAAAGCTTCTCGACTGATTCCTTTCAATTTGAGACACTGCAGCAGGTCCGACGCATCAGCTTCGACCTGTCCGACATCTCCGTGTGGCCGTGCGCTTCGATTAAGTGACTTGTTGTTATAACTTGTGTTTGCAGGTAATAACGAGATGTTAAAGAAAGCTGCAGGAAAACGCACGCAAAACTGTAACCGAGACACGCTTGATTAATATTATTATTATTATTATTATTATGTCTTTGTTTTATTTTTAACGGGATGAATGCGCTTGATACCGCACAGGGCTAAATTAATTAATGCATAATGATGATATCATTATTAGTATTTTTCAGTGCATTTTGTTTTGATTTCGCTTTATTCTAATTAGCTTATATAAGATCCAAATGTTCAATGTGCACAAATCCATTCGTTGCATTTGAAGGTTTTTTTTTTGTGGAGGATCGTTTTAAAAAATAAAACAGTCCTGCATCAGTAGTGCCGTTCAGCCGTGTATTACGAGCTCCTCCGTGTGGCCAAAGTGGGTACTGCGTCTTAAACTAATTGGGTTGTTTAAATGAATTTTATAAAGAAGAGGGAAAAAATCTTTACCTTTTTTATTATATATTAATAATAATAAGGACCATACTGTGGAGTGTACTTTTTTTCTTTACTAGATAAGCTTTTCAAAGCACAGCACGCACCGGTTTCACTGGTCGGTGAGATAAACCACTTTCAGAGCTTCAAATCTACTGGTTGAAAATGCCAGCTCGGTGTGTTTGAGTTTCAGCCATCAAACGCACATCTTGTGAATCTGCGCTCAGCTTGAAGGATCTAATGTCCTTATGCACAGACAGAGCAGTTCGGGCTTATCTTATCGCCTGCGCGCGCGCTGATCTCTGCACCATGAATACAATAGACCGCGGGGGAGGTGTGAGGGGGGGAGGGGGGGGAAGGGGGGGGACGGATGAATCGGCGAAATTCAAAGCGTTTGCCTTCATCTAAATTACTCAGCAAGCCGACCAAAAGTTCTCAGTGGGGAGGTGGGAGAGTATCGTCTCTCACAGCCCGAGCAGTCGAACCCCGCCTGCGCACAGGTTCAATACGCACACTGAGCACCAGTAATCTAATGAGTGATAATGAGGAGCCGGTACAGGAGTCGGTACACACAGGACAAATCACAAAGCCTTAACATCTAAAAGAAGTAAAGCATGGTGGCTCGGTGTTGTAGCACTCGCACCTTCGGCGTTGGGGTTCAAATCATGCCTCCAGAGTTTGAGTTCCCTCCACATGTTTTTTTTTTTTTTTTTCTCCCCTGGATAGTCTTACACTGTGTTTTAGGCTGATCAGAAGGCCAGGGTTCAATTCCCACCCAGTGTCCAAACCCCTGCCACTGGTCCCAAGCCCGGATAAAATGGGAGGGTTGCGTCAGGAAGAGCATCCGGCGTAAAAAACCTGTGCCAAGTTGTGTGCGGACTGGATGGTCTGCTATGGCGAGCCCTCAGTGGGAGCAGCTGAAAGTCCAACAACAACAAGTGTTTCCAAATTGCCCATACTGTAGGACTGAATGTGTGCCTGCAATTAGTCGTCACACCATCAAGGGTGTCTCCTGCTTTGTACCTTGAGCACCCTGGGATAGGCTTCTCCCCCACAACCATACACAGGATAAGCCCGTGAATAATGTGCCCCTGGTTATAAAGGGGAAGATAGTGATAATGAGTAGTGTTTTAACCAATACCCAAAAAAAAGCTTAAGAAACCATTCTATTCTATTCTAATTAGTGATTATTTATAGACCAATATCAACAATACATTGTTTACAGCCGAATTTCATCCTTTACACTTATAAAAAATTCCACTTTTGGAATATCACAGTCAAGAAATCAAAAATCAAACAAACAACTAAACCCTAAATAGCATCTTTTGTGTTTTATGTTCAGCACATTAAAGATCCTCCTGTTAGTTATGTACAAAATAAATGTTCACTATGTGAAATAAAAATATAAAGTTTGATCTGTTACATTCAGTATGTAAAGCAGATTTTGTTGGTGTTTGTACAATTACTTTAAACAGTTGTATCACTATCTCTACTAGCCAGAAATGGGTCAGAAAAGTATTTTAAAAAATAATGAAAAAAGAAGAAAATGTCAGTATCCTTAAACAAATTATAAAATCTTAATTACAAAAAAAAAAAAAAAACAGATTAATAAAGATCAAGCTATCAGCAAAAAAAAGCTATTATTAATGTAATATAATGGTGGATCTGATATCAGATTCAATCAATAATATTGTTTTTTTATTATATTTTTATTTATATTCAATTTCTGGAGTGAAAGAATTTAATTGCAAAATGGCTCAGTATAAACAGTTTAGTAGTTTAGAAAGAAAACAATGGACGGGTATCAGTACCAGCTGATACTCAAGATCTCAGTATCAGTAAAGAAAAAGTGTTGTCACGCCACTAATGAATACAGTACTGTCTTGTAAAAAAAAAAAAAATCTAGTTTTAAAACCAATACAGCATTTCATGTTGGAACTGAAGATTTGAAATCAGAAAAATAATAATTCTGAGCTAATCCAGTTTGAGAGAAACAAGTGTAATCAAGTTTTATCATCAGAATTTGTAAGGTTTCTCCAGTTGTCACTCAGAGGAGGTACTGTGTAGCACCTTAACTAGTATTGAGTGTTTGTTTTGAAATTGTTCCAAGTAGAAGTGTTTAAGGAGCCAATGAATCTTTAATTATTTAGCAAACTGTAAGGGTAAGATGGCTATATTTCACTGAGGTTGTCAGCTGTAAAGGCCACTGTGCTATAAGTTTTTAGCCTGAAAGTTTACACTAAAACCGAGAAACTTGATAAAATGTAAAGGTTATTGTGTTTCCTGTACAGTAAGTATTGCCTTATGTGGATCAAATCGTTTGCAAAACTGCATGACAAGAAAGCTTAAGAACTGAACATTACAAACATGCAGGACTAAAACAGCTGATGGTTTATTAATTCTATAGTGACAAAATGACAAAAAAGTACATTAACAGCTTAATATTAACTGTCTCTCTGAAACACACACGCAAAAAATAATCAAAATGATCAATTTGACAAGGATCAGAACAGTCTAAATGGAAAAAACTGACACTTTCCCGGTTTTCTAGTTCACCAAATAAAACCCAAGACTTAACAGTTCAGGCAAAACTTTACTGTTCATATGTACATATTCATAAATAAATACCAATTCTGGATACTGTAATTTTGTTTAGATACTATTTACGGCGCCATGGACTATAATTATTTCTACACTCCATTTCTTTGGAGCCAGACCTAGGGCTGGAAATGTAGCATTGTGTACATGATATAATTTAAAAGAAAGCAGTCGAGTTGAACTGCTTTTAGAATTAGGGTTTGTTTAGAGTCACATTTATTAATTTAAGCAGTGGATAAACACTGGAACACTGGAGGGGTGTCTGGATGATTTAGGTGGTGCTTGAATTGGTTGAGAATTGGTTGTGCTCTCGGATTGGATCTTCCCGCTTTCGTTCACACTTAGACGGGCTGGATGGAGAGCAGGCTGCCAAACTTGAAGTGCTGGATAACGGGAAATTTCTCTAGACACTTAGAGATAGAAACCGAGAGAGAGAGAAAGAGAGAGGGAGGGAGAAATGGGGGTGATTGCTTAGTTTTTTTTCTAGACATTTAGCCAGAAATTTTGTTTAATGAGAATACACATCTCCAATGAGAACATTTCAATTAAGGCTTGAAAGGGAAGAAGAAAATACGTTTCAGAGTTCTACATCATTCCAATACTTTGAGAAGGCGGATCTCTGATGACGGGGTAAAACATGTGAACACTTTGACTGACAGTAAGCATATAGTACCATGGATAAAAGCCAGGAAAGCTGGAAAAAAATTAACAAGACATTAGTTGAGTGTGGCAAGCACTGTGGCCTTGCACCTCCATAGTCGAGGGTTCGAGTTTCACTGCAGGTCAGTGCATGTTCTCCTCATGCTTGGTAGGGTTTCCTCACAAGGTACACTGGGTATTCCAGTTTCCTCCCACAGCCTCAAAGACATGCAGAGTAGGTGTTTCCAAATTCCCCATAATGTGAGAGTGAGTGAGTGCTTATGACCTGTAATGGATTAGCACCCTGCCAGAAATAACAAGTGTCCTCTGGGTTAGACTCCATGCCCCCCTGTGACCCTGAACAGGATATGTGATATATGGAATGAGAGAGTATTTGATCAAGTCAAAAGATTAAAGAAAAGTGGAACCTTGGATTACGAGGAACATGGTCTGCAAGTGTTTTGCAAGATGAGCAAAATTTAAAAATAAATTTTAACTTGTTAAATGAGCAAGGTCTTGATATACGCATGCGCTGTCTGCCGAGTGTCACGTGATCACAACTGAGCCAATGGTTCCTCTCTGTCTCGCACTGTAGGATTGTGGGGAAATCGTCTCCCATGCTCAGTCTCAGTGCATCACACGTATAGTCAACATCCATGCGAGCGTGTAATGTTTAGTATATTCCTAATTCCAGTATAAAACTGTACTACCTCATTTCTAACTATATTGAAACCAATATAAAATCGATTTGAAATCGTCTGAGGTTACACTAGTGAGTATCATACATACATACATATATATATACAAAACCTCAAGAGCTCTTGCAGGATTTTCTTTTCGAATTGTTTAACTGCTCCGGTAAACGATTTACGAATAAATTTGTTTAGATTCAGTTAGACGAAAATTTTCATTTTTAAATGTTACTTCTCTGGATGGACGTCAGGAAATCTGGGGTTGCTTCAGAGGGAAATACCATGGGTGTGATCATGTTAAGTCCCGTTTTCACCTCAATTCACAACCAAGCTTGCCAGATGTGTATTGTCAATAGAAATCAAGTCTGGCAAACGATGAAAAAAAATAGTGACCTAAAATTAAATTTACACACTCTTCCACCAAATGTAGTCGATCAACAAAGGCATGTCATGTAGCTAATAAGCTTCTAGTTTAGCAGTGTGTATGACGAATTTAAACAAAACAACATCAAATTACTAGAGGCAGGCCTTAGACATACAGTGGACATTAGACGTTAGAATGGTACAGCTCTGTATCTGAATTTCAAGGGTGTAATTTAGACATGTAATCAGGTGATTAGACTTGTAGCTCCAGTGTAAAAAATAAATAAACAAACATCAGCCTTTGACTACATTTTCGACCCACTATCATGTTCTGATCGAAGTTGAAATTGTAGACGCTTACATGTCTTACACGCTAACATGGTGAGTGCGTGTGCCGAGGGAAATGACGCAGTGTCGCTCAGACACCCGCTCAGGAAATTTAAACCCCCGCTCACACGCATGTCCTGTTCGTGCCGCCCGACTCGTCGCTACGTGGCCTTGACTGTCACCTGTGATTAAAGCGCATGGAATGTGTTTACTTCCTGTTATAGCAGGAAATGACTTAGTCTATCCTTGGGTGCATAGTTACTTTTCGTCCATTCTGTGAGGATATAATGGAGAGAGCAAGAGAGAAAGAAACATTACACAGGCTTTTTACCAAGAGTTTGTGTTATAAGGTTATAATGTGGATCCATGTGCACAAAAAGATCGTTATTGCTTAATCACTTCTATTTGCGAGCTTTATTTATTTGTACTAAATCTGTTTAAATTCTTCCCCAATCACGTTGGCAAGTTTTTTTCCGGTTTAATTTTTTACTTGACACATAAGGCTCACTTTCGACTGCAGAGCTAAAGCAGGAAAGAAAATGTGAGGGTGTGCGCGCACGCTCATTCGTATGTGTGTGCGTGCGTGTGTGATGGGGGTTGGGAGGTTCACAGACACACCGGCCCCTCAGCTCAGCACTCTGCTTAAGGGAGGGGAACAGCCTGCTCTCTTAACACAGGATGTGGCTCTGGAGGAGGGGGTGGGGCCTTCTGGTTCACACACACACACACACACACACACACACACACACACACACACACACACACACACAGACACACACACACACACACAC
>JAQMYL010000017.1:10793969-10807205 GCA_030014365.1 Clarias pachynema | reverse complement strand
CTCTCTTAACACAGGATGTGGCTCTGGAGGAGGGGGTGGGGCCTTCTGGTTCACACACACACACATACACACATACACACACACTTAACCCTTTGAAGTCAGAAGACTTTGCATTGAATCTTGTTCTGTTTTGGCTAAAAGATAACATTTAGTATAACAACATTATAATCAAGTAATCTAAAAGCAGAAAACAGAAGTAAAACAACTATTAATATTATATATATTTTTTTTTTTCTCTCTACCCAGAATACAACTTCCCAGAAGTGATGCTGGGATTTCCCCAGGAAAGAGGAACTCGAGTCCAACTGCTAGTAAACATGCCACACAGACATATGAGATCAGATTACGGGGAAAGAACTGAGAACAGAAACATCATGAGACTTTTTGTATAATATACAGTAATGTGCTTGTGTAAAGCAAGATGTTTATAAATGCTGTAAAGATGAAAAGGTAAACCACAGAATATGACAATATAAAATATGTCAGAGTTTAAACTGATACGGGTTTACAACCACCATGTGATGTCTATATTCAAATCAAAGAAACAAAACAACAACAAAAAAAAACAAGAAGAAACTTACTTCAGCCTTGTACATTCGTATAAGGCCCTGGTTGACTTTGGACCAGGAGGCAACGGCACTGATGTTCCAAAGCTGGTTCGAGTGCTCAGCAAAGGGTCCCGTTTTCATCTGGAGAAAACAACAAAGGGAAAGAGATCGATGCATTAAAACACACCAGGACACACAAATAATCAATCTTTACAACTGTGGTGAGCAGAAAAGCATTTGAAAATGTGCAACATAACTAGGTTGGATGGACTACATGAGCAGAAAAACACATCAGGGTCCAGTCCTCTCAGCTTATTAACAAATTTGTGGCATCACTGTGGACAAATGAGTTCTTAACACCATTATGATAGCGGCCTAATAATGCAGGCCTGTTAATATTCTATGAATCCCATAAATGTACATTTTTTCTCTTGCATGTACTATGACTGTAAAATTCCTTTTACTTAAAAAATACAAGTTGGCTGAAGATTTGTAAAGTCGAGGTTTGAATTCCTGCTCTAGTGCGGGATGTCGGGTGGATTTGGCTGGACATTTATATTATGATGATGATATCAGCACATTTTTCTATTCCTGGTTTTACATATTAAAATAGTTCTTTTCTCACAGTCACACACTCACATTTCTCATTCTCATAGCTAGCAAGTCTTAAAAATTGCACAATCAGGATGGGTTTTAAACCCGTGGAAAAATAAGGGGGGAAAAATCGTATAAAAATAATGATGCAACACACACTTATTATGGGTAAAATAAGCACACATGATATACATGACCTTTAGTCACCCGTATGACTCAGAAAAAATATTTTTAAAAAATAATAAATAAATTTAAAAAAAGGAGGGAAGGGAAAAAAAAAAAAAAGATAGACTGAGGGGAAAAAAAGTAAAAACAGGAGGAGTGTGTAGTCATTACTGCTAATGAAAGCCCTGCCATGTAGGTACGGTACTTATACCACTTTCACATTGAAAACGAGAACTGGTCCAAACAAGAACCAAATGAACTCAGGATTCTAGTAATTTTCTATCAACATAACAGACAACTGGAACGATCGTAATGTTGTCAGTATCAGCGACCTTACAGAAACCTGTGCAACAACGTCAATCAGGCCCCTTTCTCCTTTTGTCCCACCCCCCTGGTTTAACACCACCATCTGTGTCACTGACCGCTGGCTGCCCTGACGCAGTCACCACCGAGGGGGAGTCACCCATTGACCCGCTCTTATTTATTTGCTGGTAAAACATATATAGAGGTGGGCTTTTTTTCTTGGTCAATTTCACAGCTCAAATAGCTGGATCTCCATTGTGTTTGTGCCCTCAACAAAACCTAATCTTGGAATCTTTAAGACGGCAGACTATGTTATCTCTCCGATGTCTTGTGGGTGTAAATTCAACCAGATGAAGCACAGAAACAAAATCGAATGTAATCTGAAATAAACAAAAACTCATTTAAAGCATCATCAAGCACACCACTCTTATCTGACTAATAAAGTCTATACATTGCACAGATTGGTATGGTATGTTGATAATAATCATACAGTACTGTTCAAAAATCTTCAGCCACTCCACATTTCTTCACATTTTGTTTCTAAAGAGCCAGACTTTTGTGTGTGTGCAAAAGTGGATCTAATTTTCAGTTCAGTCCCTGTAAATGATAATTTTCAGAGGAATGTTTTTTTTTGTTAAACCACACAGTGATCTATGGATGATTCAAGCATTAAAAAAAAAAAAAATTTAAATCTAGCATAAGAGATGAACCAGTGAGAAACAGGTGCAGATGACAGATGATCAGGCTGGTGATTAGTCTACTGGTGATGCTGAGTGGTTGAAACAAATGAGAGGGGAGATGAGGTTGCTGCTGAGGTTGTTACATAAACCCCCAATTTTTTTAAATTCCATCTTTAGATGCTTTTTAGCCTGTCACTGTAAAACATTTGTTCCCATTTCTTAAATTTAATCCACATCATTTAATTTTATTAAAAATGAAGAAATGAGGGGCGGCTCAAGGCTGTAAATATAAATATGTGTATGTATAATAGAAATGCTCTGACATGAAGCCCGGATGAATGCCATCCTAAGCGGGACTGAAAATGCTTGAAGTGCACAATAATTAAAGATAATAGCTCCTACTTTTCATTTTTTTAGTGCTTAATTTTGAGTCAGAAATACAAATGATTTTTTATTATGTTTTAGTGACTGAAATCGTTCAAGTTTAAAGTTTAAAACAGAGCATATGACCTGAAAATACACCGTTTGCTTCAGTTTGTGTACTACCTAAAACCGTACACAAGCTTTTGTGATAGGTCCAGCACTGATTGGATACAGCATGCTCTTTTGAATGATCCAGCTTCCATTGTGCGGGTGTTCAGTGTTCCCTGTACAATGTCGATGGCAAATCTTCATTTCGGCTCACATTTCCTTTTATTACACCTTTTCGTTTTGAGTTTACCGAGTGCATCTTCACACATGTTGCTGCGTTCTTGGTTTTGTTTTTGTTTGTAGTGTATAAATATCCGTGTGATGCTGGACCACAGTCTTGACCCCACCCCGAGTACTGATACTTCCTCATGATACCGACCAAGAGCACAGATTATAAACCAAACAGCTGATCTAATTGAAATGGGCGTAAATGGTGCAGTTATATGGTGAATGAGACTGACAGTAAAAACAATAGTGCTATGATGATTTGTATTTGGTAATTCGAGCTGTAACGCGAGTATGACGAGAGCGCCGGTGCGAATAGTAATATTAGTTGTAGCTGGAGGCCAGCGGTGGAGAAGGGCTGGTGTAGGGCTTCCGTGCCCTAAGGAAAGACGAGCTCATGAATGGGAGTGCTGTGTGGCTTTACAGAACACACACACACACACACACACACACACACACACACACACACACACACACACACACACACACACACACACACAAAATCTTTCCCAGACTGCTCTACCAAGCTGGACTTTCCAGTGGGGCCCTACAGAGCTGGAGGGAAAGGGGGAGGAGGAGGTGAAGGAGGAGGAGGGGCTCAGGGCCACAGTGATTCACAGCAGCATGTGGGGAAGGAAATGACTCATGTGAGCCGAGTGCTCCACACATAACCTCCCTGAGAGACAGAGAGATGGAGGGAGAGGGAGAGAGACCGAGACTCTTACTGTGTATGTGTGTGCGTGTTATACGAGCATGTGTGAGTAACGTGCGCGTCACGTGTGTGTTAGGGAACGCTGCCAAGATTCTCAGTCTCTTAAGACTACAGAGAACGATGTGCCCAAACATGCACTTACAGAACACAGAGGGAGATAGCGAGTATATATGTGTGTGTGTGTGTGTGTGTGTGTGTGTGTGTGTGTGTGTGTGAGAGAGAGTATTATATTGTGCTGTAAATTCAGTCTGGACTAAACCACTCCCTGGCCCCCCACACCCTCTCCTTTCTGCATTCTGGGAAGTTGAGTCATTCTGTAACCACAGCTGCAGCTCTTTCACACACACACACACACACACACACACACACACGAACACACTCAGAGTTAAATGAACACACATGCACACACGGTCACTCCATTAAAGGAATAATTCAGCAAAAGGAGAAAAAAAAAATTCTGAACAAATGAACCAAGATAACCGGGATGTCCCTCACTACATCTAAAAAAAATAAATAAATAAAATAGCTCACTTATTATTTTTTGAGGACACGGCGTGGTGTACTCTAGCCTATAAACATGAACGTTCCAGAATCACCCATTTCTGTTTCTTTTCTTTAAATCTAGATTAAATGAACGTTAAACACAGTCAACTGGGACAACATGTAGAAGTTGTTAACAGGTTACTGATGACGGCAGGTCGACTCGATCAGTAAGGCTGATAAAGCGAGTAAATGCTCCCGCCTGATCAGAAAACGTCCTGCCGAGCCTCAATTCTTCTGCCTTTCTCAGTACATTCTTGGAAAAAACTCCATCATCATGTTGAATCCCATAATTCCCTCTAAACTCTTTCCTCCTCCCATTAACCCCCCTCCCTGTGTGCTCTTGGTGTTTTATTTACAGAAAGCTCTTACATCACATGACACACACACACCTCATTGATGAATTTGATGCACTCCAGAAACATGTAGTCCTGATGGTGCTCGTTCACCACCTTCTCTTCCACAAAATGCCGCGGCTCCAGAGTCGGATGATCTGCAATAGAGGCAGAACGCACACTTCAGTGCACTTCCTCAGTCTCACCACCAGATGGTGACCTTGCACTACTAAAGACTTGCCAGACGGTATACCTAATATAGTTAGAGAATAGATTGAAAGAATGTTGGAGTATCGCTTACTACAGTGATTATATAAACCCAGGGTCACTGGCATTACATTTAAACTAGAAGATTCCTGAAGAGGAGCTCAGCTGAATCCAACGATGACAAGCTATTAAAACCTCAAGCTATTAAAACCTCACTTTATAAATGCTTAGCTATTCCACCATGTTACCTTGTGTTAGAAATATCTATATGAGAAAAGTTCCACTACAGTATCCTCTATTCAGTATTACTTACTCACTCACTCATCGTCTATAACCGTGTAATCCTGTACACAGGGTCACGGGGGCCTGGAGCCTATCCCAGGAGACTTGGGGCACGAGACGGGGTGCACCTGGATAGGGTACCAAACCATCACATGGCGCACACACAGACACACACTGTTTCACACACTATGGGCAATTTGGGAACGCCAATTTGCCTAATCTGCAGGTCTTTGGACTGGGGGAGGAAACCGGAGTACCCGGAGGAAACCCACCAAGCACAGGGGAGAACATGCAAACTCCATGCACACAGAGTCAGGAATCGAACCTGGTTGGGAATCGACCCCCACTAAACCACCATTCCCTACTTA
Organism: Clarias pachynema; assembly: GCA_030014365.1. Taxonomy (NCBI): domain Eukaryota; kingdom Metazoa; phylum Chordata; class Actinopteri; order Siluriformes; family Clariidae; genus Clarias; species Clarias pachynema. The sequence continues at coordinate 10,801,775 of JAQMYL010000017.1, read as the reverse complement.
CTATTATTAGTATGAAAACTATTAGAAGCTCTTGGACACGTATTGGTCTGAGGGTAAATAATAGCTTTCCTCAATGCCAGAGGTTTACCTCAGAGAAAACAGGCAGATATTTATTTTTTAACTCTTCCATACAAATGCATCGACAGAATCGACAGCATTGACACTGCGTACTAACAAAGAGCCACACACCTAACAGTACTTGCAAATTTCTAATTTTACCATACAATGCGCTTTCGTTTAAAACGGGTTTGTTTAAAAGAACACAGTTACTAGGCAACTGGACCCGTGATTCTGAGCTAAAGATTACGACAAATGGTCCGTTAAGGCACAGATAACGTTAAGGCCGATGATGAAGACACTGAGCAGGTGACATTCTGCTGCTATAGACACCCAAAGTGGACATGTTAAAAATGGCAGTGTAGAGATCAGCAGTTACCTATGAGCTGTGAACTGCCCCATAGGAAGGGCAGAAACTGAAAGTCGTCGAGCCCCCACACACCCTGACTCCCCGCCGGCTCCATGCGGTACGTCTTCTGCAGCTTCCGCATCACATGCAGATACCTGCACCGATCAAAGCCCACAGGTTGAGATGTAACAACAGAAGACCTTGACATAAAACTCTAAGTAACATTAAACTGTAAGTGGTTTGGTGAGGATGTTTTCTTTCAGGACAGATTTTTGAAGACAATATGAGAGGATGCTGCTAACCTGTCAAAGACTTTGAAAATGATGGCCAGTTGGTCCTCCACTCGCAGAGCTCCTATTTTGCAAAGGCAGCAGAGGAATGCTACAAAGGCAGCTTCATGACCTGCAAGCACGCAAACACACACCCTTTAGCAAAGCACAGCAGCCAAAAGATCCCATTTTTATATAATATACAAAGAGCCTGAAGACACTAAAGACAACATGGAATTATTGATGGATCTGATTTTATGTCCTACATTTTACCACAGAGGTGCTGTGAGGCTCTACGAGTTTCCTACTTCAACATTGCCCTCTAGTGGTGGTCTTTATGACGCAGGTTGACATATCCAATTTGTTTAATTATCATCCGATTATGATTTATAAGTATTAAACGTTTAAGAAACCACTGCTCAGTCAATACATTGTAAAGGATATTTCACACACATTTTAATATTACACATGGTTACATTCACACCTGTGCCATAATCAATCCTTGTAGAGTTGCCTACAGCTTCCTTCAGGTACACAGCAATCTCCGGAGCAGCAGCACCAAGATCATCAGGAAGAACAGCAGACACCAGGGCCTCAGCATCCTACACAAACACACACACACACACACACTAAAATACACTGCATATCTATCAGTACAATTTCACAACAAATATAGAGACCACCAAGTGTTTCTACTAGACAGTGTTATAGGACAGTACCGCAACAAATTTGTGATCATACGCTACCACTCAAAGACATCACCACCTAAAAACAGCACTTTCTTTCCGGATTTTTATTTCTTTCTAGATTGTAAAATAATGCTGAAGGCATGCAAATTATGCAGTAATCTCCTTTGAGATGCATCTTCCACTTATGCACTGTAAAGCCTCCATAACAACTCTAATCCAAGGTGCAGTTAATTGGTGCTTTTTGAGGCAGGTAACTCTAAATAAACTGCTCCTCTGCAGTAGAGGTATGTTTTGGTTTTGCTTTCCTGGGATGTTCTTCATGAGAGCCAGTTTCATTATGGTGCTGGTGGGTTTTGCAAATACACTTGACAATACCGTTCTTGTCTAACTATTCAAGAACAGCTGACCTTTGTGTCTTAAAATAACACCTGACTGGTGGTGGTGTTGATACTTCACTACCTAATGCCATATGTGTTATTTTACAGATGAGAAAAAATCCAGTATTTTTCAGTGTAGAAAATTGCATCCAAACTTTTGCTTGTTACTGTACATTTAGTACCCCCCCCCTCAAATTTAATTGAGAAAAATAAATAGAATTGCTTTGGATTTACTGAACAGCAATATCAAAGACTTTGATCAAGTACAATGAAAAAGCTGGAAATACTTTTTAATACTTAATCAAGTCACAAACAAAACTTAAATCAGACCCTACATGTTAGGGAAGGGAAATCACCAGAAGCCACCGATACAATATTATCACGGTAACTATTTGCCGATTTTTGCAGAGCATTTTCGGCATACAAGCGAACGGAGCGAGCAGAACCGAATGTCAGATAAGTTTCGCATACGTCTACGAGCCTTTTAAAACTTGTTTGCATCAATGGAAAGCCAAGTTTTTTTTGCATTTTGCGCAAGATTAAGTGAAGACATAGCCCCATAGGACCCAGAAATGTTAGCAAAAACAGAAGGGAAAAAAAAAAAAAAAAAAAGGGAGCCACTTTCAGTTTTGTTTTTAAAGCAGCCAGTGCCAAGAGGAATCATAGATTAAGGTTAAGTGAGGTTTAATGTACATCGACATGTCTTTTGATTGTTATATTTTGATTGTTTTATATGCAAAAATCTGATTTTAGTGTTGGAAAATATTTTTGGGTGGCTCGAACGGATTATCTGCATTTACATTATCTCTGGGAAAATGCGTTTCGCAATACAGCAAGTCTTACAAACGAGTTCCATTCCGAGAGCTTGTTCATGAGGCCAATTTATTTGTAAGTCAAACATACATTGTCTAGGTACAGTATTTAACTCTCCATCGTTATTGCTTCACGTTTCTTAGCAGTACCAGCTTTGTTGCTGCTGCTTTTACGCTGCACGCCTGACATGTAATCTAACTTCCACGGGTGAACATGAGCACTTTGTTCGTATCTGTGAAAGTTCGTAACTTGTATTTCGTATGTAGAGGACTTGCCTCCAGGACGGATTTAATTTGTATGCAAGATACCACTGTATATTACTATTTCTTATAAATTAACAAAAAGTGTGTGTATGCATGTAAATGCTCCAGCTAAAACATTGTAAATGTAAATGAATTTTTTTTTGCCAGCAGGTGCTGGTATGGACCATCCTAAATAGCCATGTTACTCAAAAGCAAAAAGTATTTAAACACATAGCATTGTTTGTACCTGCTCTAGCTTGCCGTACCAGGTTCGGTAAGCCTTATTGCCAAAGCGCGACGGCTGGTCCACCGGTGGTGTCTCATCTATCCAGCGGTCCAAAGTTCCCAGCACAGACAGCAACTTTTCTATAGTCTGAAATGCACAGAGAGAGAGAGAGAATGATGAAAAAAAGAATAATAAAATAAGAGAAGTGTGCAAGAAATGACAGAAGAAAGTAGCTAGAAAGAATTAGTTTTTCCATGCAGACTGAAACATAGGTGTGATAAACGTGGCTGTACTTCTGAGACGGGATAACCACACGTGAGTTTCTTCCCCTTCACTCCCTCATTCAGAGTCAGAATGAATCCCATGTAGTCTGCGTATGCCTGTACAATGAACACAAACACAGACGCTTAGCTCCACTTGTGCTCTTTTTGCTACAAATCATCATCCCAGGTGTATTTGTTTAGGGTTTAACTTTTATTTCACAAACTACTTTGTCATGATCGACTAGTAAATTAAATCGAGAATGAATCCAGTCACTGTCGATACACCTGAGATCTTTTCCATTTGCCCATATCAGGCACCATGCTGATCTCCTTCTTCGGCAGCATGAAGTTGTAGCTGGCAAGTCGTGGATGTGCGTCATCTTCAGAAGAGGCGGCTGAGGAGAAAAAAAAAGCAAAACATACACAAATTCTAGTTAGAAAGCATGTTTTGGATAAATTAGAAGATAAGCCTTGCAGTGAAAGCAATCAGAAAATTATTTTCAATTGGAAGTCTACAAAAACGTTTAAAATAACAGCAATAATTGTTTAGTCTTTCGGCTGCTCCCATCGAGGGATTGCCACAGCGGACCATCTGATCGGTGCACAGATCTTACGCCAGATGCAACCCTCCCATTTTATCTGTGTTTGGGACTGGCACTGGATCCAGTGGCAGGGGTTTGGGCATTAAGTGGGAATTGAACCCGGACCTTCTGCATGGCAGGCAAGAAACCTACCACTGAGCCACCAATGCCCCTCTTAAATCCTTTAGTGTATTAATAATAATAATAATAAGAAGAAGACAAACCATGGCTGACAACAGCTACTCTGTGTTGTTTGACCTAAGCACTGAATTTGTTCCAGAAGCTTGGTGGTAATGTGAGAAGATAAAAAAAAATCCATAACATAAAATATTCTATAATAATCACTTGCATTAATCACTCAAACACAGTAATCACAAAAAGATTTTGATTAATTATGCCATGACATGATTATTAATGGATTCTCTATACAGCTACATGATCGTTAATTTCCCCCATCTAGCCTTAACCATGCTTTAAAAATTTCATAGTTTTCTGCATTAATTTGTCATAAAAAAATGGATTGATAGAAAAAGTCAAGAGTATTGACAAATATAATGTGTCAAAATAACAATTTTAAAAAATCTGATCTTCCATGTCTTTATTGAAAACAACCATAAAACTCCATAGTGCTAGTGCAAAAAGTATGCAAGTCCTTGAGTTAATGACCTCAAAAAAAAGCTAACTGAAGTCAGGTTTTAGCATACCTGTAGTCTTGTCGAGAAAATGAGTTTTGACATGCGGACTAGAGCTGATAAAAACCACTCAAACCTTTTGATTTTGCTCCACACAAGAAGAATACATTTATGTGAGCCATGTCTTGCCAACAATTGCTTTTAGAGGATTTACAATCAAGAATTGTTGATTTACATAAAGTTGAAACGGGTTAAGTGATTTCAAAGACTTTAGAAATTCACCAGACTATGGTGAGTCAAATAAGAACAGTGGCTACTTTACCAAAAAGTGGCACCCAGTCAAAATGAACCGAAGAGCACAACGAAGACTCAACGATGAGTTGTCAACCTTTTTTCACTACCATTTTGAAATGTTGAATGAGTGTGTTTAATAAATACATGAAATATCAGAATATTTTAAATCATGTGTAGGCACATTATATTTGTCAATACACTTAACGTTAATGAAGATCAGATCACATGTTTTGACAAATTAACGCAGAAAAACATGAAATTCAAAAAGGTTCACATACTTTTTCTTGCCACTGTATATAGTGCTTGTAACAATGGTCTGTCACAAAGCAGCTTCAAAGAATCAAAAAGAAAATTAATGTGAAATGTGTAAGGAAATATGTATAAATTATGAGAAAAAATATGTAGAACTTATAATTATTATTTTGTCTGTGATAAACAAGCCGAGGCTGACGGTGGCTAGGAAAACCTCTGGCAAACCTTGAGAAGAACCAGACTCGACAGGGAACCCATCCTCATTTGTGAATTGTTTTGCAGTCATACTGAGTGTGGGACTGAAAGTTCAATATAACAGGAGATGTGTTGAAGTTAATATGGAATCAGCTTTCACTATTGCAGGCTCAGGTACTTGTACGTAGGAATTTCAGTCATGAACTATTGAGCGTTTATAAAAAAAGAGTCATGATTCATATAATTAGATTTTTTTTCTTCAAGATTAAAAAAGATACTTATTGAATAACCGAAACAAACGCCTTGTACAGATATCGGTCTGGTTCTGACTTAAACTAATACACCTATGACTACAAAATAGATCAATGATATTCTAACGCCTTAACCCAGCGGTGCGACAGAAAACAAGCATTAGCCCGTTGTAGCATCATCCTGCTGACTCCCACAAACAAAACTCCTAAAATGTTCTACATATTCTACATTCGTATTTACGTTGCAAAGAAGCGAAGTAAGCGTAATAATTTCAGGAATATCAATTTTAACTTGGTAAACACACCTGAAAATTCAATGTGAATAATGCGCTAACCAGCTAAAACGCTATTTTCTTACACCTGTATCCATAAAAATCCCGCCCTTTGTGCTAGGATTGGCTAATACGAATCCCTTTCCTTTGTTCCGATTGGCTAGTCAGTCAACGCATTCTTAGATTAACGAATCATTACGAGTCTGGACTTCACAACCAAATACTGAAAGCGCAGGAGGCGGGGTTTGACTGAATACCGGTGGACGGAAAGATAACGCTAACTAAATAAACTAGCTTGCTAGTTAGCTGCACTGCACACTCGATGAATTTGTAGCAGGCGTTGTGCCTAATGTGGCAAATATAATCTGACTGCAAGGAAATATGTGCTGAAAATTAAATATTAGGTATACAAATGAAAACAGTGAATTTTAGAATGCTCTTCGTCAGGATGTAAGTGGTGTTTGTTTGAAATTTACCTGCCTGCTGCTCAGTCTCCGCCATGTTTACTGATGGCAACGTTCACAACATGACCTCTCAACTTTTCACGTGTGGACTATAATGAATATTCGGCATAGACTTTTTAATTTACGTTTTGCCTCTTCGACTTCACTTTTTAAAAAATGTAAAAATGAAGCAAAATGTCTGATTTATTATTATTATTATTTACAATATAGGTAGACCCTAGTTAATACAACATTTATTTACAGTTTTCCTGAAGCCGTTGCCAGAAGTTTTGTGAATGACACAAATATTAATTTTCACAAAGTCTGCTGCTTCAGTGTTTTAGGTTTAGATCTAGATTCAGATCTTTTTGTCAGAAGTATAATTACAAGCATTTCATAAGTCAAAATTTAACTTAAATTAAATATTACGCTGTCAATAAACTTCCTGACTGATGGCAGGCCAATCTTGCATAATCAATATTTGTCAGTTTGTCAGAATTTGTGGTCTTTTGTTTGTGAAGATTTGGTGAGTTTCCTGGACATGGATCCAAAATGTAATTATTTTATTCCCTGAGCCACTTAGCTATCAATTTTGCCTTGTTGTCACCATTGTTCTTGGTTGTTGTCAGGCATTGTTTGTCACCAAATTGTTCTTTCATGGTTAGGAGAAGTTGCTCTCTGATTTTGTACTATTGTTTATTCATGGCTGTGCTCTTAGGCAAAATTGTGACTGAGCCCACTCCCTTGGCTGAGAAGCAACCCCACACATGAATGGTCTCAGGATGCTTTACTGTTGGCATGAAACAGGACTGATGCTCACCTTTTCTTCTTCGGACAAGCTTTTTCCAGATGGGGATTCATTAGATAAAATGACTTCACCCCAATCCTCAGCAGTCCAATCCCTATACATTTTGCGTAATATCAGTCTGTCCCTGATGTTTTTCCTGGAGAGAAGTGGCTCCGTGGCTGCCCTTCTTTAACCGTATGAAAATTAGCGCTATTATCAGTCCTGTGTCATGCCAATAGTAAAACAACCTGAGACCATTTATGTGGACAAGAGCTGGATGAAGTGATGCACCCATCATCCCTAGTGCCTTCCATACAAACTTGTGTGGGTTGTGTTATGATTTGCGATTGCTTTCTCAAATTGTGAAAGAGTGGTTCAGAGAACATGAGACACCACAGAGTCCATTCCTTAATCTCATTGAGACTTTTTGGGATGTGCTGGAGGAGACTTTATTCTACAATCTGACTCGTCCATCATGAATACATGATCTTGGTGAGAAATTAATGCAACTCTGGACAGGAATAAATATTTGACATTGCATAAGCTTATCGAATGATGCCACAGCCGTAATGAAAGCAAAAGCAGTAAAATATTAGGGCGTCTAACTTTTAGTTGAGTTTTTGTGAAAATCTAATGTTTGTGCACATAACTTCCATCTCTGATGGTTTAAGTAATTTATTACAGTAATTGGGAAAATACTGGGAAAAATTTCTTCAAAGTAGTTGGTGACTGTATTTAAAAAATAATAGCTTTGCAACAAGTGTTGCTCTGCTAGGGTATACAAACACACACACACACACACATATATATACAG
>JAQMYL010000017.1:10777750-10789616 GCA_030014365.1 Clarias pachynema | reverse complement strand
TTAAGATATCTAAAAAGGATATTATAAATATCTTTAATTGAGGTGAGTTGATGATATCTTGAATTGGAATTGTGACTGTGATTTTCATTTTGCCTAGGAAGAACTGAATTACGGATATCTGTAATACTTACATCCAGACTTGCCATTAAATGTTAAAACGGCTTGCCATATTATGTGCTTTAGCGCGCAGTACGCTGATTGGCCACGTAAGACGTGACGTAACATTGGTCACGTCACAAAAAAAGACGACACAGGTCTTCATCTACCTTATTTGGACCCGCCCCTTCTGGGCGCCTTAGGCTTCGGAGATTCGGAATCATACAGCGGTAGCGTGGTTCAGTTTGTGAGAACGTTGTCACAGTTTGTGTTTGGGGGCGTTTCAGCCAAACCACGTCTATAATGACTTTATTGGGGACTTTGTCCAGAGTCATGGTGAGTGGAGACTGTATCCGGTTTCTGTTTCTCTCGTACACGGACACTTGCGCGAGATTAAACAAGAGGCGAGTGCTGGGTTAAATACGGAACGGTTCGCTCTTTACTCTACATTATTGTAGCTTAGCAACCTGGTTAGCTAGCTGATACATATGGGCTACAGAGTACCAGTTCTGGCTTATGTAATCGAACTAACAAATGAACTCTGACATTGAGACCTGCGTGTGATTTTATAGGCTTAATTACTGACACAACATGAAGCTGATGGTTTAATCAGATCAGACGTTGTTGGAGTCACTAAAGCACTTGGCTGGAAAGTCTAACTTGAGCTACTTTTGATTAGCACGTTAGTAATAATAACAATAATAATAATAATAATAATAGCTTTTAAACCAGCTGTTTAGTTTTACCGGTTTATCTGCGCAGGAGATCTTTAGGTAAGAGTTTTACTTTAATGTAATGGTTTATTGTGGGGATGTAAGTGCTCATGTCGTCTCAGGGAGTTTTTCCTTTATCTGGCCTTAAACTACAGCTGTTTAAAAGTCGATGAATATATGCAAGTGAATTGTATCCTGATGTTAGGAGCATTTACAATTATGGCATTACTGAGCAGCTTACATTTTTAACTCTTTATACATCTGAACTGTTGCAATCAAAAGTCCAGTGGCTTAACCAGTGAGCTACCCATGTCCCGTTTCTGATTTTGATACTCTCTTTGCCTCAAGCAGATGTTTAAACCCCACTCGTTGTTTCTTTCGCAGACGAAGGCTGGCATGACGAAGCCGTCCTGTCTGGTGAAGCCGGTGTCCGTGACTAAGATACCCGGTCGTTATCTGGCTCATCAGGAGTCTCTCCCAAAGCTCCCAGTGCCTCCACTGAAACAGACATGTGATAGATACCTGACCGCTCTGGAGCCCATAGTGGATGAAGAGCAGCTGAAACACTCGCGCGGACTCCTGGAGGAGTTCCAGCTGCCTGGTGAAGTGGGAGAAAGACTGCAGAAAAGCCTGGAGAGGAGGGCAGGCAAGCTGGAAAACTGGGTACAACGTATTACTAACATTGGAAACATGTTGGTCTGAAAAAAAGTAAAGGGACATGATTTTGGAAAAAGGTCTCCAACTTCTGTAGTCGGAGTAAGACCAAGACCAAGTTGTATTTGTCTTTAGACATCTGAAAATTTTTTGCTTGATTACAGACTTCTTTTGAGAAGTATGGGTTCCCTTTTTTGTGATTAAAGAAAGAAGCCATGAAACAGCATAGCAAGCTTAGGGATAAGAAAAAAAACGTTTTTGCGCAAGGATAGGGGAATAACCTGAAAAGACCTTGTACTTGTGCAGTGTGTCCTTATTCATGCCAAATATCACAGCAATCGAGTTTTTAGTCTACAGGTCTAAAGACTTGGTTTTATGACCCATTGTCCTTCCTCAGTCTTAACTTGCTCTGCTTTATGATTTTAACCATCATTTGTAATTCAGGCACAAACAGTGTTTGCTTTTTTTGGTACTTAAATTGACCATCTGCTGACTCCTCTTTTTAATAAATAGTATTTCATAATACAGTATATTGATGTTATGTTTTCTTCCCTCTTTCTCCAGCTCTCTGACTGGTGGTTAAAGGCTGCATATCTGGACTACCGGATGCCTGTGGTTGTCCACTCGAGTCCTGGAGTCGTCCTTCCTCGCTTAGAATTTAATGATCATTTAGGTCAAATAAGGTCAGGAGAGCACTGTGTTGGTATGCTTGTGTATAAATGTTGGAAAAATCTTTGATGGTTTAATTAATCAGTCACTTCAAACATCATGTATTTTGTTCTATTTTGAAAGCAAAACCAAATAACAAACAACGCTACTTGCTTTTATAATCGGACTATTTTAGACTAAGTCTAGACTTTTATAATCTAGAACTCGTATGTAACTAATGACTTGTGCACAGCTCATCATGCATGACCAATGCTTTGTGCCAGTGATTCCAAGACTAATAATAAATCTGGCAGCTGCAGTGACCTTTGTACACACTAACCCAGATGTACTTGAACTCACTATGAGTTACTCAGAATGCAGAGTGCTGCTATAGCAGGAAGTGCTACACTTGGGTTTTATTTCATACAGTCCAGGTTTCACTACCTAAAGACTGACCTCAGGCCTGTTTTTGTTGTGTTTTGCAAGACTGAGCACATGAAGCAAAACTTCCAAACTTGGTATTAAGATCCGCCTCGGGTGATCGGATCACAAGTGCACTAAAGTGTGAATGAGGTCAAATGTGTCTTATCTGATATAATCTGTCAACAAGCAAACTTTAGTTTCCATAAAATATAGGCGTGTCTCAGTCATGCACTGTTCTGAAATTTGAGTACAGTTTTCCTGTATCATGTCAGCTCCAGTGAGCAGCAGTACCATCTGACAGTTTGATAAAACTACAACATCATGCTGAAATTAACGTTTGGGGTTGTAAATCCACTTACAAAAATATGTGTTGCCTTTTGAGATCAATATTAACTATGCATATGACTGTGGATTATGACCCACCTTTTTCTTGTTTTATGGCAATTGCCATCCAGTAAGTTGCATTACCACCACCTATAGGTCTCTCTCTCTCATCCTTCCGGCCTTCTGAAGCCGGTTTTCCATTCCAGTCTTCCTTAAAGAAAAAAATTAAATGCTTCCTTCCCCCGACCAGTGACTCCACGTTGTTTTTAAATCAAACATTAAAAGTTTAAAAGGTAATCAGGGAGGGGAAAATCATTTTTCATGGCATTGTATATTGAGCCATTCCTGATTAGACACAAAGAACCTGATGCCCATACTCATGAAAAATATTTCGGCAACTGCTGCAGCATGACTTGCAACACAGACGTTTTACCTTATGCTGAATGAGAAAATGTCCACGAACAGTAAATATTGGGGTGGCACGGTGGTGTAGTGGTTAGCACTGTCGCCTTGCACCTCCAGGGTTCAGATTCAATTCTCGGCCAGGCTCGATTCCCGTCTCTGTGTGCATTGAGTTTGCATGTCCTCCCTGTGGGAGGGTTTCCTCTGGGTATTCCAGTTTCCTCCCACAGTCCAAAGATATGCAGATTAGGCTAATTCGCGTTCCCAAATTGCCCGTAGTGTGTGAATGTGCGTGTGTGTGCCCTGCGATGGATTGGCAACCTTTCCAGGGTGTACTCTGCCTTGTGCCCTAACCCTCCTGGGATAGGCTCCAGGCCCCCGCGACCCTGAATACAGGATAAAGCGGAATAGAAGATGAGTGAGTGAGTAAATATTGGTGTAACTTTTAGATTTGTGGCTAGAAAAATCCACTTCCTCAATGGGGTGTGGGTCAGAAGGAATTTTATGGATGCTGGAAAATAGACATCTTTTGAAGGCCTCTGAGTTGTTAATAATATGACATCTTTTAAAGGAACGGTTTGGACAGAATTCAGCATTCAGCTAATGATACAAGTAATCAAAACATATTGAAAGCAATTCTTTCTCTTTTTATCTTCTTATACTCTTGTTCTCTTTCCTTTTACAGTTGTTTAAGCATTTCACTGCATATCATACTGTGTAAAACAGAAAAATAGAATTAGAATTTTGTCTATATTTTTGCAATCAACTCAAAATTACATTTGTGACTCAACTGTAGAAAGGACAACTGTATAATCTGCTTACTTAAAACTGTTTAAATTTAACATTGCCAGTCCTTTGTTTGAACGTGCATTGCTGTTTGTTTCTCACAGGTACGCAGCCTCATTGATTGCAGGAGTTTTGGATTTCAAAACCATGATTGACAAGTAAGTGTTTCTTTTATTCCAAAATCGGCGGGTTATGGCGGGTCAAAATTAAATAATTAAAGCTGGTTTCTAATGACAAGCACGTTCTGTGTTCCAGTCAAACCTTACCAGTGGAGTATCTTGGTGGGAAGCCACTGTGTATGAATCAGTATTATCAGATTCTGTCTTCCTGCCGCATCCCCGGGATAACAAGTGACTCTGTGGTGAATCACGCATTGAGCAGCAGACCTCCTACTCACATCACCGTAGTGCACAACTTCCAGGTCAGTGTAAAGAGGCAGATTCTTCAAGAAACACATCTTTTTTTTTTTTTTTTTGACTGACAGGATGCTCACACACACTTTGACCCCTCCACACCTCATTTCTGTACTTTGATACGAGTTAAGCAACTCCAGTATTGATTGCACAATCAGTGTTGATGTGAGTTTGGGATCACTGTCCTGTTGAAACACTCAGTCTTGTCCAGGTTTCAGTCATTTAGCTAAAGATTTACGGATACACTGAAGAATTCTGATGTCTTTATGATTCCATCCACACTGGCAAAAGCCCCAACGCGTGATGCTACCATGCACCACAACAGCTGATACAGTGTTCCTGGGATTGAATAACTCACCTTTACTCCTCCAAACATACCTTTCTCCAGATGGCGTCTTCTTTGTCAACCTTAGTCAGTATTTCGGAGCAGGAACTTCGTTCTTGGATGGCAGCCTTTCTGTCCATGGTGATGTAAAACCGGCTTGACTGTAGACAGTGACACCAGTGTTTCAGCAGGCTGGTTCCTCACTACCTGAACCACCTTAATCTTGGCTGAATGGTGACCGTTTGGATCATGGCAAAGTGGCTACACTGAGTAATAACTTGTACTTTACATGCAATTATGTGAATTGATTTAGGATTTAGGCTCCAAGAGACATTCCTGATTTGTATATGTCTTTCATCCTGTTCATCCTGAGCTCCTTAGACTTTCCTGTTGTACCGTGGTTGGTCAATCCAATCCAGGAAACCTTTAGAGTTTAGCTTGGCAAATTGAGACATTTAGGGACGTTCAGCACCACTGAATTAACTATCTACAGTAAGTGGGAGTTGGTATAATTTTGACCCTGTGTTAATAGCAGAAAACGAAATGAAATCTTGTTCTCCAAATTCTGGTGTTTTCCACTATTAAAGATGTGTTTCAGAAAAACACCAGTAGAAAGAAATCATTGAAAGCCCAATATTGCAATGACATTCAAGACTGTACATGACAATTCTATCCCTCTCTCTTTCTCTCACCCTCTCTCACTCTTCTGCACTGCTGTAGTTCTTTGTGTTGGATGTCTACCACAGTGATGGCACTCCGCTGACTGTGGATCAGCTCTACACTCAACTGGAGCAAATCTGGAACTCTTCCCCGCAGCCCAGCGATGACCCGATCGGCATCCTCACCTCCAATCATCGCGACAGCTGGGGCAAAGCCTACGCCAACCTCATTAAAGGTCAGAGAAGTGTGTAACCTCGGGGAGTCGACCTGCAGCAGGGGTGTTCAGTGCTAATTTGTAGAGATTTGGGAAATTGATTGTGATGTATCGGGATTCTGTTCTCTGTGGTTATTCATGTATGACTCCAAAATCAACAACAAGAAAAAAAAAGGAATTATATTTGTTTGCATTTGAGGTGGTTAAAATGTTGCAGTTCCTCTATATTCCTATAGTTGGTGTGCTCTAAACTACTCACACATTGTCAGGCAACCCAGTGTCCTGTGTGGTAGGGGTGAATTATTTGCTATGTTTGGCTAGAATTATAAACAAACAAAAAAATCATTAAATTAGATTTTTTAAATTGTGATGCTAACAGTATTGCAGAAAATTCCTTGTTAAATTTCCTTGTTTGTATACAGTAAGCATTTGACATGATTGAAATACCTTTGAACTTTTTAGTTAACATTAATGATTAGTTAATTGATCTAAATTAGATTTTGTTTAGTAGTGCCGTTTCACTAGTGTCTAGTATCATAGACTTTAAACAGCCTCCAAACTCCCCAGATATCAGTCTGATCGAGGGTGTGTTGGATGCACCGGACAAATAAGCCAGAGCTGCCCTGGTACCACAAGACCTAGGTGGTGCTAATGTTAATGGTTTTAATGTTATGACTGCTTGGTCTGACTTCACACGCATATTTGCTTGCTAAGCATTAGTTTTTGATTCAGCCCCCTCTTTGCATGTTTAATATACAGTATATCTCTTATGAAAAGGCTTTCCACTAGACTGTACAGTATGAAAATTAATTTGGCCAAATTTTAGTTTTTCTATTTGTCTGAATTCAGCTAAAAATGCAGAGGTTCCCCAGATCAAAGCTTTTTTAAAGTTACACTTTTAACATATGAAACTTTGATCACAGTAAATTGTTTGATAGAAGAATAGCTAATATTTATTTATTTATTTAATTTATTATTATTATTATTATTATTATTTTAATTTTTTTTACATATTCCAGATAGAAAAAATAAGGAGTCCGTGCAGGAAATTCAGAAGAGCATCTTTACAGTGTGTCTGGATGCTCCAATGCCACGGGTCACAGACGAGATGTACCGTACTCAAGCAGCTTTACAGATGCTGCATGGAGGAGGCAGCCAATGGAATAGTGGAAACCGCTGGTTTGATAAAACACTTCAGGTTAGCCTGGGGAGAGGATAAAGATCAGTTCAGTAATAATATACTGAAAGAATGAACGCCCTTAAAGAGTTCATTTGCAATATTACATGTATCTCCATTTTTTAGAAATTGTCACAAATCGTGTTGTTTTTTTTTTATTTTATTTTTTTATACATTTTTTTATATGCCTCACAGGTAATATCAATCAAATTTGTGCGGGGTTGTTTGGATTAAGTAAAAAATAACTTGTCTGATTTAGGATTCAGAATTTGGCATGAATGAAGAATTATACAAGGCAGTCAGTTTACTTTTTGGACAAAAAGAATGCAGGATCACACAAGAAGACAGAAAAATCAACAAAATAACTAAGATTTTAAGTAAATATGGTCTGTAAATGTGTGTCACCTTATTTATTTAAGGGAGGGGGGACCGACATGTCCTGGGGTTGGCGAATAGATAAATAGGTAGGAGGTCATTTGAAATCCGCTGCTGTAGCCCTGAGTTTAGCTGTTTCCCTCTGTGTAGTTTATTATTGGTGAAGATGGGACATGCGGTCTGATCTACGAACACGCCCCTGCAGAAGGTCCTCCGATCATTGCGCTGATTGATCATGTGGTGGAGTATACGTAAGCATCATGATAAACATTTCAATGCAGAACATTTTTTTAAAAAGATAATTCCAGCAGTCCTAAGTGTTACGTTTTGTTCCTGTCCATTAGAAAGAAGTCAGAGATGATTTCTACCCCCGTGGCTCCGCTTCCTGTGCCACAGAAACTGCGCTTCAACATCACACCAGAGATTAAAAGCGACATTGATGAGGCCAGGCAGAACATGAATTTGTAAGAAGCTCTAGATTGAAACTGTTTCCGCTGATTCAGTTCAACCTTCATCTTTGAATTCAAAAAATAGTTAATGTGCAGAGGATTTTTTTTTTGTGTGTGGGCTGCCAATTTAATACATAAACCTGTTGTATATCTTATTTTTGTACATCTAAGCTGTAGTTATTAATAATTATGTTCTGAGATCAGTTAAAAGGCTGTGCACGTTTATAACCCTTTCTTTGATGTTACTATTCTCTAGACTTTTGAAAAAGTTTACAGAACAGCAACAAATTAAAGAAAGTGTTATATACACACACACATGGCCTTTTAACTGACCTTACAGCATGCACTATTTAAAAAGCATGTATTTTGTAGACCCACAAACTTTAGTTTGCTGGAGCTTCTATAAACTGGTGTTCAGTGGAAAGAGACCACTGAGGCCCCATCAGGGAGCAGATATGATTTACATGATGGATCATTCTTCACGGCAGTTACACTGCTGGCATGAGTGTCTAAGCACAGCAGCATGGTTTGGCTTTTTTATGTGGGCACAAAGTCAAATATCACACAGTGTGTGTGTGATGGGAGATGAGCTGTAATCACTGATCTAAAAGGTTAGACATAAAACAGCAAGTCGGTGCACACAGGGTTACAGTAAACCCATCCAGGCGCTACTGTGCGCACATGTTATTATTGTTGTCTGCATTATTAATGTCTTTTCCACAGAATGGTTCATGACTTGGATGTGAGAGTCATTGTGTTCTCCCACTTTGGTAAAAATGTCCCAAAGGCGTACAAGATGAGTCCTGATGCTTTTATTCAGGTGGCTCTACAGCTGGCTTATTACAGGTAAGGTTCAGCAGATAAGCTGTACTGCTTACTTCAGTCTGTTCAAAGCCGTGATGACTTAATTTGTGCTAACTATATAAACATGTACAGGCATTGTATGTATACAGGTAGTCACCTACTTATGAACGATTGTCCGATTTGTTATGTCCAAGAAAGTGAGACTTGTACAAGACGCCTTTGAAATGAATATACAGGGTGACACAAAAAAACAGGAACTTTTTTACAATCCAATAAAACTAGAAGTGATAAAAGAAATAAATTTTATTCATAGTAATTGAAACCTAAAACTTGCCATTTACGAAACATTGGAATTTATAATTTTTTAAAAATTACGTCCTTTAGATGGCGTCCTCCTGTATGAATAAACTCAAAAGTTCCCATTATTCTGTGTCACCCTGTACAATGTAAAGCATACCAATCCACTTGAATAACTCCGCCTTCATGTGGCCAAATCCGTAATTGTGCATAAGGAAATGAATCTCGCAGTAAAATATTGTCTCTGCGCCTTTAAATCACAAGCGGAATTCTGGACACCATTTTGTCTCAGAACTGTTTTCCACTGTATTGGACTGTGAACCCTTTTTTTTTTTTTTTTTTTTTTTTCCGAAATTGGGAGTATTCACCATCAGGATTACCATCGTGCTTCAGGACTGATTCATTGAACCCGATGAGACCGATTCATTTCTCCCGCGCACACACACACACATATACAAATATACCAGACTTTAGACATGTTGTACATTCACTTGTACACTGAAAATATTGTATATAATTGTAGACATTGGTATCGGGTGCACTGCAATGTCTGTTTTACGTACAATACATGCGAGTTACTTCTGTGATTGAACCGGAAGTGGAATCGTGGTCCGTTCGTATCTGGAAATTTGTAACTCGAATGTTCATAAGTTGGTGACTACCTGTAGTATGTATGTTCTATATGTGGACATATTGGTCTGATTTCTCAGAGGTACGTTAAGTACGAAGTTTGTGATTTAAATAATTGAAAACTTGCCATTTCAACTTATTTAAAAAATGTTTTTTCTTTTTTGGTGGAATGTTTTAGGATGTATAAGCGTTGCTGTGCCACGTACGAGAGTGCCTCTCTGCGGATGTTCAAACTTGGCCGAACAGACACCATTCGCTCAGCGTCCATCGACTCTGCCAACTTTGTCCGAGCCATGGATGACCCTGTCAAGCAGGTTGGTTTTATTTATCATCAGCTCTTATCACTTTGCAGTACACCATCACAAATTGCTCTTTGGCATTATGTACATGGGGCTTAAATGTCAGAAACTATAGAGTAACCTTTTAAAGTTACATAAATCAAGCTTTCTGTAAGCAGTTAATCAGACATCTTCTGTGCATGAAAGGTTAAATGCATAATAGAAATTGTATAGATATGGATATTTATACATGTAAATACAGGATACGTTTGGTTTTTAATAGTTGAATCAAGATATTTTGTGCAGGGTACATTTGTTATTCTAGTAATGTTAAAAGACGCCTGTTTTGACCAACAGAACCCAGAGAAGGTGACCCTGCTGGAGAAGGCAGTGAAGGCACACCGAACGTACACAGACATGGTGAGAGACTCGACTCGGGTTTTAATTTATTCTACAATTTGTACAGACGTACATGTGTGATGGAGCCGGGTAGTCATACTGTACATTGATACAGCAGTATGATACAGCTGTGTAGCGATACAGTCTTGCAGCTCCAGGGTCCTAGCAGTATTTGTGTATGTTTTGTGTAGGCGATCCATGGACAAGCCATCGACAGACATTTGCTTGGCCTGAAGCTGCTGGCTGTCGAAGAGTTGTCTGTCCTACCAGAAATCTTCAAGGACAAGTCTTATGCCTCAGCAAATCACTACAAACTTTCCACCAGCCAGGTACAAACATCTTTACTTTGGTGTGATGGACTCAACGTGCACTTTCTTTACACAGTTCAATCTCAGTATGATTGAGGAAAACCAATGACTACACCTTTTTTGATGCCTGCCTCCTTTTCTCTCCTCCTCCATTCAGGTCCCAGCTAAGACCGACTGCGTGATGTGTTTCGGCCCAGTTGTGCCCGATGGCTATGGTGTCTGTTACAACCCCAAGGAGAAACACATTAACTTTGCAGTGTCTTCTTTTAACAGCTGTGCAGACACCAGTGCCACTCACCTGGCCCATGCTCTCGAGGGCGCTCTGCTGGATATGAAGAGGCTGCTGGATCAGACACTCAAATCCAAGCTGTAAATGAAGCGAAACTCACTACTGACTCTGTGGCCATTTCAGTGAAGTATTGAGAGGACAAGCTGAGTAACTTTTCTTGAACAGTATGTCAGTCATTTTGCACAGAGCCATTGTTTGGAATAATGAGACTTTTTATTAGGTTTTACTTCCCTGGTGACTAAAGTAGGCACTTGAAGCAGATGGCACTTAATTGTTCTTTTTCCTCAGAAGTAGGAATAAAATGACTTATGAAATTACAAACAAATTTAACAAAACTCTTAAGAGACTTGTGGCATTTATTCATTTCATCCTCTGTACGATAGAGCTTATGGCTGTTTCATTTCTTTTTTTCCATTGATTTTTTTTTTTATTATAAAACTGAAGTCAGTTGAGCAGGATTTTAAATGTCATCATTTGCCACTATGCCAATTTTGCATGCGCACGTGAGTATAGAGAGCTATTGTGATGTGAAATTTAATTTAGCGAATCAGATTATTACTATATACTTTAATAATGAGCCAGAATTATTAGTTTTTTTGACTTATGTGCACAATGATTTGCACAGACTGTAAATTATTTAACATTCTTGTTATTGTGAGTACCATGTACTGTATTTAGAGATTGTAACCGCTACAGCACTGCATAAACAACTTTTATTTTGTTTTTGTAATTAATGTGTAACTTGTAACTTCTACAAGTGCTGAAATAATTAGTTCTCTACAAGAAAACAATTAATTTCTAATGTTCATTCTTATGTTCAGCAATAAACGAAGTTCAGAAAGTCCATGTCTGAAATTAATTGGCTCTAAATAGATGACGACCAAGGGACACCTTATGGTGTGAACAACAATTTTGAAACGTCTATCATACATACATGCATGCATACATACACAGTGCGTCTGAAAAGTATTCACAGCACTTCACTTTTTCCACATTGTGTTATAGCCTTATTCCAAAAATAATTTAAATTCATTATTTTCCTCAAAATTCTACAAGCAATACTCCACAATGACCACATGAAAGAAGTTTGAAGATTTTTATTATTTATTTTTTTAATGTACATAACAGGGCTTGACATTGGCACCCGCCAAATGCGGGTAAAATTCGGCTGTGGCGGGTAATAACTTTAGTCTCACTAGCCA
>JAQMYL010000017.1:10715408-10752378 GCA_030014365.1 Clarias pachynema | reverse complement strand
TGCCAATGCCTCCTGACAAAGTCAAATACCACACACACACACACACACACACACACACACACACACACACACACACAAAGATACAAAATCATTACGAATGCATAAATAGCTGTTGCACAATCATGGTGTTAACCTGAGTGTATTGGAGTAAAAGTGACCGAAGCAAAATAATCGAATGAATTAAGAAAAATTAAAAGATGCGATAACAAAAGGATGAAGCAAAGTATTTTATGGATAGAATATTGAGTTAATTATATCAAGATGCTGTATCCTATACTGAACAACAAATATTCCGCTGTTCCATATACAGAAATATTACACTCGAAAACAGCCACATCAGCTTCTACTTCTCCAACATACCTGCAGGGTTTCTGCATCCAGATTCCTCCTTTTAACCTCCAGCTTTGTCAGCTGCATTAACTCTGCCTCAATTAGCCTTATCTAGAGACATGAAGACATGATGAGGTGGTGCCAAAAAGGAAGAACCAATAAGAAGTCTCAAAGTGCCCCTGAACCATTATATGGTTAGAAACGATTCGATAAAAAAATATTTTTAATGCCCAAGTATTCAATAACATGACTGTAGCCGTTTTGGGCTAAAGTAAATATAGCTAAAACTAATTATAATTGACACATCTTTTAATTTGGGCAACAAACCATGACAGCTTCAAACAAATTAGCTGATTAAAAAATAATTTGGGGGGTTTCCCTACCTCAAAAAGGTTTCTTCTTTTAAACAGATCTATGTGACTTAAGTGCTGCTTTTACACATCTGTATCTACAGAATTAGAGTAGGCCACCTAAGAGAAGTTTCTGAGTGCAGGGGTACTTTGAACACTACAGTAGGTGAGTCTGCTGGTAGTATGTAAACACAAAGGGTTGACCGAAAATGCTGAACAATGTAGGAAATAGAAAAAAGGAAAAAAAAAAAAAAAGAAAGAAAGAAATGGTCAGCTGCAAATGAACTGATAACTAAATACTGAGATTCAATATGAAGCTCAAAACTAATTAACATTTTCAATAGTAATAATGTCCGCACAACCATTCCAACCTGCTAATGTGTGTAAGTGAACATTGCCTCTACTCAGTGAGGTTGTGTTTTCTGAGATTAGCAACCAGGACTAAGTTTCTGAGTCATTGAACACAAGACCATGATCCTGTCACAAGACCATGTATCTTAGATCTTAGGTCCTAAATCTTAGGACTGACAGAGAACTTGGACCTGATTCATAAGTCTTTCAGTGAAATTGCATTAAAATATTATGAGACCACACTAAACTTAAACTTCCTGCTAGATTAATAATGTTTCTCTAATGCTGATTTTCTCATCCTCATGTGCATCTCAAAAAGTATTCATGAGGTGCAAATAATGCATTTACAGCTGAATGCATGCAGATGCACAAAACTTCATGAAAACCAAAGCTCTAAAACTAAATGACAAACTGTGAAAGAGCAGCTCCTAAGTGCTGTTAGTGCAAAACGTTCCTTTATGCAGCTCAGAAATTGTAGCACATAAGCTATGACTAACTTTTATACACTGCCTGGCCAAAAAAGTTTCCCACAAGATTTTATTCAACTGCTTTTAGCTTTGACTGCAGCATGAAATGTGGTGAAAATGATTCCTCAGGGTCTCAGGACCACTCTTTTATAATTTTATGCTTATGGCATCAGGGAAGAAAAACAAAATCATTGATGTGACAACCTGGTCATTCAGTACATTCAGGTTGTCACCTGACTTCATTTTATTGACACATATAATGTTGCCGAGCCTGGACCTGACTGAAACAACCCCGGATCATAACACTGCCTCCAGAGACGTGTACAGTGGACACTATGGCATGATGGGTGCACTTCTTACCCTGATACCTCATCACTCTGGAATAGGATTTAACTGGACTCATCAGACCACATGACAACTGTGCAATCTTTGTTTCCTAGCAATCTGAAGCCTTTTTTCCCCCTGATGAGCTTCATGAACAAGTGGTTTTCTTACAGCCACACAGCTGTTTAGTCCCAATGCTGAGAGTTCTCATCACATTGTCTCATCACAGCTCTACTGTAGAGTTTATACTGTAGTATGCAACTTCACCAAGAGTTTGTGATCTCTAATTATGCTCGATCGTAATTTGTTTCGACCACATTTCTTCCACAAATTAATTTAAATGTAAAATAGTAATAATGTCTACACAATCATTCCAATCTGCTAAGGTGTGTAAGTGAACATTTCCTCTACTCAGTGAGTTTGTGTGTTTTTTGAGATTTGCAACCAGGACTAACTCAGTGTTTAAAGTTCTAGTCACTAAACACAAGACCATGAGTCTAAATCTTAGGACTAACAGAGAACTTGGACCTGATTCATAAGTCTTTTAGTAAAGTTGCATTAAAATTTAAGGAGATCACATTAACTCTAAAACTTCCTGTTGCTTGATGTAATTATTTGACCCTTCTAAAACTGTGACCTTTCATTGGCATACTGTATACAGAGGGGCCCAAAAAGTTTATACACACTTCAACATGAAAAATATATGCATTTTTTTTGACGGTCACATGATTGCATCAACGATGGTGTGACTACTGACCTCATAAACATAATACTACATATTGCTATATAATATTTTTGAGCCCCTCTGTATATGTACGTACACACACACACTGTACTGTACTGTGTGGGTGTGTGTTCAATGTGTGTGTGTTCAAAGCAAGTTTGATACATGTAATGACTGATTTTCTTAATTTTCATTAAAAGTGTGCAGGCAATTTGAAAAATAAGCCATTCAAACTTTAAATCTAAATGAGTATATAAAATTGCAAATCATTGCCAAGTACTATATACTGATTCAAGCCTACTTATAGAGCTACAGATTAACAAAAGTAAAATGATAAAATATCAAGACTTTTGGAACCAAGTGTATTTGCCATGACAAACAATTTATGGATAAATTCTTTTGAAAAGAAAAATCAGGCTCTCTCCTAGGCTCTTGAGCAAGACCATTAACCCTACCTGGTTGCGAATATAGCCATGCACACTGTCCCTTTGGAGCTGCAAGGCCTCAAAGGCTGCCTTCTGCATCTCCTCCTGCAAGCAAGACAAACCAAATTTGCATTCATGGTCTCACTAATTGTAAAATGCAATAGCATTTGCCAGAGAGAAATCTGATCCTGGTGCAGCACTCCCGTCTGAGTAAGAGATGAACAGCCTTTTACCTCCTGAAGGATCTGGCTGATGGCTTTGCTTTTGTCAAGCTGCTGCAGGGCCAAAACCTGCTCAAACTTCCTGTCCAATGTCTCCATGCTAAAAAGGAAACAAATCAAGGCTTAAATACCCAAGCAGAAAAAAAAAAAGTCTACAGTGTAGTAGTCTGACGACAGCATTTGCTTGTACCTCTTGCAGGCTTCAGACACCATATTCTGTCTCCTGGTCTCACTGGCCTCCTGCAGTAACCTCACTGCATAGCTCTCAGATAACATGGTCTGCATAGCAACTGTACAGATAGATAGAGACATTGTGAGCTGACCGATGAATCTCACCAACTGCGTGGGGATAGAAGACCAAATATCTAGGTCCTGAAAAGGATTTTTCCTTGGTTTGTACTTGGCAGCCGTTTTCACTAAAAATCTATCCACTTTACACAAAATCTTTTATCACGTGTGCGATTCGCGACCACGGACTGAGCAAAACTGATGCTGGGTGTTGAACTCATGCCTTTGTTCAGCTGATAGCGGCAGCTGGGGATGGCGGTTTCTGGTCGAGTTTGGTGAACAGAGACCAATTTTAGACTAATTTTTTGGTCGTAAACCAATTTGTTTGTATGGAGGGCAGCGTGAACAGAGGTTCCACTGTACTAAGACAATATCGTAAAGGACCTGCCTTTTGGGTTCCATTATAAACAAAGATAACTTGAGAAAATCTTAAGTACAGTGAATTATAGAGAAATTATTTCCTCTGGTCAGCACTAAACTACAAACCAACATGAAAAATCCTGGCAGATTTATCTTAGGTGTAAAACACAAACAGATATTTAAACAATGAGCATGCCAAAGTCTTCTAGCTAGTACTGGTGAATAAAATTATTCTGATTTCTGAAATCATGTTGGGACCTTTTTATTAATACTTTCTTAGTCTGAAGATTAACTTTGTATCCCACCTGCAATATCTCTCTTTCTCAGAGTGATGGCTTCTTCCTGTGTGACGGCAGTAAGCTGCTCCATCCGGATTCTAGACGACGAAATAAAATCTTAAAATAAGAACCAATTCTGTGCTTTGTGGCTATTCACCTTAAAATCATAAACCTGATCTAAACAAGATACTGAATGGCTGCTACAAGATAAATCCTTAGTGCTGAAACCTGTGGTATTTAGTGTATTTCACAATAAAGCAAATGAGTTCATGCATGGAGTATCTCAGACCCGGTTTTCCCGGGACAGACTCTGAATCAACTAAAACTTGGCCAGGATGAAGCAGTTACTAAGGATGAATGAATGAATGATAATAGACCAGAGACAGCAGCCTAATGGATTGTGTGTGTGTGTGTGTGTGTGTGTGTGTGTGTGCTCTGAACCACTAGTGTACATCATAGAGATCTGTTTGGAGTGAATAATGTGTTTAGCATATTCTATGTCTGTGCCAAATTTAATGTTCCATCCTGAAGATCAATAACAAGCACTTACCGATCTTCCTCTAACGCCTGCAGAAACTCAGCACTTTTTGCTTGGCTGCAGAAACAACAATTCTCAAAGTAAGACCAAGCAAGTAAATTCTGCTTTCTTTTTTAGAAGTGAAAAATTTACTTCATTTGTTTTCGCACCGTTTGTTGTCCAGCAGCAGATTAGAGATACGAGAGGCGATACTGGCTTCAGCCCTTCGAACTTTTTCCAGCAGCTTCTGCCTCTCAGCCTCCTGGACCTTTTGCTGCTGGCTGACACCCTGCTCTACTCGCTCCTGCTCCTGGAAACACAAGGATCATACGAGAAAAGTATATGCATAAAAAGAGACGATATCCTGAATTTCGCGTCCAAATTATGCACCTGCAAATCAGTCAGCTCTAAATTTAAAGACAAAACTAACTATCCCAATGTTCGTCAGGATTACAGCGCCTTATCATAATCCTTGAGAACTTTTCCTTATTTTGTGATGTTACAACCACAAATGTAAATGTATTTTATTGGGATTTTATACGATGGACCAACACAAAGTGTCACATAATTGTGAAGTGAAACCAAAATGATAAATGATTCTCAAATTTCAACCAAACAGTATGATGAAGCTCAAGGAATACACCAGACATGGTGCAATTCTTCAGCAGGGAGAAGGTAAGCTGGTCAGAGTTGATGGGAAGATGGATGGAGCCAAATACTGAGCAATCTTAGAAGAAAACCTGACTGGGGTGGAAGTTCACCTTCGAGCAGGATAACGATCCTAAACATAAATCCCATTGAGAATCTGTGGCAAGACTTGAAAATTGTCTCTCCAGACGCTCTCCATCCAATCTGACTGAGCTTGAGCTATTTTGCAAAAAAGAATGGGCAAAAATTTTACTCTCTAAATATGCAAAGTTGGTAGAGACATACCCCAAAAGACTTGCAGCTGTAATCGGAGCGAAAGGTTCTACAAAGTATTGACTCTGGATTTTTCAGATAATAATTTGGAAAAAAATTGGAAAACTATTTATCTTTCCTTCAACTTCACAATTATGTGCCACTTTGTGTTGGTCTAATTTAAGTACATTCGTGCTTGTGGTTTTAACGTGACAAATGTGGAAAGGTTTAAGGGGTATGAATATTTTTGCAAGGCAGTGTACATGTTTTAAGAGAAAACACTTGATACCGTACGAGTGTCTAAATAACCATCAGGTACTTAAAAACGTGCCTGAAGGGTTTCATTTATGTGTGTGGAAAGATAAATGCTAGACACTTTTCTAATGGCCTACCGTCATTCTGCAGGTTTTATAAAACATACAGTATCCTCACTGTTATAGGTTATAAAACATTGGCACAATTTTAAACTTTACATAGGTGTAAATGTTAATACATGTAGACTGACACAAGCTATAATCTGTAACACGGGATATATGCCACGTGCCAGGGTAGGTGGTCTTCCCCCCATCACATCCAGTGTTCTCAGAACAAGCTCTGGATCTCCCGTGACTCGGACCAAAATGAAACGGTCACCAAAAACAGTGAAAACAGGTTACCAGTTTGACCGACAGGAGCATGCACTCTTTGCGTGAGTTGTTGAGAAGAAGAAGCTGTGTTTGCTCTCTTTGTTTCTCTTCCAGGTTCTTCTCAAAGTTCAGCTTCTCCAGGTGCTTCTGCTCCTGATATGACCAGACAGGAAGAGAGAGAGAGAGAGAGAGAGAGAGAGAGAATATGATCTTTAAAAAAATAATAATGAATAAATAAAATCCAATGTCCATGATAGTGAACTAATAAAGACTGCCCCAGCATACCTTTAACTTCTCATAGTCCATAAATTTGCTCTGCCATATAAGAGAACGAGTGTTAAATCAGTAAAGAACACGTTGTATGAAACAAAACACATCTTCAGTGAAAAACATCTTTAATGGTCGTTTCCCCTCACATATACAACTTCAGCTAAGAGAAGTATGAGGTCCGGGGTTTGTGCACAGATTCAGGTATAAGACATTTACCGCACCTTAGTCGATTACATCTGGTAGTTATGGACAAATTATGTCTAATAATGTAAAGTATACACCCTAACTTTACATTATTAGACAAAATTTGTCCATAACATCTTAGTTCACTGTCCCAGATAGATAGTCACGTGCAGGAAGTTCCATTTAACAGGTTTTCAAACTCTCACCTGCCAGGCTAGATCCTCCCCATCCACGCAGTCCAGGCTCGACTTGTTGCTATCGTTTTCTAACACGGGCAGCAGGTACTGTGAGGGAGGACAATACTCCAGCCCCAGCTCTGCAAAACACACGTTAAATCAGCCGTATTAACAGGAAATAATCACAGTATGTAATTTAATCCGAGTTCTGTTTGACTATAGAAAAACTGTACTTTTACCTGAGCAGAGAAACCGCTGGATTTCTTCTGTGCCTGCTGTACAGACTGAGGCAGGAGGGTAGCTCATAACGCACGCATCAAGGGTCAAGCTCTACACACACAGATTTTGACCTTAGAGCTCATCCCAAATAACCAAATAAAGTCCTGGAAATATGTTGCACTGGTCCACAAGTGTGCAGGGTGTTTAAACCTAATCTCAGAAATGGTTCTCGAGGAAGTCACAGGAAGATGAGGACTGTAACGGATATACTTGACCTGGCCAAAAAAAGTTGCCTGCTCTAAGATTTCATTCAGTCACCTGTAGCTTTAATTATAGCACACAACGTGGTGGCCGGTTCATGTGTCAAAATGATTCCTCATGCTCCCAGAGCCACTCTTTCGTGATGTGAGTCCAGGAACATGCATGTGCCATCAGGGAATAAGAAATCCAAGGCAATGTTTCCAGAGGCGACTATACTGTATACAGTATTACAGGTACATTCCTGCATGCGTTTACTCTGATGCCCTTATTGCTCTGGAACTGGGTCAATCTGAACTCATTAGATCACATGACCTTTTTTTCCATGGCTCCAAGGTTTAATCTTTAAACTCCCAAGTAAATTTAAGTCTTTTTTACAAAATAAGTGGTTTTCTTTTGGCCACACAGCTGTTTAGTCCCAATCCTTTGAGTTCTCATCATACTGTGTGCATATGGAAATGCTCTTACTTTCACAAAAAAAAAAAAAAAAAACACAGCTCTGGTTTTACTGTTTTTACAAGTGGTTAAGTTCACCTTCATTCATGAATTTTTTTAAGACCACATTCCTTCCACAAAGTTGACGGTTCAGCAGTATTCTTACAGGTTTTGATAATGTGTTGCGAATGGCTCTTAACCCAGTTTCAGTAATTTTCCTTATTTGTTTTCTTGTTCCTTATTTGTTATTTATTTATTTATTTATTTTTTATTTATGTGTATGAGTGAAATGCTCGGTTAAGGTCCTTATTTCCTTATTTATAGCGCCGAATTAAGCTGAGCTTCCACCTCCACATGGACCTGTGCGAAATTGGATTAAACTAGTTTCATGCTTACCTCAAGGGTTCGGACGTTGGCCAATTCTTTGGGCAGCTCTCTGATGCTGTTTTCACTCAGGTCCAGCGTGCGCAGACTGCCCATGTGTCCCACGGACGAGGGCAGCTCACGAAGGCAGTTCCCTTCACACAACAAAGCTCTCACGTGATTATTCTTTCTCAAAGAGTTTTCTTTTAATTATTTACATACTGCAGAAAAACACTAAAACGCGACACTTGAAAGTAACTTTTAATTCAGAGAGACGAACAGATACGATATCTAATCTTCACCCAAACTCAAATCCGCACCTTTCATGTTTAGTGTCTGTAGATTCCGAAGATCGCCTATAGACACTGGAAGTGTCTTGATCTGGTTATTTTCTGCATTTAACACCTACAAAACGCCATCACCATTAATATGGTTATAACCACAGTAGAACACAATGAATAATGAATAGAATAGCATGAAACAAAATGACGAAAGTTTGACCTGCAGGGAGGACAGCTGTCCAATGTCATCCGGGAGTGACGTGAGCTTGTTTTCGTGGAGGTCCAACACCTTGGGAAAGGACAAAGTAGCACACTGAACACTGGGCGTATATATGAAATGAGGAATTCTTTAATATTTCTGGCCTGAATGTCATACTTTTATAGTTGTTAGTGAGGTTATGACACAGCCTTTCTGTACCAATGACTTGAGCTCATTTCCACAGAGGATGAGCACCTGCAATAAAATAAATAAATAAACAGTGGCTTATATTTTTTACTCCAGCTTAAACAATGGGATACTTAAAAATATATAGGACTATGTCTTGTGGCACCCCTCATTGTTCACATGAAATTAAATTAGAGAAATGTGAACAAAGGTTTTACTGTGACAGGCTGCCTAAAGGTACAATTAAAAAATTGGTTGTTTATGTAACAACTTCAGCAACCTCATCTCCCCTCTCGTCTGTTTCAACCACTAAACATTCAGCATCAGCATTCAACAATTACCATAATTAAAACAATTACCATAACATTCAACTAATCCCCAGTCTGATCATCCGTCATCATCTGCACCTGTTTTTTTAATATTTCATGCCTTAGAAGGGTTTATGCTTTAATGATTCATAGGTCACTGTGTGGCTTCACAAACAAAAATCATTCCTTTAAAGAGGTCAGGTACAGGGTCTAGACTGAAAATGCCAGAAAAAAAACGGAGGGGGGGCACAGTACTGTATATACTGTATATATTTACGTCACCTTTTTCTGTAGCACTTTGCAGATGGAGAAGACATTGGATGGAACCTATGGAAAATACACATTCTTTGTAAATAAACTTCAGAGTCACATCTATCATAACAACATCTTACTGCAGAGTTTCCCTGTATGCCTCAAATGTAACTTGGCACAGAACAAAATCTTTTGTGCTTTGTGTCCAAGCTGAACACAGCACAGCACCACGTTCCAGGATGGAAGACCAATCTGTGTAGAACTTGACTACACGAGTTTGATGTCCAGTTGATGGCACTTAAAACGATTTTAAGATAGAAATTTTCACATTTCAATTTTTCCCACCTGCTTTCGATGTCTTGGAAATTACATTTATACAAACAATGTATGTGTGCTTGTTTAATGTTTGGATCAATGATAAGCTTAGACAGAGGACAGAGATCTTACAGTTAGTGTTTGTATACTGAGTTTGATTTGAAAGTATAAAGAATTAGGATTTCTTTTTCGCATTAAAATTATTTTCCTATGAAAGAAAAATATTCACCCTGAATGACTTGCTGATCTTTATAATCACTCAGTCACTCGGACTAACTTAATCCCTATACCACTTATCCTGTACACTCTTGCGGGGGGGAGGGGGGTGGTTGGCTGGAGGCTATCCCAGCGGACTTGGGGCACTAACAGACAGGGTTCCAATCCATTGCAGGGCACAAGCACATATACACACACACACACACACACTATGGGCAATTTGAAAGCACCAAATAGAGTAATCTGCATGTCTTGGACTGTGGAAGGAAATCAGAGTACCAGGAGGAAACACACTAAGTACTGGGAGAACATGCAAACGCCACGCACACAGACATGAGGCAGGAATTGAACCTCGGCCCTGGAGGTGCACCATCATGCCATAGATTTAGAAACAATACATTTATACCAAATTATATTTGGTAACAAAACACAAATGTGACTTTTAATTTTAAACTTCCATCATCAACATGTTGACCTACTTCCACTTTGGTTAATGATTTCCTTCATTATCCAGGATGCTGTTCGACAACCTTCTAGTATCAATGTATTGGGATTCAGCTCTTGCTTCATGTCTACATAAAGACCATGATGCAGCAGCACTTTAATCCTTTAGTCTGTCCAGCTCTCACAAACTCTCCCTTACTGTACACTCTGCTCAAACATTAAATTTACAATAAATAATCAGAGGAACAGTTATAAAGACTATTTAACAAAATCTTTTTGAATGTTCTATAATCTAACTTTCATGTATTTATTTTTTTCTAATTGTATAACAAAGTGGTGCCCTAAATTGAATGTCTGGAGATAAAATCGAACTGCAAACAAAATGATTTTATTTTGTAAATATGTACTTATAAACTTTAATCTGTACAAAACTCACAAATCTCAAATATTTCTATTTTTCTTCTTTTTTATTTCAGTCATATTGTTTAGGTATATTGTCTTGTGTACTGTATTTGATATCAGGACCAAAGTTAGAAGAATGGCAAGGTGAACTCCTGAATTATCACAGTAGATAATTAAGGAAAGCCTTTGTTTCTTTTTGGTGTTTGTGTGTGTATGTGTGTGGGGGGGATGATGTAAACACATAAGGAGTTCATTTTGTTAAGCCGAGCTGATCAACAAAAAGTGAGAAAATATAATATAAGAAAATAAATTCATTAATGTTATATCCCGCTTATCCTGTGTACAGTGATTCCGGGACCTGGAGTCTATGTCAGGAGACTTAGGATGTGAGGTGTGGTACATCATGGACCCTTCACAAGACACACACAATGGGAAATTTTTGGAAATGCCAATTATCCTAATCTGCATAAATAAACGCTGTTAGATTTTTGAAAAATTCTCATCCTGTTTGAACTGTGCACACAAGACTGACCAGTGTTTCCCAAAGTGTGGTGACAGTATTGCAGGTGAGCAGAGAGAAACAAAGCTATTTATAACATTCATTCAGTCATCTTATTCTGTGTACAGGGTCACAAGAGCCTTGAGCCTATCCCAGGAGACTTAGGGCATGGGGTGGAACACACCACACACACACACACACACACTCACACACTACAGGCAATTTTGGGAACACCAATTTGCCTAATTTGCATGGTTTGAGGCTGTTGGAGGAAACCCACCAAGCACAAGGAGAACACGTACACAGACCCGAGGTGGGAATCGAACCCCGACCATGGAGGTGCGAGGCCACACTGCTGACCACTGCGCCACCATGTCACCACTGGAGATTAATACAGCTGTAGTGATAAATAAACGATAATAAAACAACTTGATCACTGCTCACCTCTGTAAGCTCACAGTTAGAAATGTCCAGGATGTCATCTGCACCTGCTTCTTTAGCCTGTCAAAGGAACAGACAGGTGATTGAAACAAACATAAAACTAGAAATGCAAAGCCTTAAACCCAGAGACACCTTCTCACACTGACCAGACATAACTGATACTCCAGGCGTTTCTTGGACTCCTCACTCGGCTTCTTCTTCCTGTAGAACAGAGGCATCCTGCATCCAGAGACTCTTCAGTTCCCTTCGGTGTTCAGCTGCTTATTCCATACGAAACTGTGTTTCTGTCGAGCTACAGAATTCCAGAAGCGTGAAGTAAAGTGAGAACGACGCCTTTCTCACAGACTCAGTGTCTAACTGTGGCTGCCAGGAGAGACACAAGTCCACTAGAGCTCAGTTAGCGAGGTGGAGACTCAGCTAGACGTTAACCCTCTCACAGGTAACCAGGCCGCTGCGCAGCAAGCTGTTATATGGCCAAAAATTAATTAACACTTTTAAAGATTCCTCCTATATAGAGTACCTTTCCGGTGCTTATCTCTTTAGACAGTCACGTACGCCTCGTAGAAAGGAGCGAAAAGAAAGCGGAGGGTATACACACTTCCTGACGTCACTAATCATAATATTCCTCCCGAGTCCTGACGGTAAATGCGAATCTCGCGATACTTTAGAGTCTCGCAGTATTTCGAACTGAAACGTTCCACTCGGTTAGTCTCGCGATAGTTCGACGTCCTTTATTAATCCGCTCTACGCGGTTCTCGTTCCTTTCCCTTTTCTCTTTAGGTGGTGAAGGTGCAACAGTAATCGGTCGTCCCGAATCCGGGTTCATCCGACACTTTCACCAATTCAAGCCGAACTGAGCTCAGCGACAACATGCCTCCTAAATTCGACCCCAACGAGATTAAAGTCGGTACGTTTGAAAAGGAAGAAAAAAACCTGATAACATGCAGACGGAGTGTTTTATTCTCACCGAGAGGCCTCGGCTCTGTGACTAGGCCCCGGGCTATTGACAGCGTGTATGGGTTAGTTTATTTTAGATGTTGTCTAAGTTACATATTTTATCCGAGCAGTTTTTGTTTTAGTTAACAACGTAGCTAAGCTAACTACTTGTTCTGTTGCGTGGATGCAAGTTGACGATGGTGAGCGTAGAGCACGTGCTTGGTACTGTGACCTAGAGAGGACTGGAACTTGTCTTATTTTGACTACGTGCAATTTATCAGCTTCCATTTACCCAATTTTGGGTCATTTTATTTTAATCACCCTTATGCGACGTACTTAATTTTAAGGCTGTCTGAACATGAACGGAAAGAATGGAGTTCATGCAACTTTTGCCATTGCGCATGCGTAGGGTTGTGACGTCAGGCAGGACCCTTAGCGCATGGCTTTCAGCAGTGATTTGTAATAGCAACTGAAAGCTATAGCGAATTGCTTCTTTCTGGACCTCAACGAACACAGACGACTTTCTTTTTTTTCCGTCCAGCGCAGAATACAAAGCGTATAACTTAATTTTGCTAAAAAGTTTGAAATGAATGAGTGGTCGAACAACTACGATGCGGATTTAACCTGGATAACGTGATCACAGACGACGCATCGATTGGCGCATGCGTGGATTTTCGTGTAGGAGAGACTAGATACACTAGATACGGTGTCTCAGATTCAAAAACTACAGAGTAGAAAGCAATTAGTCACGTAGAATGGGGAGTCACTGATGAGGGAAGGAAGGATTTAATGTTTTGAGGAAGACTGGACTATAAAGTTCAAGACCCAAAACAAGTCAGGACAATATCAGGGAAGGATGCATAAGTTTTCAGGAAGGCCGATATGGAAAGTTGGCTGGAAAGACGAGGGAGAATTTTACCTACAGTTGACTTTAATTTAACCAACCTACTGGATTTCAACTGCTGTTAAAATATTTTTTTGTAATTATGAATGTAAAAGTATGACTAAATCTGATCTGACCCCAAAAAACTAAAATCTGAACAATGTAACATGTGAATGTAGCCATGGCTCTCTGAAGTCTTGCTCATCTTTTGTAATACTCATTTTTAGTTTTTTTTTTTTTTTTTTTTTAAGGGCAAGTCATGTCATGTTTCCCTGAAGATTTACATAAATTAACTATTCTTGCTAGGAATCTTGCACTAAAACTAGTTTAACCAGCTGTATGTATTGTATTCTGTGCTGTTCAGCCACATCACAATCTACAGCCATATAATGTAAAGGTTAAAAGCTGTGGATTTCTCTACCAATTGGGTATTTACACAAGCCCAGTTCTTGTATCAGGTTAAACTATTAGGATCTTTTTTTGTGTGTAGTGACTACCAAATTGAATCAATTTGCTGAAATTCTGAGTACAGAGTTGATTTCATCTGAAACATAACCACTAGCTGGAGTGAAACACCATCCTGTGTCATCCAGGTTTCTAGACACTACACACAAGTTAGGGAAAGAAGACCCTGCTTGTATAAATCGGTCAGTGCTGCTGTTGTTAAGGGGAATAGTCTGTATTGCAGTGTAACTTATGGCGGCTAAAATTGTGGCGAGTAAAATTCTTGTTCAAGGTACACAGTTGAATGTTTGGTTTAGGTCTACTCTATAG
Organism: Clarias pachynema; assembly: GCA_030014365.1. NCBI lineage: Eukaryota > Metazoa > Chordata > Actinopteri > Siluriformes > Clariidae > Clarias > Clarias pachynema. The sequence continues at coordinate 10,738,177 of JAQMYL010000017.1, read as the reverse complement.
TAAAGAATGACTCCCATAGTTTTTTTTTTTTTTTTTTTGGAACATGGAGCAGTATTTTGACTGACCCGGAAGATAACCAGACATTTACTTAAACTGTAATCCTTTACATAATCAGTTTCACACAACTCTTGAATAGGTTGAAGGTGCATGTAGTGAGTCTCTGGTGACACAGCTTAGTGGTTTGAGTCCCCAACCCACTACAAAAAAATTAGGACTTGTTTAAGTTTATAGATCAATGAAGTTTACAAAAGTATTTTGAGGCTGAGACTATGTGCAGGTGGACTAGGAGTCAGCAGAGATCAACGTGTAATTTTGGTATTTTTGCTTGAAACTTGGGGATTTGAAGTGTTAGGAGAAACAGGGAAATGTTTTTGTTTTTAAATTGATTGTATATATACAAGTTGCAGTCAAGGAAATTCAAGGTCTTTTGTTTTGCCGCACTTAACCAATGTAACCCTGCCTTTGATTAAGGCTTCAAACATGTTGGGTTTTAAGTGAGAACTAAAATTTTTTCTAACTGTTTATATGCTGCAAATGTATCTGAATAAGAACGAGTATGGGATTTTATTCAGTACATATATTTATTTGTTCAATTAAAGAGTCTCTGTAGCTGAATTTCTGAATCCGAGTTTATTTTGATTTCGAAGAGACATGTGTAATATAATCTGTACAGAGATGTGATGATCAGCCTCCCGCCACTGTGCTAGTCTGTATAAGTGACTGGGTATAGTCCAGTGGAGGCTGAGAGAAACTCAGCTCTAGGAAGCAGGGCTGCTCTGTATGATGGGTAACTCTGTGCCGAAAGACCTGGAACATACTGAATAAAAGTCACTGTGTACTAATGGACATCTCTATCTACTCATCTAATACTGACTTTCCTGTTTAACTCCTCAGTGTACATGAGGTGCACAGGTGGAGAGGTTGGTGCCACTTCCTCTCTGGCCCCCAAAATCGGACCTCTGGGTCTGGTAAGTGACACTTTCATTCTTTTATATTTCAGGACTAGATGCCTAGAACTAGGTCGTCTTGTGATTAGCCTCCCGCCACTGTGCTAGTCTGTTTGAGTGACTTTGTATAGTCCAGTGGAGGCTGAGAGAAACCCAGAAACCCTGCTCTGTATTATGGGTAACTCTGTGCCGAAAGACCTGGAACAAATGAAACCTACCAGACACTTTTTAGCTTTCAAATGAGAGCATGGATCAGGATTCGGGAGTAACAATGCTTATGATGCTTCTTCCAGTCCCCCAAGAAAGTGGGTGATGACATTGCCAAGGCTACCGGTGACTGGAAGGGTCTGAGGATCACTGTCAAGCTGACCATCCAGAACAGACAGGCAGCGGTAAGCATTCCCTGTTTAAAACAGCATGTACTCTGGAAGAAAATTACCTTTTGTGTGGTTTCATGGTTCGGGTAAATACATGGCAGACCAAATGCTTCAGCTTGTATTGGGTTGGTTTTAATTATTGAATCTAAAATTAACTCGATGTAATTTCAGATGTGTCCAGATGCAGACTGACCTTTTAAGTGTAAAGCATTTAAAGTTTAATTTCTATGGTGAGAGTGAAACTTGCCAGTTAGAATAGGGTAGGGATAATGATGGGAATAATTTTTTTCTTTTTAAGTTAACATACAGTGAGTTTGCATAATAGAAACAGAAAACAGACTACCCCTTGTCATGCAATTGAAACAATGGCCCTAACTCAGTTTGCTGTTTTGCAACCGTGGGGGTAAAATTAAGGTTCATTGGATGTTGCATGTTGTTTTGATTCATGGCTGAATCCTATTCTTTTACTGAATGATTAGAAGACAACTGGCACATCAGCATGAGTGCTGAAACGCTTTGTTGCTTGACTGTGTTTTCCAGTGCTTACAGACTTTTGTCTTGTCGCTTTAGATTGAGGTGGTGCCCTCTGCCTCTGCCCTCATCATCAAGGCCCTGAAGGAGCCTCCCCGTGACAGGAAGAAGGTCAAGAACAGTAAGTCAGCCTGCTTACAATTAGTGAACCTTACTATCAGTTGATATTAATACAGCATTACTTTGAACAAACCTACCTACAAAACAAATGAAGCACTAGCAAAGTTTGTCATTGACCTTTGAATGTTATTAATTTGACTAATTTGAATTTTAATAATAAGCATTAGTCATAAGAATGAAGGAAATAAATCAACATTGTTTAATCTCTGGTCAATGCGCGTCAGCCTCCCGCCACTATGCTAGTCTGTGTGAGTGACTTGATATAATCCAGTGGAGGCTGAGAGAAACCCAGCTCTAGGAAGCAGGGCTGTTCAGACCGAAGGGCAGCTCTGTGCCGAAAGACCTGGAACAAACTGCCTGCTAATTTAACACTTGCTGAATATGCAGTCTTGTCTCAAGTAATAATGTGAATGGTTAAAGTATTCCAAGTATGAATTAGCTCTAACTGTCGCACTTTTCCTGCAGTTAAGCACTCTGGTAGCGTTACCTTCGATGAGATCGTCGGCATTGCCCGAGTCATGAGGCCACGCTCCATTGCCAGAGAACTCTCAGGTGTGTACAAGTTTTTTTTTTTTCTATAATACAGACCTTCTGCTCCAGCCTCCCGCCACTATGCTAGTCTGTATAAGTGACTGGGTATAATCCAGTGGAGGCTGAGAGAAACCCAGCTCTAGGAAGCAGGGCTGCTCTATTGGATGGGTAACTCTGTGCCAAAAGACCTGGAACATCTTTCAAATGTCAGTATGAGAAATGATTTGGAAACACTTTCAGAACTGACAGGTGAGATTAAGCTAACAGTTTGTCCTGTTTCTCCAGGAACCATTAAGGAGATTCTGGGCACAGCTCAATCTGTTGGCTGTACCATCGATGGCCGCCTGCCCCATGATGTCATTGATGACATCAACAGTGGCAAACAGGAGTGCCCATCTGTAAGTGCAGTTTGTATCTGTTATGATTTATATTATACTTGGTGCACCAAGTACTAACTATTTTTTATTTATTTTTTTAGGATTAAATGGCTGACATGGAGGAATGAAAGCTACACTGTTCGAAAAATAAAAGTTGTTGAAAAATTGATTCATTCTTCTTTTGTTTACTTTTTAAACATTAAGATGAAAACTTTACCAATAGATAAAATTGAAAGGTTGGTACCAACACTTTGTGCACAAGCTTAATTATTAAACTTTGTGCATCAGTTCACTGATGCATCATGTTTACACAGTGATGTGGAGGCAAGGTTTATTTGGGGATTTTATTTAGATGTTATCGGTCTATTCAGACTAGGCCATTAATACAATTTGACCACAGTACTGTTACACTACTACTGTTAAGCTTTTTGAGCTAGTCTGAAATTCCCTTTTGTTCTGACCGGCTTCAATAAACACATGCCTGTAAGGTTACAATTACAGCCATCAACTGTATGAGCCTGTTGGTCCCATCAGAACAACTAATGGTGTGAATTTAAGATGCTTTGGGTTTAGCAAAAGTTTAATTTGGTTTTTAAAGATACCATTTTAATCAGGAACCTACTGTAGTTCAACACGAGTCGAACACTGCTCTTTGGCTAAAGCTGTGAAGTTTTACAAGTAGTCACAGATTGCAACATGCAGCAGACATTTACGCAAAACCCGTTTAATAGGAAAAAGCCTAATGTCCTACAAAAGTACAAATTGATTAGAAAGTATTAACATTTCTCGAAGGTCTGATATTAGCAAAGCCCTGATCCAGATGTGAGGAAACTATCAAACATCCTTGTCTGTTTCCACAATGCATTTTCCACATTCCCTGCATCTTTGAATGTACTGCCAAAGCTTCTGTACAATTTATTCCAAGGTAAAGCACCAAAGTACATGACTTTCCACACCCCACCAACAGTAAAACTTCACCTGCAGACATCAATTATATATAAAAAGAAAAAATTCCTCTTTTTAGAATTTACACACTCACCCAGTCTGTTCTTCAAGCTACATCTACACTGATTTGTTCTTCAATTTCTAAACTTGGGGGTGAAGATAAAGTATGTATACTGCTGCTGCTAAGACAACATGAACTTCAAACATTTAGGACACTTATATAGACAGGATACAACTTAAAGTATCTTTTAGTCCTCTGCCCATTTTTTTTTTTTTCAGACATCAAGTGCTGGCTGTTTGTTCTCTCTCTCCTCCTCTGGCAGGAACCAGGGCTGTAGAAAATAGTGCTGAACTTCTGCCATTCCCCTCAGTTCTCCACATCCTCCTCCTCTCCCTCATTGTCTCCATCCTGCTCATCTTCCATGTGCTCTTCTTCATCCTCCTCTTCCTCTCTGCTCTTGTCATTTTCCTCTGTGCCATTCTTCTTCTCTTTATCCTTGCGTTTCTGTTCTGAGGCCTCTTTTTTCCCCTTCTGGCCCTTTTTGTAGGCTGTTAACAGAAGTTTAAATGCTTAATGCTTTTGCTAGTTCACTTCACTACATGGGCAGCAGAGGGCGCTAAACATTACACACTGCTTATTTAACATTGCAAATAAATAGAAAAGTCAAGACAAACACCTTTTTTTTTATATTTTAAAAGTTTTTATAAAAGTAAATGAAAATTTTATTCATTGAAAATCAGTTCAGGTTACATGTCTTGTCATACTGGTGTATTTGCAACATTACAGACAATTTTAATACAAGTTACCTTCAAGAGCCTCGCGCAGTGGTGGCAAGAACCGCTCAAACTCCATCTCCTCCATAGCGGACATCACATCCCCTGCGTTCAGAGTCTTCCTTTTGGCCTTCATGGCAAAACTATTGGCACTGGTGATCAGATCAGTAATGTCAGTGAGTGTCATCATAATCTTGCTTTATGCCGTACAGACGTGACGATTTCTGCCAACTTACCATGATGTTGCATACAGAACAAATACGCTGGCTGCTTGGGATATGGCTCGTCTTGCCTCTTTTGACACATTTACACCGTCTGGTAACTGGAAGAATAACAAAAATAAAGTTATATAATCAGAAGTTTTATAATCAGTCTCACTCATGCATTCTCTAAAACACTTATCGTGTGAGGTTGCGGTGGGCTGGAAATTATCCCTAGACACTGCTCAGGGCACTAGGCAGGGTACATCCTGGACGTGCACACAGACACACAATATGAGCAATTTAGAAAAGCCAAATATTCCATGCAAACAGACCTGAGGGTCTTGAATCCTCAACCATGGAGGTGCGAGGCCACAGTGTTAAACAGTAAGCCACCATACTGCCAGCTTAATCATGATACCGAACTGGTGTTGCAGAAGGTTGTGTTGCTGCCTCACAGCTCCAGGTTCGAGTCTGTGCTCAGATTCATATGTGCAGGTTTGCTCTTTGGGTGTCTTCTGGTTTTCTCCCAAAAAACTTATGGACTCTGAACTGACACCTAGGTGTGAGACTGTGTGTCTGTAAAAGAGAATGCGTGTCTGTAAAAGAGAATGCATGGTGTCCTGCAATTGGCTTGTCTCATTCTTGCCCTAATGCCCAATGTTCTGAGTATAAGCTCAGAATCCACTGCAATAGTGTTAAGTGGCTGCTAATGATGAATGGAAGAATAAGAAAGAAAGAAAAAAGTTATTACACACACCCACTCATCATCTATACTATAGGGCACGAGATGGGGTACACACACAGACTTATTCACACACACACTATGAGTAATCACATATTATGGGCTAATTAACCTAATCTGCATGTCTTTGGACTGTGGGAGGAAACTGGAGTACACAGGAACCCAATCAGGCATGGGGAGAACATGAGAACTCCATGAGATGGAGAAGCAAGGGGAAAGTGCTAAGTCACTAAGCCGCCACACGTATTACGCAGGAGTGGAAATTAATAGGCGCAAAGCTAAAAATGCTAATGGCTGCATCTTAAACGCCTCAGTACAGAGCAGGTAGTGCACTTGCAGGAGCACACTCCATCACCGATATCATGGAAAGCTAGTGCGCATGTGCAGGGAGCGTGCAGTGGTTTAGGACACTGCCAGTAATCGCCGATGAAATAGAACAACACCTGTACCTTTGTGTAGCGGCCCAGGCCTCAGAAACTGAACAGGAACTATTAAGTTCACCTGGTACTGCAGAAAGTCTATAAAGTATGGAGGTGTGCGATAATGTTGTACTTACAGCCTCTTTAATGATGCGGGTGATGACAGCGTTGGGCAGGTTCAGGTCCTCCGGTCTCTCCGCCATTACTACCGCACACACTTAGCACAGCTAGCCTGCCTTAGCCAAATTAGCGAGGAAACTTCACCTCCGAACTTCCGTATTACAGACGTAACTAGCGGGTGTCTAATGGCTATTAAAAACAAGAGGTTTGTTAGACAGTGAGCAGTGTATGAAGGTTTATTACGCAGCTGCCTGTGGCTCTAAACATTAATCCGGGAAAGACAGCAACTAACTGTTAGCCTTTAGCTACCAACCGACTACAGTAAGAAATAACTATGAGAAATAACAAACCGGAAGCTAAAGAGTTCTCGTCAGCAATCAAATCGAAACGAATTGTCACAGTCTAACCAGGTTACTGGTAGTGGACGAGGACCTTACAGACAGACAGAGGGGAACAACAAACACTACAAGCACCGAAGTTTGTTTTGGAGCCCGCTAAACATCCAAACCACGAGTTTCACTTTTGACCTTTACACGTCACAGAAATCAGCCAATAGACGGCGGGTGTTGTTTTTCCGCGCACTAGTATCAGCTCATAGATATCTATGGTATCAGCTAGCTTCGTGTCTCCACGCTAACCGTGTTCAAGTCAAACCCTTAATTTTGCACAGAACACACATATGAGAGTAAAACATTACCTTTAATTTATCTATATAATCCTCTGCTACATTAATGCATTTATCCCAGTGTTACACTAGTGCTTGTATACTATAAAGGTAGAAAGAGCCATTATGCCATGATGAGACTCCCTACATTCTATTGTCACTACCTGGCCTCCCAAGAAAATCTCTCTCTCTCTCTCTCAACTTGGAGCCATCAAAACAAAACACATGCATTTAAACATGTAATAGTTTTGACAATCATTTGATCCCAATAAAAATCAACATAAACATTAGTAATTAGTAAAATTACTATTAAGGCATTTAAAAATAAATTTTTGACCCTTTTGTACTATCATGTGGGCACAAAGTCTAATGAAAAAGCAAAGCCTCTTTAAATTGAGAATGAAATTGCACAAATTTGGTAAAGAACTCATCTTTTATAATCGTTAAAGCTGTTGGTCATTTCGTATTAAACTGAATCCTTAGTTTTTATTCGTGTCTCTGCCTGAGAGAATTTGTGCGTATGTATATCATACAGTTCTCTTCTTTTTGAAATACAGTATGTTAAAAACTGTGCTTGAACTGTTCTCTTGGCCATTGCGAAAAAGCGAACAGCATGAAAAATTAGTCCCAGGTGAAGGTGTGTAAAATACCCAAACTAAGAGTCCAGTGTTATGCACTATAATGTCCACCTGGCACAGATTGCCCAAGATTGCCACCCGCCCAACATAATTGCTATAAAAATATCTATTAAACCATTATTTTATAATGCCATTTTCTCATATAAACATGCTGGAATCTAATAAAATTTTTGCAGTACTTAGATATCTGTCTCAAGTTTAACCTGCACCATGAATTAAATCAAAATGGTGAATAAAAGTGATGTTATGAACAGTTATTTGCCAGATTTAATAATAAGCTAATTGCTCTGAGTAAAGAAACACCTGCACCAATAGATATTAATTCAAAAAGCTAAACTGAATATTTTTACTGGGATTGCTTAATATTTTCACCGCTGAAATAACAGCGCTGATGTGGTATAAGTGAATTTTAATGTGCTGGAGTCATTTTAAGACAATGATCTACTTTTTTGATTTCTCATCTGTTATTCACTCTCTGTTTACCGAACAAGGAATAGCTGTTCAGCTTATTTTAAGCTTTAACCATTTGATTATGTCTAAAAACTCTTTTCCCAGGTATTAATGCTAGTTCTATATAAACAGCAGTATTAAAACTGTTACATATTGTTTATATACAGTATAAAATCCAGCTCTCAGGGAGCAAAGCACACATTTGGATTATGTGCGTTAATATCACTATAAAGTGCCTTTAAATTAACAAGCATTATAGGCATGATATACTATATATTGTTATTTGCACAACATTCTTTCGGCTTTAAAATCACAATTTTTTATGCAACATTACACACCTTAAACACAGATGTGTTTATCACTTGGTCCTAAAGCACTGCGTATTTATTCTCTATAAAAATCACTAGAAATGGAATTATACATACATAAATATCATTATACATCTTTCTTAACACCAGAATTTTGCGTTAAACATATTAAACAGCCCCAAAGTTCAGCATGATTAATTAAACAGCAATATGATAAAAAAAAAAACTTGGTATAACTGTTCCACCTTGTTGTGGCTTGTCCACATTAGTCAAATTCACCTCATCTATCAGAGGGATGCAGAAGAGGAGCTGACCAGCTCTTTTGCATTATTGTTTTACTGATTGACAAATCGGCAGGAACGCACACAGACTCATCCAAATGATTCCTTAACTGAAATAAAGTAATACTGTACTTATGCTGTAGTAATAGTACTATACTATTACTTGAAACACAAGTTCAGTGTTTTATTAAATAAAAGAATAAAAATATTGTGAGTGTTCTACCTTGTCCAGCTCACTCGGCACCTCTGCCTCCTGTGTGGGTGAGGTGTCTAGAGGGTATTCCTCCTTCACAAGGTCAGCCCAGCTAAGAAGAGCTGATAAATTCCAAAGAAGCCTCCCCTTGCGTTTTACACAAACTGACTGGGCTGCAGTAAATAACAAAAATAACAACTGAATAATGTTCTACCTTCTCCACCTTACTCTCCACCTCTGAGTGATGGTTTTTGGTGGTTCAGGAGCCTCCACATTGAAACTTTCTTTATTCTCTAGAGAAGTCAGAGGTGTGGATGATGGTGCAGCAATAAAGAAAACAATGTTCTATAACAGGGGGATCCGGAACAGAAGCTGAAATACATTTGGAAGATAATGTATACATCAATCAAAATGGTTCTAAAGTAAAATAAAGTAATAATAAAAGCAAAAGCACTTAAACTTTTGTAATTTAATTAGAACTGTATCATTTCCCAGTGAGACATCACTCAGTATTCAGACAGTTATTAAGCTAAACATGTAAGACAGCATAACACAGATGTGTAAATGGAATTCAAACAGGATTATACAACAGTTTCTGACTGAGTAATCTGATTAAACAAGAGGCATTCCACTAGTGGGGATAAATAGAGTACAACAGGACTGGATGAATAACTACAGTAAATGTATCATGTTTTAACTAACCTCAATCACCAGCATGGGTGAAAGTAGGTTGGGACGATGTGCCTTACTGGAAGGAGAGGAAAGCAGCTGTCTGCCAAATTCATATTCAACCAGTCACGGAAACATTTTCAATAAGAAAACACATTTGCTAATGTTATGCCATCTTAAACAACACTTTGGCTCCATAGTAACTGCTTACTGCTTAAGTCGGTCTGAATTAACATAAGCCACAATGATAACTAGCTACTAACCCATGAACAGAATCCCAAATCCCTCTCTATTCGACTTACATTAACTCTCAGTCACTAACTTTTGGTCACCAGCTCAATACTAGTTCCGGCATTCAAAAGAAGGATTTGTGTGGGTGGAGCAAAATAACTGGTTAAATAAACAAATCATAATCTGTTGATAATAAATGGCACTTGTTGAACTGTTGTATAAGAAAAATATCACACTCTGAACATACTAGGGCATAACAGCAGTGCTGATATTCATTACAACAGTACGACCTTGAGTGTGATATTGCTTAATTGTACATCTTGATTGACAGCAGGCTTTTGCATTAAACAGCTTAAACAGCCCAACAGTTCAGTATGTTTCAGTGTGTTCGCAAAAGATCTGTATAATTGCTCAACCTTGTTGTCTTCCTTCATTGACACCTTTCTGGCTTTCCCTTCCTTTTTCTGCTTTCCCTCCTCCATCAGAGGGATGCAACAAAGGAGCCAACCAGTTTTAAAAGTATTCTCATTAACAGTAGAAATTACTGTTTCCATGCCCATATCCGTGGCCGATTTGTGGCCATTTATATTATATTCAGGTGAAGAAGTATTAGATGTCCATGTCTCTGATGTATCTGTGTGCAAAGTGATGCATGGATACAAATAAATCAATTCCCAATGGACACACAATTGAGTTTTAAACACGGCGCTAATGCATAAATATTCAAAGCAACTATTAGTACAAAAAGTTGGTAAAATTATACTTTTACAGCACAGTTGAAATGATAAGCACCATATTTTAGACAGAATATTAACCATTTTAAACAGATTTAGCTATAAACATCACTGTGCTGTTTGTCTGTGTGGCTAAGCTAACCTTAGCAAATGTTCTGTAATCATGATTAGCATCGACTGATAGAGAAGATTTAATTAGTGAAAATATACATGTTTAAAAATCAGGTAACAAAAACAACATCTGCTAACTTTCTTTAACCCCTGGGATGAGTTTAATTGCTTAATTGCTAATAAATCAACCATCACTAATGATGATAGCTGTCATATCATATATATTTGCTTTTTTCTGTTTACATGCTTCCTCTGGGCAACATAATTCGTAAGCATAGTATTAGTTTTCATTGTTATGCCGATGAGACACAGTTATATGTCTCAGCAAAACCAGATGAGAAAAAACAGATTATTAAAATTGAGCACTGTATGCAGGACATAAGAGATTGGATGTTAATTAACTTCCTTCTGATTAATCCTGATAAGACAGAAGTTCTAGTCATAGGACCACAAGCAGCTAGAAGCAAGCTTTCTGATCACACTGTAACTTTAAATGGCCTTTCTGCTCCATCAAGTGCAACAGTGAAAGACCTTGGTGGTGATTATAGAACCAGAAGATACGAGCATATCACCCCTATCTTATCCACAATGCATTGGCTCCCTGAGAAATTCGCATTGATTTTAAAATACTACTCTTGACATATAAAGCATTAAATGGTCTCGCGCCGCAGTTTCTGAGTGAACTGCTAGTGTCTTACGATCCGCCACGCCTACTTCGATCAAAGGATGCAGGCTGCTTTGTGCTTTATGAAAACTACAGCTGGGGGCAGAGCTTTTTCTTACAATGCCCCAAAGTTATGGAAATAGTCTTCCAATTAATCTTCGAGACTCAGACACAGTCTTAGTGTTTAAGTCTAGGCTAAAAACCTATTTATTTAGCCAAGCATTTTTGTAAGTGGATTTGCCTCAGGTAAAGGAGCAGATCTGGGGGACTCATGGACGTAGAGTATTATGGTGACCTGGAATGTTTAGATGCTGTCTTCCCCACTCTCACTGATCACTCAGGTTTGTTGACGGTGAGGTGATTGGTTGCTTTACATCTCAGGGAGCCCTACATTCACATTATACATTGTTTGACTATGACCATACCTAAATGCCATCTCTTCTTCTCTTCTGCTCTCTCCTCTCATCTCTCCTCTCCTCTCTCTCCCCCTCTCTCTTTCCCTCTACCTGTCTCTCTGTCAAGCTTCTGAGCTGCCAGTGATCCAGACCCCCTCTGCCCCCTGGAGCTGTCTGACTCGTTCTGGTGTCCTGCTTCTGGTTGGAGATCTCGCCGCATGGATGCCCCGTGTGGTCTGCCTGGGATGCGTCTGGTAACTGGGGATGGTTCTACCTTTCCACGAAGACGATCCTGTACTCGGCTGATGCAGGCAGCTGTTCGATAATTCAGGACTTTCCTACACTTTACCTGAGCCTCCAATAACAAACTGGACTCCATTTTAACTTAAACACATCTCTTGTTATACTGAACTTCCAGTCTTGCACAATGTGACTGCAGATCAATCCCTGCCATCCGTTTCACCCAAATGAGGATGGGTTCCCTGTTGAGTCCAGTTCCTCTCAAATTTTCTTCCTATTACCATCTCAGGGAGTTTTTCCTTGCCACTGTCACCGTCGTCCTCGGCTTGCTCATCAGGGACAGTCTTATCATTTTGATTCATACACATTCACATTTCATACAAACTTAAATAATTCTTTTGATTGTGTAAAGCTGCTTTGTGACAATGTCAATTGTTAAAAGCGCTATACAAATAAAATTGAACATCACAATCATATCGTATCATATCATATCATATTATATCATATCATATATTTTCGCTTAGTCAAATCCATGTGACTTTTGTTTGTCCAGCAGGGTATATACATTTTGCTAAACCTTGGGCTGATTTGATTCCCCAGTGCTGACTATATGGCCAGAGCCCTGCTTATTAATTATAGAATTTCAGATATAACTTATGAAAAATTTAATTCACAATAATTGTGTTTAATTCTAAAAATGCATTGCAGTTTGATAAACTGAAGAAAATCTGAAGTTTTAATTTGCTCAATTTGTGCAACTTAATTGCAGATCGTATTATTTCAAATAAGAAGGCCCACTTAAAGGGCTGTGGTTTTCTAGGGAATAAATACTTAGGCTGCATGACACTGGGAAAAATCTGCTGAATGCTGAGATTTCCACTGAGCTCATTTTCCTTTGAGTTGTATTTTTGGATCTTTGTCTAGTTTTGAACCATTTGCGCCGCGTGTTTATCTCGATCGCAGATCGTGCGAAACGTCTTATGTCGAAACTGGCCAAAGGCTTTGAGAAATGTCTTTTCGGCCCCAAAAGCATGTTCGTATGGCTTTCAGCATAGTTTATTTCACACAAAAAGCTGAATAGGTTTATTTGTGTATCGCTGAAGCCTGCTACAGTAGTCACGTAGCATTTCAACGCAGTTCACTGTGAATTTTCCATTCGGATCCAGCAATTTCACGGCTAAACAAACATGAATAGAAGTCATCATTTGGGAGATGTTAATGTTTTTCCATTTGAATGTGTGTGCTGCAATGAGAATGAGGATGATGGATATATTGTTCTTTGCTGGCATGGAAAATACACCTTAACCCTCCTATTATCTTCGGGGTCATTTGGACCCCATTCAGTGTTCAAAGTCTCAAAATAAATGATTGAAATAATATTTTTTTGCTTCATATTCAGTAACGTTTATACATAAACTTGGGTAACAATTTTAATTATGATAATTTTCAGGAGGTTGAAATTGCTGGAGTCAAATTAACCCCAAGGAGAAAAGATGTTAGTAAATTTGAAGGTCACAGGAGGGTTAATATAAATTAGACAAGATTGTCTTTCTCTCATGAACTGAGCAAAAAAATGTGTACTTTACAGGGCATGTAGCCTTAATAAAAATAGCTGTTTATTCGTACACTAATTCTTACATCTCTGATGGATTTGATCCAGCATGGATTGTTAAGATTTATACAAAGTCATGGAGTCTATGCCAGCTTGTGTGGATGTTGTCATTAGTACTGGCTGAACACAGTACTTCTGTTTTCTGGTCTATAAAAATATGTCTCTATCACGTTTAGGTCAGAATATAGCTGTGACCCAGTCAAACCTTTAGACAAATTTGAGGCACTCTTGAACTTGTCCTGACCTGGTTTTTCTTAAATATGTCTCTTTAAATAAAAATTTTCTTTTGGTTGCCCTCATCAAGGGGTTTCCACAGTAGCACAGCCGATCCGCACACAACTTGACACTTGGTTTTTACGCCCTTCGTAACACATCTCTCCCATGTTATTTGGGCTTGGGACCACCCTTGCATGGGTAGTATGGGGTGTGGCAACCCACCCAAATAGGTCTCTTTAAATTGACCTGGTCAAATTTTTCTAGATCTTAAAGCTCTAGACCTCTAGATCCTATCCCTCCCCCAAAACAAGCATTCCCACAACATGATCCTGCCAACACCATGCTTACTCACTCACTCATTGTCTATACCGGTTTATCCTGTATTCAGGGTTGCGGGGGGCCCTGGAGCCTATGCCAGGAGACTTAGGGCACAAGGCAGGGTACACCATGGCAGGGCACACACACTCATTTACATACTATGGGCAATTTGGGAAAGCCAATTATCCTAATCTGCATGTCTTTGGACTGTGGGAGGAGACCAGAGTACCCAGAGGAAACCCACCACTATGGGAGGAACATGCAAACTTCATGCATACAGAGACGGGAATCGAGCTTGGCTGGGAATCAAACCCAGACCCCTAGGGGGAAGGCGACACCACTACACCACCGTGCCGCCGCCAACATCATGATTTAACAAAAGAAATAAATTTGTCCTGGTAATAAGCCATGCCTTCTTTACTTCAGATAAAATGCTTGGGGCAGCAGGCAGTGTTGCCATTTCAGAATTCAACAGTTCAACCACCAGAACCCTGTTCAGGATAAAGTAGTCATTATAAATGAATAAACTAATTAATTTAATGTCTGGCATTTAGTCCAAACAAGGTTCTGTTCGGACTGAATGCTGCACTAGTATGTGTCCACCTGTAAAGCGCACATGAAAATAGCTAACAAATTTTCACTAGGTCAACTGCAATTGCAGAGTCAATTTGAGGTGTGCGGTTGTGTGCAGTTTGAACAAGTGTTGGTATGGCAAACAGATGTGACTAAAACAAATAAAAGAAAACCCATATTACATATGTGGCCTTGCACTTTAGAGGTTAACACTTTACATTTGGAATTTTCACAAAGCCACGTAATCAGCTGAAGCGCAGTATGTGTAGGGAGTGGCAGACTCACTCTGTCAACACTTTAAAATAGCCTTCTTGTCATACAGTTAAGTCAGAGCTGATTACAGTTAACGGCAAAGAATTTCCATGATAATGTTTTGTTCGCTCATTTTCCCCATTGTTGTAATACCCCTCATCAAAATGCTTTGAGGTTTGTTTGATATATTAGGTCACATGGCAATTAACTTTTCCACTCTTTTAAGGGGAGTTTAAGAGGCCGCATAATAGTCAGGGATAGAAAAGTTGAAGCATCTATTTAAAATGTTAACATTAGCTAAGGCATCATATTGCTGAAAGCTACCTTTTATGGTTCTGCGGTTTATAATAATTTTGCTGAGGTAGGAAAATCTGTACGCATGGACAAAAGAAGACTTCTTACAACAAAAGATGTAATTTTCACAAACACAAAAAGGATCTATTAGTGAGAATGGTGACAGATGAGAATGAGGATATATTGGCTCTGTTATATTGTGGAGTGTAGTTTGGATGGTTTAGGTCTACCACTGATTACCCATATGCAGGGATCAAAAAATAGTTGGATAAGTATTAAAATGATATGGTCACACTTGTACAGCAGAACCATGTGTTTGGTGGTTGACAACGTTGATTTTTTTAATGTTCTGAGTTCGTGCGGTAGCAAATATGTGACCCGCGCTGTGTATTCTGTATAATTCTATCTATCTATTGTGGTTTATTTCATGAATAATGCTGACTTTTTTAGTCTGTCACTTTTTTCTTGGGCTTTGTCCCTCACACCATAGGGGTCGCCATATAGGGTCATTTGATACACAAGATTTGGCCCAGGATTTACTATAGACGTCCATTCTGTTGCAATCCTTATTCTATCCTGGCTTGGGACCAGCACTGACTGGGTTGTAGGGCTAAGGATCTTACCCAAGGATCCAACCGTGGTGAGCCGACGGTGGCAGGGCTCAAACTCCCAGTCCCCCAGCAACTCTGAGTCTCAACAGCCTGAGTCACCACTGCCCCCCTTTTTGAGTCTGAAGTGAACAGGTCAAGCTTGGCTACATCCATGCTGTGAGTTTAAATGAGTCTTGTTCAAGCTTTTTATTATGAGTTGTCCAGGCAATAGCAGCAGACGACAGAGTGTTTTACAAGGCACTGGCAATGGTGCTTTAGTCAACCAACTTGCCTCCTCATCTAATGAACAAACCCAGTGAACTACACAGCTATGGCCATGAACATTGATTGGAATGCTGCCTAAAAGATCACTGTAATATTCTATGTCAAAGAAGTCCAGCAACAACTGTGTCACTGTCTTATATAAACACCCGAACTTTTCCATAGATGCAAAATCAGACTACTTCTTATGTATTGTGTGTCTGTCTTTAGCCTCTTCTACGAGTAAAGCCAATGTCTCCGATGAAGGTGTTGGACAGGGCAACAAGTATGCATGTGATGGAATAAATGTATTTGTGATTATGCAATAAGATAATAATTAATTACATTGAGGACAGCCAAATCACTTGTTTGAGCATCTGTGCAGCAAATTGATTAGCTAAATTAGTGCTAAATGGCAGATTCAGTTGTAACCCACTAAGCTAACTTATTTGCAATTGTGAAACCACATAACCCTTCAATCATATGAATGCTACAATAACAAGCTATCAGCACTCTTCACCAAGTGGACACACTTGTTTACTTCACCTGTCGGTGATTTTAATGTAATGGCTGAGCAATATAAGATGAACAAGTTTCACACTGAGGAATGTATAAGAGTGGAATGGTCACGTTTTTCCTTGTTTTGCTTTTGGAAAGCTTGTTCTGCCGTGTGTGAAAGTGAATATGTTACAAATCAAAAGAACAAGAACAACAACAATCTGACATGTGCGGCATTGTCACATGTAGAAAAGATTATCCATGAGCCACTAGTGATTTTTTACGTAATTGTTTAGTTTTTATTACATAATTTTGACCTCATATAAACTAGTTTTTTGGTGTTTGTTAGATAACTAATATGAGATTAGTTACACTATACGGTCCTTTTATTTTTAAACAGCAATTTCTATCCACTCAAGATGTTTCCACATCTGGCCATTATTTTTATGCCCAGCTGGGGAATTAATCTGGAACTTCTGTGACAGTCCTGAACTACTTCTCTAAATACTCCACTTTTGGAGTTCCACCAACTTAATTTGATTGTTCCGTAACTATAACTGTTTAACACCGATGGTTCTGTGAATTGTGGAATGTTTACTGTGGCAACACCAGGTGTCAGTAATGATACTGACTGTAGTGACAGTTAAGTCTCAGAGGCTTAAGATCTCCCAGGCTCTTGCTTTCTGTCTTTAAAAAAATTACTTAAATTAATTTATGTTTGAAAGAACACAGTATTGACTTGTAAAAGCCTTGCACCGGTTAACTGCTCAAACTTTGACAAGAAATGTCTGCATTTAATCATTCATCCATGTCTGGCTACTTGCTTTCTTTCGTTACCAGTTTAGGCAGTCAGTGTGTGACCTCCATAGCAACAGCCCTCATCAACCCAGCAGTTCATAAACAAACCAACAACACATATTATGACTCCTGGGTGATTCAGTTATGTCAGCTGAACTCATTCTTGGAGATCACTTCCACATTATTGCCGTTAAATCATTAAATATATAGGCAAACATTGGTTATGCTTGTTTTAGTTGGCCCGTAATAAGGGAAGGGAGTATACAGTGCCTGCAGAGAATACTTTACACACACAGTAAAACATCTCGGATGAATTTAAGTGAAGACAGCCAAATGCCTCAGCAGGAGTAGGCAGTAGGAAGCAAGGGTTTGAAAAAATGTCCAGGGTGAATTGAAGAGAATCAGTTCTGAATTGCTGCCTCTCCTCGGTCGGGTCGTTGCTGAGAGCAGGTTGCATAGCAGTACAGCAGCAGCAAACAATATGGTGTTGTTAGGGTGTTGGTGGGGAGAAATGCACGCACCCTGGACACATGCAAAGTTCTTTAAGTATCATTTCATACCATCATTCAGAGTTGATTATGCTTTGTGATGATCTCGCTGTATGAAATGAAAAAGGACATATGAGAGAGTTCATGAAAACATTGCTGATGTCTTCATATAGAAAATACTACATACTATCAGTCTGCAAAATGTGAATCCTTCCCAACATGATATGTTGTATTTATTCAGCCAGTGTAGCCAACTGAGAATGAATTTGTGTATGCTGTTAACTATGAGCATAGCATTACTGCCTCACAGCTCAAAGGTCCTTGGTTCGGTCCTGAGGTCAGGTTATTATCAGAGGTTCACTTAGTTTGACATTTTTATGTGAGTTTCCTCTCACTGATCAAAAAACCCATACGTATAGTAACAAAATAAATGTACAAATATACTGTATGTTCATGTGTAATGTTTTATAATAGACTTGAATCCCATCTAGGGTGTAACACAGCCTTGTTTCTTGAGTTTCTGGGATCAGCTCCAGATCTACTGTGACTCTGAACAGTGTAAAATGGACACTGAGGAGGAACAGACGGTAAACTCAGGCAAATACTGCTATTTACACTTTTAAATATTTGTATAATAAAACATAGCTACAGCTGTTTCCTCCAATATCCAACCTTCTTCCTCTGAAAACCATTGTACTAATATGCTGATATAGCAAATACCCTTTTCTTTTCTGTTGCTTGCGTTCCATAATGTGTTGACTTTTGGACATGCTGTAGCAACGGATAGAATAACATAAAGATATGACATAAAGGCAGTTTGAATTCCAGAGGCCAAGAAGTGCTTTCAGAGTTGGGTGTCTGTTGGGTGGCAGATGCCATGCTGTGCGACTCATGAGGGACCCATTCCATGTGCTTTCCCTTTTTCCCATTGTCACTGTCTTTGCAAAATAGTTCTAACCATGAATATCTACAATCTCATGATTTCAACATTTTAAGAACTGCAGTTCTGCATCCATGAATTGTTGTGTAATGACATACTCAAAGACTCCAAGATGCTTAAAAGATACTAATTCAAATGAGATTCCCAATAATAGCCCTGTCTCTCCATCTGTTTTAGTCATTTTAATTGGAAAATTCATGAAATTGTATGGGTTGGGCTGGCTGTGAAAATTTTTCAGTGAGGTATTTATAGACAATGAGTGTGTTAGATTTATGGGGGGGAAAAGGTCCAAACCATCCAGTTAAATTGCGGAAAATGGAGGATAAATTTAAGCTTCCTTTGCTTTCCATGACACAACTGTGAAAATTGATAGTTTGAAGTGAGCAGTACTGTTGGTGCCCAAAATTCAATGAACATATACACTTAATTACGCAATTATTCAATCAGCCAATCAAATGGCAGCAATACAAAGCATAAAAAAACATTCAGATACAGGTGAAGAGCTTTGGTTATCATCAGAACCGGGAAAAATGTGATCCAACTCACTTTGACCGTGGCATGGTTGTTAAATTTTGAACATTTCTGCTGCACTAAGTATCCCACACTGGGGATATCATATACATATCAGGACAAAATTACTGATAATGGTCAACAATTTAAATCACATGCATATACACTACCGCTCAGAAGTTTGGGATCACTTTTTAACTCATGGTTGTTCCTGATTTTAATTTCTTTCTACATTGTAAAGCAATGCTGAAGGCGTCCAAAAAATGGAATAATCTTGAGATGTATCTGCTACTTAAAGCCTTCACAACGGCTCTAATCTGAGGTGCTGCTTGTTAATTGGTGATTTCTGCGGCTGATAACTCTAAATGAACTTCTCCTCTGCAGCAGAGGTTAGTTTTGGTCTTGCCTCTCCTGGGATGGTCTTCATGAGAGCCATACCACTTGACAATACTGTTCTTTCCAGAACTATTTCAGAAAGTCTGATCTCAGTGTCTTAAAATAACAACTGACTATTGTTTTTGTTGTTACATAATTACTTAATTCCATATGTGTTATTTCATAGTTTTGAAATCCCCAGGATTGTTGTAGAATGTAGAAAATAAATCACTAAACAAAAACAAAGAACTTTGCAAGTGATCCCAAACTTTTGAGCAGTAGTGTACGAACACATGTGAAGAGCCAATGTACAGTTCATGCAAAGCCAGAAGCTTTAAATGTTAATGGTTTTCTGTGTGAGATTAGTTAGTATTTCTCTACATTCAAATAGATTTTTCTTTAAGCATAAATTTACTAACCAACTTGACTTTCTGAGTATTGCACATGCAGAACATATGGTTTTGTGTTGTTAGTTAACTTAGAATAATGGTTTCACACTTAATATAAGGAATCAAAATATAGAGGCTAGAGGAAACATTGTTTATCTTTTAACTCTTTAACTCTTTGATGGCTAAGAATTCTGCCATACCATTTATCATAGCATGAGATTCCTGGGGCAGACAAAACGGGAAGTCAGGACTTTTATTAACTGGTCATGTGAGTTACCATAAAATACTTGATGACGACCTAATTAATCAGCTGGGCTGATCAATTGATATGTTATCCACCACATCATGTTGTAAATTCTGATATTTTTTTTACTTCATGGTATTGGCTGCTACTCATACCTGTTAGAGAGTGATTATTTACATTACTATAGATTTTCTGGTATATTGAACCAGTATGGGCCCATGACGACATAACAGCCATGCTGATATCCAGCACAACAGCACTCATCACCTCATTAGCAAGTAAGAGCCCCGGGTTTGTTCCCTTCATGTGGTGTACCGTGAAATTTTAACAGCTGAACAAACTGCTTCTTAGGGAAAGTTACAGCAGTAACATACAATACATGCACCAAAATCAGTAAAAAAACAAAACAAAAGAAAAAAAAAGCCATGTTCTATATATGCATATTAATATTGCAGCTTTAAAAAGATCTGGTCTTAGTTTGGTTGGAGGCAATTAATAAGGAGTTAACAAATGTTGTGATGCTTGGCTAATGCATATAATATAACAGCTTTGCTCTTTAACTTTTAAGAATTGCCACTCACTGTTTTATTCAAAGCTCTGAAGCTTTTGACCTGGATCTGTGGGTCAACAAAATTGGACTGTATAGCACCTCAAGGACCTTTCCTGTCATATTATTGATTTTTTTTCTGAAAATCTTATAGCACACATATATATCAGTAACTGATTTAGGGTCACACTGTCTGATATCACCAAAATTAGTACAGGCGCCCTGTTGAATCTGGATCCACTCAAGGTGCTTTCATATTGTCATCTAGGGGAGTTTTTCCATGCCACTGTCACCCTCAACCTGATCACCAGAACTGATATTTTTTTCCTTTTTCTTAACGTTTTCTAATTCATATCCATAATTTTCTGTTTTCTCTAAAGCCGCTTTTCAGCAATGTTGAATATTGAATGTGGGCATTGTGTAGTGATTAGCACTGTCGCCTTGCACCTCTAGGGTCCAGGTTCGATTCCTGGTCAGGCTCGATTCCCGTCTCTGTGTGCATGGAGTTCGCATGTTCTCCCCGTGCTTGGTGGGTTTCCTCGGTACTCCGGTTTCCTCCCACATTCCAAAGACATGTAGGTAAGGTTAATTGACATTCCCAAATTGCCCGTAATTGCATTTGTGTGAATGAATATGTGTTTGTGCCCTGTGATGGACTGGCACCCTGTCCAGGGTGTACCCCGCCTCATGCCCTAAGCCTCCTGGGATAGGGTCCAGGCTCCCCTGCGACACTGAATACAGGATAAAAAGGAATAGACGATGAGTGAGTGAGAGAGTGAATTGACTCTGTATGATTTGTTTGTGCTGCCGCTACATGATTATTAGTCTGAATAATTTCATGAATAAGCAGAGTTCCCTAATGAAGTAAGTGGTGAGTGGATAGAAAAAAGCTGAATAAGCTTGGTATAAAGAGAAACTGAGAATCAACTCTGAATTTACCAAAATACAGTATAATAGCGCCAGGTCCATATATCAGTATGCTTGATTATTAATAAAATAAATTAGGTGAATTGTTTAGCCAAGTACACATTGAGACCTTTTGTTTAGTTTTTTTTTTAGAGTAAAAGCACTGAGAATCCCATTTTCCTAAAGGATTTATTTCTACTTTTTCTTCCCTAAAATGCCTACCATTAGCCAAACATCACAATTATTTGTTACCTCCTTATTACTTGCCTCAAAGCAAACTAATCAGGAAATCAGACCAGATCTTTTAAATCTGCAATTTTCATATGCATATATAGTACATGGCTTTTTTTCTTTTTTAATTTACCGATTTTGGTGCATGCATGTCAGTGCTGTGGCATTTAAATAACTTTCCCTAAGAAATTGTTTGTTCAGCAGTTAAAATATTGTACACCATGTGAAGGGTCCAAAATTTATTAAGATTTCTACAAATTATTTTACTGGGCTAATGGGATGTTGAGTGCTGTTGTGCTGGATATCAGCATGGCTGTTATGTGGTCATAGGCATGATGGAACAGAGCATTACAGCACAACATTGAGTGTGATATTGAATTGATAGAATGGTTCTACAAATACCATTTATAATCAACAGATTATGATTTGTTTATTTATTTAACCAGTTATTTTGCTCCACCAACACATGTTCTTCCATGATTGTTGAAACTAACTAAACAATTAATATAGTTAGCCCATAACAGTCCAGACCTTTATTCTAATCAATTTGCTCAAGAAATGCAGAACAGGTTAATTATAAAATATAAGATGTTATTAGATCATTAGATCAAACTTACTTTCAGTAACAAAAACACAAGATTTTACCCAGACACATCACCATTTGGGGAATTATGTCATGGGTACACATATTCACAGGTTGTTGCACCAGGATTTTCATTAGATATCACCTGTGTCACCGTGGGTCGTTATGGGCTTCCAGGGGTAAAAGTAGTTTTAAATTCTTACTGGTACCATTGCCAAAAGGAGAATAAAACATGGAGGTGGTGGACAGTCCACCAGCTTGTAAGATTCTCTTTATATTTCTACTTATTCATGTGCAATAACACGTACACATGCACTCATTTATGCATATACGTACTGTACATACATACACTACCGTTCAAAAGTTTTAGAACACTTGCAAATTTCTTTGTTTTGTTTAGTGCTTTATTTTCTACATTCTACAACAATACTGGGGATTTCAAAACTATAAAATAACACATATGGAATTAGGTAATTACGT
>JAQMYL010000017.1:10703637-10715048 GCA_030014365.1 Clarias pachynema | reverse complement strand
GTAGAAAGAAATAAAAATCAGGAACCATCATGGAGTTAGAAAGTGTTCTAAAACTTTTGAACGGTAGTGTATATACATAAACATACACACATGCACATATACACATATACAAGTTGACTGGCTCTTCTCGTTCTAAGCATTTCATTGTACTGTTGGCCCTGTGTTGACATGCATATGACAAATTAACGAAACTTGAACTTGAACTTATTCTGCTTTAGACTATCGGCTATGTTAATTTCAGGGTTCCAGCATTACATGGACAGTTAGCACACAAGGGTGTTCAATTACTTGTTCCACACACCAAGTAGGAATTTTAGATTCAGCCTTAGTAGATTCAGTGTTAGAAGCTAGATAGCCTTGTAGCTTGCCTTAGCCATAAATAGTACAGCATGGATGACAGAAGGAGACAAAGTGTTGTTTAAGATGACGTAACATTATCAGATGTGATGTGTGGGAGGTGCTCTCTGCTATTTCCAGTACTACGAACCATACCATCCTACTTTCACCCATGCTGCGACTGACTGTTAGTGTTAATGATTGTTAGAATACCTGGGATGCGGAGTGATACAAATAATTAAACACCCCAGTGCTGTTACTGCCTATTATCTCCACTTAATAGGCCTCTCGTTTAATGAGATACCTCGTCTAAATTATAAATAACTGTTGTATAATTCTTATTATTGTTTACCTAAACCGTATCATTCCCACCTTCATGTTTAAAAAAAAAAAAACATTCAATGCACTAAAGTAACACAGCATAAACAGCGTTTTTGTGCCTGTTTCTCTAACAATATGCCTTATACAGTAGCTAAAGAATTTTCCCAATGGTTCAGTTGATGCATGATCGTTGGATGACTTATAGAAATGTTGCAATGTTTTTAACCTGCCATCTGTAGTGCATGTTTGATTAAGAATACTTTTACAGAGGGAAGAATTTGTGGTTATGTGTCACCAACATAGTCAGCATGAAGCGTCTCATGTTCTGTGGTGCAGGCATTGCACAGAATGTTCAGGGAACCAAAAGGACATACTGTAATAACAGCATTGAAAAGACTTTCTCTCATGTCTGTCTTAGCCTTAGATCTTTAGTTTTAGAGTGTAACAATTCGTTTTTTAAGGTGGGTTTTATATAAGGGTTTAGTGAAAGATTTCCATTTCTATTTGTGCAGTCATTCTGACAACAGTGTTCACAAAATGGCAATACATACCATAAAGGCAAGATGCCTAATGTTCCAGCCAAAGATTACACAGGCAAGGATAAACTTACTCTGAGTAACCATGATTGAATAAAAATACAAGTTATAAAAAGTCTAAAAATAAAACTGTCAAAAAATATATATAAATTTATAAGAACAAATGGGTGTATGATTTATCAAATGTTCAGCAGTGTTCTCATTCTAACACACTGGTGACTTGAATTAAGTGACCAAGAGCTGGGAAATTAATTGTACTAGCTTAGCAAATTTCCAGCTTGGACCATTAAATAAGTTAAGTGCTTGTGATGTGTTTGACTCGTGATTTTAATCTCAGAGATAATCGAAACAATATGGTGACCAAAATGAAAAACTATAATCTATAACTTCTATAACTAGAATCTACAACTTCAAATTCATCCATAAAAATATACATACATCATGTTGATCCTGGATATGAGATTTTCTTTGACAGATTTGACTATAACTGAAATTTTATTTAAAGCAGATTCATGCACTAATGAAAAAGTTTTACAGTGTGTGATTTGGCTTGGGTTATTTTTTTTGTAACTGCTTGCAGAGTAGATGCATGAGTCTGAGAATGGGTAACCGGACTGTTGTCACATTTTTATGATGATTGGTGTCTGCAACTGCTTGGCCACCTGATGAGGCATCCTGTAACAATAAAAACTTTCTTTCCCCCAGATGGTAAAAGCAGCTTTACATATTTTATTGGGTGATTCCAGCATTATGGATGTGACTTTTGGATTCATACTGGTAAAGAAAAAAGCATCAGAGCATGGACAAGCTTAGTATCAAGGAATTCATTTGCATAACTTTTAATGTAACCTTTCAGCTAAAAACAAACAAATTATGAAAATTCATATACACTACCGCTCAAAAGGATCACTTGCAAATTTCTTTGTTTTTGTTTAGTGATCTATTTTCTACATCCTACAACCGTCTTCTATATATTATATAAAGAACATGTTTAAATTGTGAATTTTAGATCATGAATCATTTGAATTAATGAAATTAAATCATCAAAAATTGCTTACAATCTCTTCTAGTCATTTCCTTTCTTTTCATTTCCCTTTCTTTTTCCTTGTAAATTTCATCATTTTTGTGCTTCTTGAAGCTCAGCGTTGGACTTTTTATTTATGAGTAAAAGCTGTGTCAACATAAGCAGATGTAGTATTTTAGTGTATCAGTATGGTTTGGTAGGAACCTTATGAATTATGCCAACTTTCTATTCCCATGGTGAGGCTGACCTTTGCATGGAATGGCTCAGCTGTCGTAATTTCCAATCAGCAAGGGAAAATATCTTAGAATGGATTTAGAAAGAGAAAAGGAAATACTAAGACTCAGGAAAGGAAGCCTGTCTTCATCAGGTTGACACTGGGAATGAGTTAGATGAATCATTTGGCTTTAACTGACAAACAGCCAAATAAAACTCTCTCTCATTCTCTGTTTCTCTCGCGCACTCTCTCTCTGGCTCTTGGTGCTCTGAGGCATAGGATTTAATGCAAATATACTCAAATGTAGCCATAAGTTGTGCTGTAGGCAAATCCCACTTACAGTGCAGATTCCCCAAAGTCAATCAAATGCAGTCAATTTTGTAGCTATTTATGAAACACATAAGAATTGTGTGTGTGTGTGTGTGTGTGTGTGCGTGTGTGTGCGTGTGTGTGTGTGTGTGTGCAGATCTGGATGTAAGTTCAGGTTACTGTCTATGTGGAATTTCACATGTTCTCCCCGTGTTTGTGTGGGTTTCTTCCAGATTCTCTAGTTTCCTCCCACCTCCTAAGAACTCACCAGTAGGTTGAATGGCTGCACTAAACTGGCTCTTTATGTGAATAAGTGTATGAATGTGTGTGCATGATGCCCTATGATAGACTAGTGACTAGTGTCCCATGCAGGCTGTTCCACAGCTATGTGTGAAGATAAATGAATGAGTAATTAAGCTGGTGTTCACCGGGGAATCTTTTAAGGAACTCGGCACAAATGTCTGGCGCTATCCGGAATGACATCTAAATAGCTCCCGGGTGAGTTCTGTATTACATTTCCACCAGAGCTAAATGCAGCTAAAAAGGGGTTTGGTTAATTAAACACAAGTGTTTAGGTGATGTTCGTTATAGAAAACCCAGCTTCAACATTTCCTAAAGCCCAGAAACCTAAACCTAGTGCTTTGATAGGAAAAGGTTCTAAATAAAAATAGTATATAACTAAAAATATGGCGATTAGTAGGTCAAACATGTGTGCATCAACAAGATTAGCTCATGTTTTCAAACCGTTTGCTTTTGATAGAATAGAGGCTAGAAGTCTGTATGTACCTCTTTTGGGTGTTTGTTTACCTCTCACATGGAGAGCATCAGGAATGACCTTAAATCAAGGCATCCAGTGTAAGCAGCCTAAAACGAGACGCTGTTGCATAATCATCACGGTGAGGTTCCCTGGATGTGTTTACAGTCTACGCCTCTGTTCATCTAAGCCTTTGAAGTGTATGTTTACGCCGGTATTTATGTGAGTGTCGGTTTTGCCTCATTAAATCCAATGACCTTCATCATACCAGAGACGACAGATGTTTGCATGACCATGAGATTGAATAATCATATTGACAGAAAAGATGAGAATTTGTATACAAAGGATAGGTTGTATTTTTATTATTATTATTTTTTATTATTACAATGCTAAAAGCCCTGTATTCGGAGCCTAGTTGATGATCTTGGGCCACCAAGGATAAGGATTTTATGAAAACACAGACAGGGCTCTGTAAAGCCTGGGACGCCTCCTCCTTCACCACTTCACAAGGTTTGAAAGACTCCTTGTTAGAGTAAACGTTAGTGGAAGGCCAGAAACTGTGTATTGCTGCAAACAGATTCCTGCAATCTAGAGTCAGCAGAGAGAAAGGACAGAGTGGATGAATGGTAGATTTGATATCTGATACATCCGTTTTTTCCCCCTTATTCATTCACTGTCCTTCTTAATAAATCCTTAATGTTCTTAAGAGGTATTTTTTGCTAGGCAATGTTGATAAACTCATGCATCTTTTTCACAAGTTTGCTTAAGCACTTACAATATTTCAGTCTATAAAAACACTCTGCAATGTTCAAATATTTCCCCTCCTCAATTATCGAGCAATTAATGGCACATTTGTCATTATATTCGCCCGTATTATTTCTTTTAGTGAAGGTTATTGCCCAGACACAAACTTTATCCAGCTCCATATTTCTGCTATCAGGAAAAAAAATATTTCTTTCTTCCAAGAGCCAAGTGCAAATTCACGATACTGACTCCGAGTGTGCTGTTCCACAGGCTATCAACACAGCACGTCATCAGATCTACCAACTGGAACTTCATCTTCAGGACACCACATAATACACTTTATATCCAAAGCACACCTGGGCGTTTTGTCTTGTACAGGGCTGAGTTTGTTTTTGGAGCTCAGGAAGGCGATTCCTTTCTCCCTTCACTGTCAACACGTCCACTAAAGGCGGTGATGGAATGCAGGCTGTAATGCTGAATGCCACAATACTCAGCGCTCACGCAAGTGATGCCTGAACAAAGTTTTTTCTAACACACCTGTGTGAGACGTGGCTGTCACCTGGTGAACTTTTGACCTGTATATCAAGATAGAAGTAGAAGAGGCCAGATGTGAACAGTAGGGTCTGTACAGTCATTACAATAAAGCTTGTCATGGTTATGAAATTTCAACTGATGATTAATTGTCGTACAGATAATTGCAATTCATAGTTTACTCTTTGAGTTAGTGGCATGATTCTAAAGTAGAACAGATACATGGTAGAATGGCACAACAATTTAAAAAATTGAAGTCTGACAACCTTCAGTTTTTTTTTTCTTTTTAGTTTTATTATGAATAACACTAAAGGACATGCCTATAAAATGTCAAAATGAGCCCTAATATGTTCTATCAGGGAACAGTTCAGTAATAAAACCTCTATGGCCACAATATTTTAATAACAATAGTATAATTAGGAAACTATTACCTTTCAGCCATTTTTTTGGAGGGTCTTGATGTGATTGGTTATGATTTGTTTTAATAGTCAGACATTTTTTTTTTTACATTAGGATAAAGTGTTACTTGGATAATTTTGTAATAATAAATAGTGCTATGAGAAATTTGCCAAGTATTGGGCAATACTTTGGCAATAATACTTTCAATTAAAATTCCCATTGCGTTTTGTGGCGCTATTGAGATCAGTTGCGGTTTTAACAGAAAATGAAGAGTGAACTGATAACAATTAATTTTACATGAAATGAAATTAAAACACAATTAAAAAAGTGCTGGATGTTAAAACAAGTATTGTGCATCCTTTCAACTTAAAGATACAGATTGTCTCAGAGATATTCTAAATGACCTGATATTTATTTGAATCTTAAAACAGAACTAGAGCATAAAACTGAGAAAAGGAGAATAAACAGGCACAATGTATATATTTTTAGATTATATAAAATTATTTTTATTCGGTTAACATAACATGCTGTAAAATAAGTCCTGTTTTCCATTAGAGAAATATATCACCATTTACCAACACAGATTACCAAAGGAAAAAAACTATATCTTGGAATGTAGTAATCAATCCATCACCTTCAAAGCAATATGTTCAGATCAAACATTCTTTGAAGATAAAACATTCTGACTGCTACTGTACACAGGGGGATTAAGGGAAAAACAAACTAATGCAAGCCTGTGAAGATGCATGAAGCAGTTAGAGAGGAGTGTACTGAATAGAAGACAGTCTTTCCAGAGACTTTTTAAATAGAGATGGGGGGGAAAATCGAATTAATTATATATCATCATTCTTTTTGGTGGCGATTCATGTATAGCCACACTGACTCAAGAATAAATTTTTTAAATTTATATTTCAATTACATATGTTTGCATTTGAGATGGAAATATGTTGCAGTTCCTCTATAATGCTACAGTGCACTCGAAACTGTTTGTTTAGAATTGTAAAAAATTTTTTTTATAATAATAATAATAATAATTAATATAGATATTTATAAGATCATAATATGTACAGAATCACAGAACAAAGCAAATTGGCATCTAGCTATGATAATATTGTACCATGTACTCCCTGGTGATTTCCATCTCTAGTATTTAAGCTCACTTTCTCTGTCAGTCCTCTTATCAGGCTTAAAGCTTGTGACATAGATTTGTATTCTGAATTAACTAAACTTCATGAGACTCTTCACCCTTTGGAAACACTTGCCAAAATAGAAATCCTACATAAGCTACATAAGCACACAAAGAATACACACAGAGGTTGTTTGGCTTCCCAGTCTACCATCTGCACCTACATTCAGATCTCAGCTGTGAAAATAATTCATACCAAACCCACTCATATTTCACCTATTTGGTGCATTTATGAGCATTGCGATTGTGAATGACTGAACTGCGAGCTCCAATCCAGTACAAAATCCATGTGGATTTACCAAAGGTATTTTTGGTATCTGCTTGTAGAGTCTCAAACCATCCATGGTATTCAGTGACACTACATTCACCCTGTGTAACATTTGACTCATCATGCAGTTTGGTTTTGTTGGCCCAGAAAGCAGCATATTTTCCAAGTCAACCTGAACAATGTTATAAAAGAGGAGCCTTTGATGCAAGATGAGTTTGTGTGTTTAAAATGAGGCTCTTTGTGAAGAATGGTACATGTATTAGGAGTACTTTTGTGTGTTTCTCAAACACGCACACACACAAACACACACACATTTTGTTCACGTCTGACTTACTCTCTTGAATACTTAAATTGATATTTCAATGAATAATCATAATTACAGTCGATCAGTAAGGACATGTTGGTGATGCCTAAATCCCTCTTCCCTTAAAGGAGTCTTAAAAAGCAAATTTTGAATGCTTTAAACATGAGTTTATAAAATAACAAGCATACGCTATACTCATGATTTTTGTTCATAGTAAAGCTACCATAATTTCCCTGCAATTCCGGTGCAACCCCTTCAACAATAGCTGGCCCTATGATATCACAGAATTGAGCTCCATGGTATGAATGATATCAATAAGGTACTAAATAGATGCTGTTTGAGCCAGCAGTTTACAGAAAACCATATGGGTGAGAGACGTCAATTACTGTATTTGTTAGCAACAGGTCCAATGTGCATCAACTAAATAGGCAAATGTTTCCTGTCAAACATCTCTGACTTCATTGGTGATAGGGGGCAATTATGTAACATTATTTTTTCAGATCTTTCTTTAATGTCAGATTTGCATCATATAACTGATGCAATTTCAGGAAAAACATGTAATCTTCATTTCCTTTTTCCCCCGAATACATGCAGAGGGATGTACAGTACTTACTGAAACTCATTCTGAATGTGCATTTTGGAGTTACACAAACAAGAGTACAACAGTGTCATCACTTAATCACAGTTCTCAACAACCTGTGTCTTCTCTCCATTTCACTCTCCTTCCTTTTTTCACTTTGCAAATTTAAGGTTACTGATGATGTATATATTTTAGGGGTGTAACCAAATAGGAATCCATTTATCAGATTTAAGAGATAATATGTTCTGACAGATAGTAAAATATTTCCTAGTGCTTATCTTCCACTGCCATTCTCTAATAATTGCTAAAATGTCTTCATGCACTCAACACGTTCAAGAGTCTGAAGGTTCGCAGGGCTGGATTTGCTTGTTTCTCTTGGACTTTCTCTTGGGCTGGAAGTGTGAAAAAAAAAAAGTTAACATAGTCAATAAATCTAATATCATGGTTTTCAACAAAACAACAGCAGAAGTGAAATATCTTTTTAAACAGATTTGTTACTAGCTCTGGTGAAAACTTTATTGTGCACTAGACTTATGAGACTAATGTAATGTAGAAATAATAGCAGTCCATAACTCACAAGTCAATCAGATTGAGATCTGGGGAATTTGCGGTCCAAGTCAAGACCTTGAACTTTGTTATGTTCCTCAAACCATTCCTGAATATTTTTTCCTGCTGACAGAGACAAACAACTGCCATGAGAGGACACATTTTCAATCCTGCACTTGGTCTGCAACAATGTTTAGGTAGGTAGTACGTGTCAAAGTAACAACCACATGAATGCCAGGGCTTAAGGTTTCCCAGAACAACATTGCCCAGAGCATCACATGGCTTACTTTCTGCACCCTGGTGCCATCTCATCCCCAGGTGAGTGACGCACATACAGCAAGGATGTCCACATGATGTAAAAGAAAACCTGATTCATCAGACCAGCCCTCCTTCCTTCATTGATCCATGGTCCAGTTCTGATGCTCATGTAGGTTGTCCCAGCAGTGGACAGGAGTCAGCATGGGTGATCTGAAAAGTTTGTGGCTACACAGCCTCATAAACAGCAAGCTGTGATGGACTGTGTGTTCTGACACCTTCCTCTTATAGCCAGCATTAACCATTGTGCTACAGTAGCCCTTTTATGTGATCAGACTAATGGGCTAGTCTTCACTACCCAGTGAGCCTTGGGCACCCATGACCCTGTTCTGAGATACTACCAGAAACATCCCACAAGTAGTGCTTTTTTGTAGATGCTTAGACCCAGCCATCTGGCTGTCCCAATCCCGCTCTTGTCAAATTCGCTCAGATCTTTAATGTTAACCCATTTAACTACATCAACTGAGTGTTCTCTGGCTTCCTGGTATATCACACCCCTTGATGGGTAAAACTGTAAAGATATAATCAATGTCATTCACATCACCTGTCAGTTGTTTTAATGTTATGCCTGGTTGATGTACTGTAAACTACAACCTCTTATTCAATGTTATTTCCGGCAGAGTAATCTGATTGGATAAGAGCAATTACATGACTACTGATAATACATGATAACAGCACTGGGGCATTTAACTATGTGTATCACTCCACATTACAGATATCCTAATAACCTTTAAATACACTGTCAGTTGCAACATGGGGGAAAACAGGTTGTATGGTCCACAGTACTGAGGAAAGAGCAACAACCTGCCAAAACCCACTTTCAAAACCAGTTACAGAAGCAACTAACTTCTAAAACAAGGCAGAATCCCAAATTATTCCTTATTCCTTAATCAAAGAACAAGTTATTGTACCCCCTACTTATTACACTAGCTTTCTATTTAACGTTATTTGGGATTCAACTCAGAAGTTTATGGAGCTGATATTCTAAAGATGAATACGCGTAAATATAAAGAGAAACGTATAAGATTTACCGTCCACGATCTCCACAGTTTATTCTTCTCACCTTTTGGCTACATAGTACGGATAAGAATACTTTCATCCCTGTTAATTACAATAACGGTCAGTTGCTAACTCTCCTGCTTCGGAAGTTGCGGTTAGTTAGATCCACCAGTCGTAGGAGGATATGCGTTGGGGGAGCGAAATTACTACTTAAATGAACAAACAAGTGATAATATGCTGATGATAAATGATGCTTGTGGATCTGTTGCATGAAGGCCCTCGTGCCTATGGCAGGCCACAGTTGTAAATAAGAAACCTGTTCTTAATCTGTCTTGCCTGGTTAAATAAAGGTAAATAAAAATAAAAAAATATGGCACATCACAGCACAACAGCACACTTTTTTGGGTGAATGTGCTGACCACAATAAAGCGTCACACATCTCAGAAAATTGTGGCAAGCTTGGTTTGCATGGTAATGCATCCTCATTTACTTTATACTATACTTTTAATGCTAGTTGGGGTGAGGTTTTGCTTGTGTGTGGTCCGAGGAAGGCATTGCAAACTCTCTCTCTCTCTCTCTCTCCCTTTGTTGGAAACACCCATCTGTTTATGTCTAGATGATCCTCCCTTATTCCTCTAGTTTTGTTGGAGCAAAGAGGAGAAGACAAATGCCTAAATCTTCAGTCTTACTTTAAACAATGCCATTAAGCTACATAATCTTTAAAAAAAAAAGTTTTAAATACTTGTCATCTGGTGCAGAGAAATACTTTGGGTGGAATGTTTCTGCTTGTCCAAGATGTCTGCCACATAACAACACAGATTTTAGCTACACAGTGAAGTTCTGTTCATAAGTACAAATAAGTACAGTCAGCCATAATGTACAGTATAATAAACTACATCAGCAAGTCTGTGTGATATCACTGAGGAACTTGATGCTGTTTGACGCTGATATTTATTCTGGGGTGAGAGAGGTCCAGAACTTGTTTGTTATAGTACATTTGGATTAAAATTGCAGTATGCATTAATTGAAATAAGTCAAACATCTCTTGGCCGACTGACTATGTTAAGATTTTCACACAATTCCTCAATGCCAGGCTAACAATTAAAAGTTGATGCAATGTCAATGGAAACATTCATCATGCATTCATCATCTTCGAACTCCAGCTTCACAGACTTGAATACATTGAATAGTTGATTTTCATGAACTGGGTAGCTCTTAATAACTTCAAAAATATAATTTCCCCCCCCCATTTCAAGTGGTCCCTTTCACAGCCACTTTTTTCCAGTTTGCAGCTTTTAGATAAAAGATGTGAAACATGGTGTTGTTAGGTTCTCAGTAGTGAAACAATATTCGAGAAAGAGTCTATGAGTCTTGTTATTAAATAGCTCACGTCATCACTGCGAAAGATCACCCACATATCTGCCTGGGATTGGTGAATCATTGTGTGTATGACAGTAAACTGACATTTTGGCTCCTTGGACCCGAGAATTCCCCTTAAATTCATGAATGAAGCGTTTTTGACAGACGGACCTGACTCTTGGTCTTTTCTTACACTCTGACACACAAAGTTCTTCCTTCGTCAGTATGTCGCTCTTTCTCTGTGAGAGTGGGTGTTGCGCGTCATTGACTGGGTGGCACCTATGTGCCATGTGTGTTAGTGTGCGAGATGTTGTGGAGAAAGTGGGCTTCGTCTGACACCCTGTCTGTCCTGTCTGCAGGGGAGGTGAGAGAGATTACTACTCTCTCTCTCTCTCTCTCTCTCTTTACCTTTCCAGTATTGCAAAACAGTTCAAAATTTCCTTTAGATACATTTCACAGTGTTTGTCATTTCTACCTCTCTCTCTTTCTGCCTCACTGAAAACTTCAGTATGGATGTAAAGCGTGGAGTAAACACGGTGGTTTAAGAGTGTATTTTGGAGATTTGTCAAAAATATTTGTGTGTGTTTGCCTGTGTATCCCAAAAACCTGCTGTGCGCGCGCACACACACACACACACACACACACACACACACACACACACACACACACACACACACACACACACA
>JAQMYL010000017.1:10693353-10703500 GCA_030014365.1 Clarias pachynema | reverse complement strand
GTGTGTGTGTGTGTGTGTGTGTGTGTGTGTGTGTGTGTGTGTGTGTGTGTGTGTGTGTGTGTGTGTGTGTGATATATGAAAGGGGGCTGTCTGCAGCTTGCTATAAAAGCTGCAGCCACTGAGGGAATCTCTTCAAGGAGAACTGAGCTTACCCGCTGCTGCTGGCATTTCACACACTCATACTCAACACTACGCACACACACAAACACACACACATACACACACAAACAGCAGGAGTCAGACACTGGATTGCAGGGAAAACACCAAGGGAACAGAAGTTAAAGGAGGAAGACGAATCTGATGGAGAACTGAGAGACCGGCTGATTTTTCTTGTTTGATATTTCACCTATATGAACTGTCTCTCCCTTTGGGCTTCAAGCAGTATAACTCCAGGGCTGTTACATAACACTTCACTGGGTCAAGTGCTGTCTTTGAAGATGATTTTAAGGCGATTCAATCTTCTAACACTGGTGCTCGTGTCCTGTTGTGCTGTAAAGGTGAGTCTTTCTATCAGAAAACATCTCAGTATAATCCTTAATTGTAAGAGAAATTTCACTGGATTTTTGTCCTAACCTGGATGATGTCTGGAATACATGTGACATGCCATGGATTCAAATAATAATAATAATAATAATAATAATAATAATAATAATAATAATAATAATAATAATAATAATAAAATTATTAATTATGGAATTTTTTTGAAATAATAACAAAACACAGTGACTGGTAGGAAATTGGCTGTGCCGAGTTAAAGTTTTGTCTTGACCACAGAAAGCATTTTTCTTTATTTGGAAACTGTTTCTGTCACACAGTTTGGAGACATTTCAAAAGATGCATTATGTTCTTATAAATGTTACATTATTTCAATTACAGATCATTATTTGTTTTGTAAATAAAGTGTTTTGCTCATATTTATCTTCTCTCCTTGCCCTTTGTGTACCTGTCTTGCAGATCCGGGGCGAGTGTCCGTCTAAGTGCTCATGCCCCTCGTCTCTGCCTTCGTGTCTGCCAGGTATCAGCTCTGTACTGGACTCCTGTGGCTGCTGCAGGGTATGTGCCAGGCAGTTTAATCAGGACTGCAGTGCCACTGAGCCTTGTGACCACATCAAGGGGCTGCACTGCCATCTAGGGGCCAAAGGAGACCCACAGAGAGGCTTGTGCAGAGGTAAGGGGGCATGTTTATGTCAGCAGAGCAAACTGGAAACTCGTATATCTTGGGAACTTTCATGTCCTGTTCATTGTCTTGTTGAAGAGAGACGTCTTTTTTAGGGGACAAAAAAAAATCTATCTATATATAAAAAGATGTTTCTATAGAGAAATATAGGCAATCATTATTAATGTTCATGTTTCATGTTTTTTGTTGTTGTATTTCCCATGATTCACTAAAAAAAAGAATAAATAAATAATAATAATAATAATAATGTTGGTTCCTGAAAACCTAACCCTAGTTCTGTCATAAACTAACCAGGAATATGTGCTCATTCTTACCCTGAAGCACCGTTATTAATACTACTCCACTACTTCCACTCAACAGCCGAGGCTCAAGGTCGGCCGTGTGAGCTGGACGGCCGAGTCTACCAGCACGGTGAAGACTTCCAGCCTAGCTGTGAGCACCGCTGCACCTGTATGGATGGCGTAGTAGGCTGCATGCCTCTCTGCCCACACCATGTATCCCTCCCTGACTGGCGATGTGCCCGGCCTCGCCTCACCACTCTGCCTGGACGTTGCTGCCAAGAGTGGGTGTGTGATGATGACAACACCATCGCTGAAGATGACACGATGCTCGAGAGCACTCCTCATGAATATGTTCACGAGAAACATAACAACTTCATCGGTAATGAGCTATTAATAATGGCAACAACACCATGGGACAGCAGTGCAGGAGCACCAAATAATGGTAAGAGGACTTCAGCAACAAAAGCATACGGGTATTATTAAGGAAATGTAATTCATTTATATTCATTCGTTTGTTCTGATTTTCCATTTTATTCCCTTTTTGCCTTGTTGTTATGTTTAGAGTGGATTTCCTCCACCAAATCCAATGTGCCAGTCCCACCTACATGCTTCCTGCAAACCACTGATTGGTCACCTTGCTCAGCAACTTGTGGAATGGGTGTGTCCAGCAGAGTAACCAATAGCAACGCAGAGTGCCGGCTTGTCAAGGAGACACGTCTGTGTCAGATCCGAGAATGTGGCAATAGTCTATTGGCATCACCACTCAAGGTGAGTAAAGGAACAGGATGACAAAGTTGTCAAGTGACCCTACAGGATCATGAACTCTACTAGGGACAGTATGTTACCTGGACATGTGTTACCTTTATGTGTATCTATACTATTAACAATTATATGATTAAACTGGGAGTGAGGCAGTGTGCAACTGGTGTGGTCTGGTAAGAAGCTTATGATTGCACTTGTTGTAAATTATTTGAAGCCCTGACAGATTCTGTAAAGAATAGTGTTGTAATAATTGAGTCTGGATTGGACAAATGCAGGGACAAGCCACATAGAGGGAATGGAGGGATAAAGTCTGGCAATGTTCTTGAAATGATTTGGCATGGGATCACTTCAAACATGAGAATAACATAACAGAATGACATCTAAGTGATCAGAGGCTTATAGTCCGGTCTGAGGCAGATCCCCAGGCTCTATACTGTAAAGCTGGGAGTATTCACTGAATAGCTGAGGATGCAATCAGTATGGCCTGCGATCAACCATACGTCAATCACACGCAGTCTGTGTGGAAATCTGAACATCATCAGCATAGGGATGAAACTGTTGCCCATCCCATATAATTATATTGACAAGTGGAAACAAATATGGAGCAAGAAGTGAAGTCTTGAAAAAAGTGAGAAAATTCTGATCTAAACCTGACAATTTAAACAAATGTCAAATATATACGGTATACTTAATAAGCTGAATAATTTGTTTTGATTTGGTGCATGAGTATGGAAACAGTGGACACAATGTCACAACCAATAGCTCAGATGTAAGCCTGACCTGTGCAATTTGAGTAAACTAAGTTAAAAAAAGAGTTCTTTAAAAAGCGTGCTCAACAAGGCTGCCCAGAAAAGTAATGCTAAAAATTACTGTTAGAAATCAGTAAGTACTGTACTGAACTCCTCTGCTGTTTAAGGACTGGAGAGATTGTAGCTTTAAGTTGGTGGAAAGACAGTCAGAACTAAGAGACATAAGGCTGATCTTCTTGGTTATGAGGTTGACATGGTTAGGGGGAAAACATGTTATGACTAGAAATTTCAGGTTGGATGTGGTAGCTCTGGATGCTTTGATCCTTTATGTAATATTTTTCCAGAGGTTTAAAAATAGAGAAGGGATAGAAAATGGCTGAAACTGCAGATAAATATTTTTCTATCATGTCTGTTTTTTTCAAGACAGAATTTCAGCAGTTGAGAACAGTTTATTGTAAGGGGAGAAAAGAGGTCTTGAGTTTCTTTGACAGTGGTATAGTAGTCAGTCACTACTTATGTGATTGACATTTTCTTACTGTATTTGCCTCCTTGTACTGAGCCCATACACTTTTAAGCCGAGAATAATTGGCAACCACTTATTTCTATAAAAAAATTTTTTTTACAAGTTCAGCCATCGTTTGTTATTGCTGTATAGAGAAATTCTTTTGTTCACATATCCCAACTGAATGGAAGTTGAGGTCAGAGTGCAGGCAGCAACAATGGCAACAACAACCAGCTTAGTAGAGCTGGTGCTTGAACCTCCAACCTTCTGATCATTAACCTAAAACCCTAACCCACAGAGCTACCATTAACCTCTCAGTGCGTTTTCTCTGGGTACTTTGGTTTCCCCAACAGTCCAAAGGCATACAGGAGGCTGACTGGTGTTTCCATGATTAGCTGTAGTGTAAGATTTTGGTGGGTAAATACGTGTGCCTGTGCCCTGAAACTGGTTGGCACCCCATCCAGAGTGTAACCCGTATTGTGCTCTGATTTCCCTGCGACAGGCTACGGGTCCCCCAGCAACCCTAAACAGGATAATAGATACAGTGATATAGTTAATGAACAGATGAATGTAAATTATAGTGTGTTCTCCAAATGAGAAAGAATAAGTCAATTAAAAAGGAGCGCTTACTAGATATGGATATAGTGCACCACTTAGTGGGGAAAGATAAGGGAAAAGTACTA
The DNA here is from genome assembly GCA_030014365.1 of Clarias pachynema. NCBI lineage: Eukaryota > Metazoa > Chordata > Actinopteri > Siluriformes > Clariidae > Clarias > Clarias pachynema. The sequence continues at coordinate 10,699,346 of JAQMYL010000017.1, read as the reverse complement.
TAGGGTTGTAAAACTGTTTCACATGCTTCCCATACCTAATAATAAACATGCCATTTCCCCCCCTGCACCTCCTCAGAAAGGAAAGAAGTGTCAGAGGACTGTAAGGCCACTTGAACCAGCTCCACTCACATTCGCTGGATGCACCACCACGCGCCAATACCGGCTGCGTTCCTGTGGCTCGTGCATTGATGGACGCTGTTGTGAGCCCACGCTCACCCGCACGGTGCGCATGCACTTCCGTTGCCCGCAAGGACAAGAATTCACCCGCAACATCATGTGGATCATTCAGTGCAGCTGCACTCAGAGCTGCAGTATGGGATCATCAACACAGCACCCGAAGTCCATCAGCCTACCCAATGACATACATACATTTAAATATTAGGCTCATCTGCATAAACATACACAGTCTCCAAACATTACATGAAGCAAAATGTTCTGCATTTTCATCAGCTATATTAAATACCCAGACTTATAAAAAAAAAATATATTTCTAAAAAGTTTCAGCTAATGAAATTGTGGACTAATACTGTATATGGTTGATGGAAATATACAGCTACTGCCTTTTATACTGTTCTACTGTTCAAATCCCTATTTAAAACACAGATGAACTCTAGCACAGTTTTCATTCAATAGCTCCCTTTTTAATTTATGTAAGTGCTGTACAGATTTTGGTGTACTGTATATACACTGTATGTGCGTATCTTGGAAACGGTAACCTTTTACAAACTATATCGTAAAGATAACTTCAGTCAAATTTGACAGGCTACAAATTTGTTGCTACACAATGAGTCTATGCAGACTGGTATTTAATACTAAACATGACACATTATATAATATATAGAAACATTGTAACCCATTTATACATCTTTAATTGCAAAAGTAGGAGAGAATGTCTTTAATGTAAAAACTGTAAATGTGTCTTGTACAGGTTTCATATTTATATCCTTTATTTCATGATTGTACAGACTTCACTTGTGGTGGAGTGTAGGTCTTAAAACCACCTCTATTTATGAGGTGAATATGAAATTATCAGCAACTATATTTTATATGCATATTTATGGACGTACATTTTTGCTAAATAAAGTTCTTATAACATCTGTGATTTAGTGTGACTTGGTTCCTGTAATGAATAGCTCAGAATTCTGTAGTGATTTTTATTGATCCTTCATATGATAACATTTATTTCCTAAGAGACACACAGTGCACTATTCAGTCCAATCATAATTATGCATCACTTTCTGGATCTTGGTATTTAAGAAAAATGGAGGAGGTAACCTTAAGTAGTAGAGGATATCAAGATCGACTGCAAAGTTAATGAAAACCAAACCTCCTTAACATATTTAAAGCTCCTCATTCCTCAAGTATTTATAATGTGGGTAGGCTTAAAAAATTAAATATCTATAGTTAAAAATTTATAAATCTATATTTGCCATACATGACAGAGGAAGAGAAGTCATGTGGGATATTTATGTTAAGTTGGCCTACACAACATTCATGTCTTGTCCAAAAATATGCAAAGAATTATGGCATTTAAATGAGATATTCTGAAAATTCTTCTACATACACTTTATTTGTGTGGTGTAGGAGCTTTTTGGGAGAGAAAGTCTTTAATTGTCTTTTATTTAAGTATAATTTCAGGCGAATGACAGCTTGTCAAAGTAAAGTCAATAACTTATATACGTCACCCAGTCATAACAGGAAAACGGTTAACATTAAAACCACCGAGGGCCCTTAGGGGTGTGCTAAAGTGTCTGGCACCATGACGGTAGACTCGTATCCTTTGGGTGCTGTGGGTTCCAGGGTTGGGCCTTTATAGATCATACTTGTTTTTCTGTTGCATTGCATGGGGGCTCGATTGGTCTGGGATCTGGGAATTTTGAAGGCCGGATCAGCAGTCTGAGGCTCTTTGTCTACTGGATCCTGTTCATGGTGGGTTGTGGTGCATTGAGTGTTCTGGTGCTTTTCTATCATGGCCAGCATTGGCTTTTTTCGTGCAAGTTGTTTGCTGGTGTATAGTTGGTGATCAGTTTTCTAATCAATAGTTGGTGTTTAGTGCATTTATATAACAATTCTTGAGAACCACTCGGTTGCATAGAAGAACAATATTCATATTTACGGTAAAAAGTATGTAAGTCAAATGCTTTGTTTTATATTTCCATGAATTCACTGGACACTTTCATACCTAGCATATTATGAGTGAGGTAAAATCCAGTTCAAGCACAGTTGTGGGTTGAAGGATTCCTGGCAGTGACATTATTTAAATTTTTTTCAATCACCGGCACAAAAGCCGAACTTCAGACCTAGCAGTTACACAAGACTAAGAAACCACATTTCTTCAAAGCAGACACTTTATGGTACAGTGAAAAAACTCATCCCTGGCTTAATGTTGCTTTTAAAAGAAAAAGAGCTATTGCTAGATTTGCCTCAGTGCGATTTGGGTGCAGGCCTTGGTTCATTTTCTTGAACATTTCCACTATACACATAATCGGAGACTAGTGTCATAGAGCAAGCATAACAACAGTGTCCCAAATACCTCACTCAGAGAAGCTCATATTATAAAGGCCCTCAAACACAATGCTTGTCAAATGAATTTCACACACACTTGATCACTTAACCTTCTCTTCCTCAGAACATATAATATATAATAGGACATTGGCTTAAAAATGATGATCCATTCAATATCATGCAGTTTAAACCCTCAATAGTGTTTTTGTCTTTGTTTTGGGTCCAATCAACCTTTAAGCAAGGTCCAGTCCAGGTTTCCAGGTAAAAACAGGAAAATGTTATGCATCTATTAAATGAGTGTACTGCTGGTGACTTTGTATTGTCTCTGTTTTAATATGCAACATCCATTTGGCAGGCACTTGTTTCCAAAAAAAAAAAAAAAAAACTTTGGCACCTCAGCTTCAGTAAACAGGAGGAAAACACATGGCATGCACTACTACCATCCAACCTTTCAGTACACGTGCCCAACCCTAGGCTGCACATGTGCATGTGTTTAGTGGCATGGCTTTGCAAGAAAATTTTAATCCCTACTTATACATTCACTTTTTAAAGCTTGTAAAATTCTTTCTTTAAATTTTGATTAAGGATTTCCAGAATTATGTTACACTGAAAAAAAGGAAAAATAAACAGATTAGCCATAACATTCAAACATCCTGATTAATATTGTGTAGGTCCCCATTGTGCCAATATAAAAAAAACTCTGTCTGCTGTGGCATCTGGCACCGAGACATTAGCAGCAGATCCTTTAAATCTTGTTTTTTGGGATGTTGGGCCTACATGTTTCGACTGGTTTGTCTAGCACATCTCACAGATGCTCGATTGGATTAAGATCTGGGGAATTTCTCTGCCAAGTCAATACCTTCATCATATTTCTCTAATCGTTCCTGAACATTTTTAAGGCAGTTTGTATTAACCACTGCTATTAGGGAATACTATTGCAATAAAATGTGGATTTGGTCTGCAACATTGTTTATGTAGATACTCAATGCCACAGAAATGCCAAGAGCAAATGTTTTTAAGCAGCACATTGGCCAGAGCATCACACTGCCTCCACCAGCTTACCATATTCCTATATTCCTATATATCCTATATTCGCCCTGGTGCCAACTCTTCCACAGGTAAGCAATGCACGTGCACATAGCTGTCCACATGAAGTAAAAGAAAACATGTTGCTTCAGACCAGGCCAACATCTTCCATTGCTTAATGATTCAGCCCACTGCTGTGGGATCAAACCAGATGGGCTAGCCTTTGCTCTCCACACGCTTCAATGAGCCTTGAGCGCATAAACCTGTTTCCAGAACACTGGTTGTCCTCCTTTCACCACTGTTAATATGTGCCAACCTAATGATAAATTGATTTAACCATTTTAGACAATTCTTTCATCAAACATGATATACTCTTGTTTTGTTTGTTTTTTTCCTTTTATGCAAAATGTTTTGCATCATTTTTTGTGGTCTTATTATTATATTGTGTTTGTGGTGTGACCAGGCACCATTGACTTAACTGTGATTAAGACAGTAACTAGAGATGCATTTTCACAAGAAAATGATAAATGTGATTACTCAGTAGCAGCAGATGACACTGTGTAGCTGGCACAAAATGTTATTAAAATTGATTAATATTGAATAAAGAACATTAACTTCAATGGGGGAAAAATTGAAATGTTTTAAACATATCACAGTGACTGCTGTCCTTCCCTCATGTTCTTCCCTCATTACCTCTTGTTTCGTGTCAAAAAAAAAAATGGCTTCATCATCAATTAAAAATGATTCAACACAAAATTAAGGACATATTATTATTTGGTTCAAGAATATAATGATTAGATTAAAAAAAAAAAATCTTTATAATACCTAATACAGTGCCATCCATAGCTCTGTAAGTGAAGTCCATTGTCTAGGCAAAACTCATTATTGCAGAGGTTAAATTGGACCATGGATGTGAACCACTCCTGAGAAAGAGGAAATAATAGCATGTGTGAAGGGGTCCAGTCCAAGTCTGCTGGCGCACCTGTAAGTCAGCCTCAGACAGAAAAGCAAACAACCTGAGCTAATAGCCTGGCAGTAGGATGAGCGCAATGGAATGTTACAATGTGCAGTTAAAGTCAAGACTAATCACTGGACACACCAGAGTGGAGGTGCATGTGAGGAAAAGATTCTATGATGATGTGTTACCGTGATAGCTCCCCCCCCCACTCATCTCTTTTGCTCTCTCCTCTCTTCCTCGCATCAAGTTGAGAGCTTTAGCACTAGTGTGACAAAAGAACAGGAAATGTGCAAATGTGTCAGAAATGTGCAGCATGGCATGTATGTACTGATTGTATAGTATTTTAAACACACATAAGAACAAATAAAAGAACATACAAGTATCTAGATTGTAAGTAATTATGAATCATCTTTATATATTTATATATGGTTGCTGCAGATTTGTCAGTTGCGCATCCATGATGCGACTCTCCCATTCCACCAAATCCCAAAAGTGCTTTATTAGATAGTGGTCTGGTGACTGTGGAAGCCACTTGTCATGTTCAAGAAACCAGTATGATCTCATTTTAGCTTTTTGACATAGCGAGTTATTCTGTGGTCATAAAGGCATGGACATGATCAGCAACAATACTCAGGTAGGCTGTGGAATTTAAACTATGCTCAGTTGGTACTAAGGGGCCCAAACTACGCTAAGAAAACATCCCCCACACCATAATACCACCAGCAGCAGCCTGAACCATTGCTACAAATCAGGATGGAGACATGCTTTCATATTGTTTATGCCAAATTCTGATGCTAACACCTGAATGTCATAGCAGAAATTGAGACTCATCAGACCAGGAAAAGTCTTCTATTGTCCAATTTTGGTGAGCCCATGTGAATTGTAGCGTCAGCTTCCTGTTCTTAGCTGACAGTAATGGCAACCCAGTGTGGTCTTCTGCTGCTGTAGCACATCTGCTTTAACGTGTTGTTCGACATGTTGTGCATTCAGAGAATGTTCTTTGTCATAACTCAATTGTATTTGATTTACCGCTACCTTTCTATCAGCTGGAACCAGTCTGGCCATTCTCCTCCGACCACTGGCATCAATAAGGTATTTTCGCTCAGAAAACTACCGCTCTCTGGATATTTTATCTTTTCCAGACCATTCTCTCTAAACCCTTGGTTGTGCATGTACATCCCAATAGATCTGCTCTTTCGGAAATACTGTTTCATCTGACACGCCCATGTTCAAAGTCAGTTAATCACGTTCCCCTTAATTCTGATGCTCGGTTTGACCTTCAGTAGATTATCTTACCATGTCTACATACCTAAATGTATTGAGTTTCTGTCATATGATTGGCTGATTAGATATTTGTGTTAAAGGGCAAATGAACAGATGTACCTAATATGGGTTTAAAATCCAAGCATTTGGAGCACAGTTGCTGCTTGGAACATGGTGTGTGATTACTCACTCAAATACTTTTGTAAAGCTTTTCCACTAAAAGGTGAATTATTCAATAAGA
>JAQMYL010000017.1:10677059-10693253 GCA_030014365.1 Clarias pachynema | reverse complement strand
GGAAACTATCTGCAGCAGCTCCATGTTAGGTAATGCAAGCTACAGGTAAAATAATGTGATCTTTCAAACTCCATTTAATCTGTTAATTTATGGCTTTTTATGCTGAGGTTATGAGACTAATTATAAGTAATGAGTGTGAGTGTAATTAGTAAATTTTGCAAGAGGGTTTTGGATAAGAGGCAATATCGACTCAATAAACCGCCCGGAATCACTACTGAAGATAAATGAACTAATGAATGAATTAAATAATGAATGAATGGGGTAGTGGCACAGTGGGTAGCACAACTCTAGGGTCCTAGTCTAGTTTTATCCTGCGTGTAGGAGGATTTTCTGTGTATGTAAAAAAAAAAAGGCATAGCTTATTAATTCAATAAAATTTTATTTATATGATGCTTTTAACAATGCTTTTAACAATGCTCAGTGGAAAGAAAAAACTCCCTGAGATGGCAATAGGAAGAAACCTTGAGAGGAACCAGACTCAATAAGGAACACATCCATATTTGGGTGATATCAGGGATATCAGTAGGAGCAGGGGTAGATCAGTGGTTAAGGCTTTGGACTGTTCGGAAGGTTCCATTTTCAATCCCCATTGTTTCATCAAGTTGGGCCCTTGAGCAAGGCCATTAACCCTCAACTGCTTAGGTGTAAATGTAAATATCAGATAGCAGGGACTGATTTGCACTCATACTGTGTGTTAGGAGGCTGGAAGTTCAGTATAACAGGGGAGGTGTTTCAGTTAATATGGAGTAATTAAGTTAATGTGGAGCCTCCAACCAGGTACAGAACTGTTTGTAGGAATTTCAGTCCTGAGCTATCGTGTGACTGCAGTCACAAGCCATCAGAGAATCCAATACCATCTTTATGGCCAATTAAAACCGTCCCCAGTCACCACACACCTCCCAAGCAGACCACACGGGGCCTCCATGTGACGAGCTCTCTCACCAGAAGCTGGGCACCAGTAGGTATTCTAGCTGGATAGGCTAAATCACGCCTAGATCTGTGGTTGTGACTTTGTGTTTTTGCTGCCTTGCACTAGTCTTAAATTCAAACCAGGGTATATTCCCACCTCAGTGTTCCTGTAGTACCCTGACCAGAATAAAGTGGTTACAGAAAGTGGGTACAAGCGAATTAATTACTTCATCAATCAATGCATTTTGTCCATCGAATTTACACACATTGCATTCACTCCCTCTACTGGTCAAATGCATGAAATAGAGTGAAGCAAAACCCCCTGTGTGAACAGGACAGAACTGAATGTTGAAGAAGAACCTTGACTTCTTTCATTCTCACTTCTTTCCATTTCCCCTCCCTTGCTGTGACACTTTCACACTCTCTGCACTGTCCCATGTTCTTCTTTTAGGTCCTTTCTTTTTTTCCATTTCCTCTCCTTCTCTCATGCAAAGGTATGAAAGCTGCTGAAACAAAAGGACACTGGGGATCCTGAGCTAAGGAGAAAGGCATGAGTGTATGTGTGTGGGCATGGGGGGACATATTTGATAGAGATAGTAGGGGGCTCCAAAGTGTCTCATCAAAGACTAAGCTATTCAGATGAACCTTGAAGCTGTGTATTATGTCAGGGGGATGGGTCTTTTTGAAGCCTTTGTATGCAGGATCTGAGTATAATCACACTATACTTTTCTACTATTTCCTTCCTTTGAAAATGACACCATTGTTTCAAGAGAGGGAAACAATTGTGTGCTGTGTTGTGACCACATTGCAACCCTTACCCTCTCTGCTGGTGGCACATTAGAAACCAGCATGCTGATCAAATGGAAATAATGGCATGGTTGTAGTGATCTGGCTTCCCAGAGTCCATTCGGGGCAAATGAGGTCAACTGCCATATGTGCAACACAGAGAGCAACCAGCCAAGCCATAACCCAATAACCCACACAAACACACACTACCCATTTCTAGAATAAAATAAAACATAATAAAATCAAATAAATAGTATATTAATAATAACTTCTAGGTCTGTCCTGTTTAACCTTATCTACTCATACATAAACTTTAATTTTAAATAATTTTGTTTTACAATTACAAAAAATATGGGATTAAATTACAGTTACAGTACTATTTATGCAACAAGCTAAATATAAAATGTAACATGAAGAATACAAGTTAAATAAGGAATAACTACCAAAGGACTTAAATGAAGACCAAATACTAGGAATGTGAACCAATTAAGCCGATATTTCAGATTTTATTATGGTGAACCAAATACAGTAAAATTACATTTTTATTCATAAACAATAAATCTATTTACAGCATGTGTGATAAAGATCTTTGCCATTTTCAATTAACCAGTTCGGTAACATTTTCTAATTAATTATACCGTTTTTATTATTATTTGAAGAAAAGCTTTTCCACCATAGCCTATTGTTACATATTTTTAGAAGAAAAAAAATGAAATTAAGTTCCTTAGAACTTTTTGGTTAAACATTTTGGTTAAATGTAATTAAATTAACATTGTAAGAAATTATGGACATAATTATTAGACATAACATTGACTTATTATACATCAATAAGAACAAAAAATAATAATTTTGATAAGGTTTCTCATAACTGAATTAACTGCGCACAAGTTTTCCGTAACACTTCCGGTAATCGACCACTAGATGGCGGTCGACATTACGGTTACATCTGAAATTAGTGAAAAGTGGGCACTATACATGTATTTAGGTAAACTATACAGTACGATAGAGTGTGTTTGGGATGCTGTTTTTACAAAAGGAGAAAATTAAGTGTTTAAAGCGTTTACACAAGGTCAGTGTAAAGTGCTTAATACATACATACAAATTGTCCTCATGATAGTGATTCTTATTTATTTCTCTTTAATTTGTTGTGCTGGAGGCCAAACTATAAATGTACAAATTAGGTTTTATGTGGAACTAAAACAACCAAAACAAAAAAACTTATTTTTTATACACCATTTAAATGTATCTGATAATTGACTTAGTAATCGGTATTATATTCATTAAAGCTTCCTAAATAAATTAATGGATGTAGGCCAATTCACTTATGTCTGCTAATGAAGCCTAATTATGTCCCTGTACTTAGCTGATCACCTTGCCTGGAGTTCAACAAACAAACAAACTAACTAACTAACTAACGAATAAAATTGACCACAATGCAAAAAAAATGGTGCTAAACTGTACATTTCACTGGGGTATACTCACAAAGTATACATATTGTGTACATTAACATTTTTATGTAAAAGACACACTCTTGAAGTAGTACTAAAGTTGAGCAAAAACTTGCAAGAAGTGAATAGACATTTAAAGGTTTGTGATCAAATATATGCATCAAAATATATGCGTTTTGATTATTTGTGTATATGGATAGAATATACAGTATATCCATCTTAAGCATGTCTAGAAGTGAAAATCCCACAGATAAATGACTAGGAATCTTGAAAATTAAAAACGCTGGGCCTTCTGAAAGACATCTACATGGTTTTCAAAGATCTCTTGAGGACAACCCTCTCTCATTCTGTACCTAGGTGAGTTTTTGTCAACAACTCATTAATAATGTATTAACTGCTACTTGCAAATCTTACTTGGTCAAAATGTGACATATTTTGGTGCTTACTTCCTTTATATATATAAAACTACACTTATTTCAGAAACTTATTACTTCTTGCATGTCTGTGTACACTGACAAATTACAGTTTCACAGTGCATCATTTTAATGTCAAGGTCAAGAAACCAGAAGCAGGTATCTAAAATATACGCCTAAATCACTCACCAAAAATAATAGGCTATCTTGTGCTTGTATTGAAATATAATTATGCATTGATCCATGTTCAAAACGAAATTTACTGAATTACGATCACAGATCACAGCGTTAGTAATATGAATGGTCTAAATATGAATTCCCCAGTTATTTAGGAGAAATTAGGCTTTGCAATCAGGTGCTATTGGGATAGAGGGAAACAGACAGTGGGATCCAGATGAAGGAGACCAGAGCCTGATATGCGCCTCATCAGGCCATTAATGTAAATCACGGCAAATCTGACAGGTCTGGCGTTAGTTAAAGCGAAGCTGTAATTGAATCACCAGCCAGCCAGATGTTCGCAGATGTCGATCGACTTGCAATTCTCGCTTTACAGCTGCACTTTAAAGCCTTCCACATCTGTCAAACTATTAAAGAAAGAATGCATATTAGGGCTTGGTGAACAAAATCTGAATTAAAGAGGCGTGCTGGAGAAGAAGACAGTCTGCTCTCACGCAGGGCACAAACCGAGTTATTAAATCGTCGCTCTGCGGTGGTGATTATGGACCATTTAAATTAGCCTCAAGTAGGTAAAAGTTGCTCAAATCCACATCGATCATTCTGTCAGATTTCCGCTCCGCCCTCCTGATCGCTGATTGGCTGCATCTCTGATACGTCACCAGAGGAGGGTCTTCAAAAGCGTTGACTACTGCTCGTTGTTCTGCTATAATTTAAGCGCAAATTGATGACGGGAAAAGCGACTCACTTCGTCTTCGCGCTAGGTGTTAAATCATGTGACAACCTTCCACTGGTCCTGTAACGGCACATTTAAAGCGACCAGGCTGTTAGTCAGCAGATCTGTGTACATGCAGACATTGTGATGATCAGGGGCGGTCACACGGAGCGCGCCGGAGGGGAGACCTGAGCTGAAGTTACTTTTGCGCAACTCGGATTATCGATCGGGGTGATTTTTCTACGAGGCGTTAAAAAAAAGAAGAAGAAAAACATAATTTCTTCAATCAGTTTGGTGACATTCCCTATACAGTCTCCATCGGATAAAACAGGTATGTGCAACTTATTACAAATTGCAAACACTCTTCTTTCAGTATTTGATTTGTTCTTGACATCGTATTCAAGACATCCGATTTCGTCTTTGGACTCCAATTAATAACAACACCGTTTCAGCGCGTTTTAGACTTTAATACGATTGCACATCGGATTACTGTGCGATTTCATTTCTTTTCCTCTGTTTTCCTTCATGCATCTAAAACGCCCTTGCTAGAGGAACCCACTTTTGCCGACTTCTAGGCCACTTCTGTGGAGACTTCTCGTCTCTCCTGTGCAGAATGTATCCTCAATAGGGAGTCTCAGCCATCGCCGGAGTGTTAATTTAAAGAGAGAGAGAAAGAGCAAGCTGTTGTAATGAAATGGTGAGGCGTGCAGTTATGGCCCCAGAGCGCATTATTAAAAGAGGAGGATATATTACTGAAGTGCCTTAGTTCCAGCAGGCTCTGCTTATTACTCACTGGCTTCTGCTGCTATTTATAGAGACTAAAGCTGCACTGAGCGCTCGGACTTAGGCTATTTATTTTAATTACGCAATTACGCGTCACTCAGTCTGGCATATGCGCATAGTTAAGTATAAAAGCAGTACACCTATATTTGTCCTTTGACCAAGAAATTAAGTTTTGTCATCAGAAGTAATGTAATAAGCAACCCAGTTGTTAAAAAATGTACACAAACTTTTGACCTGTGTTTAAGCAGGTTAATTGGGCATTTTATTTATTTGGATGATCAAGCTGTAGTGTATGCTGCAAAGCAAGAAACGCACGTTTTTTTTTTCATCCCTTCGTACACAAACTTGTACACAATTTTTTTTTGTTAAGAACTTTAAAAGCTCATTCATGAATGCTTAAAATGTTTCAAACACCCAGTCGAGTTCCCCCAGACACGATTAGCACGCCGATTAACGCCATGTGATTTGTCTCAATAAACGGAGCCATCGCTCTCGTGCGCAATCCATCAGTCTGTGCGCGCGCACAGGGGCGGCGTTGTGTTTCTCTTCATTAGCTCGCGCCCCGGTTTCCTGCTTATTTCATCAATCAGTACCGCCGGCGGTGCGGAACCGAGCGGTCGGTCATCTCTCCTCTCTGTGGTCTTTCTCTCTGACCTTTTAATTTATCGCATGGTATCGTTTTAATCACAATGCAGAAGTAATACAGAGTTCCCAAGAGCATACATTAAAAAAAAGCAGCAGAGTTCTACAGCTTTTATTTTATTTAAAGTAACTCCACCAAACTTAATTTTAGTTAATTCATTTTCGTTACCCGAATGAATACTAAACCCACGCTCAAAACAGTACTTTATTGTATTCACACATGCAACTGTTTACTAGGGCAGATTTAGGGAGGAGTCGACTCCTAAAGAATCGACTCTGTAAAATATGAATCATGAATACTAACTGTAAAATACTGGACCTGAAAAGTACAAAAAGGTTCAAATATACTAGTTTGGGGTAACATTCCTTCAAACCTGCGGTTTTTGCTTCGGCACTGCGGCAGATTAAAGAGCTAACCCTGGCTAGTAAAGCCAGTTTGGGGCATGTAGGGTTTAACTGCTTCAGTGTTGCAGTGAGCGTGTTTTGCTGTAATTTTTAATTAAGCACATTTATACCAGTCAAGTGATGCTTTTCGTATAATATAAGTGATATAAAGTAATAAAACAATCTTGTGTTTTTCGTATGTCATCGTCTATACGTGATATTTTTTTGATGTATCGACTCTTTTGAGAATCGAATCTTTGGTGAATCGACTCTTATTGATCGACACTCAGTCATGCTGTTAAACAGCGTGGTTTGTTTAGATTCACACACAGTTTAAATCTTTTCCTCTTGTTCCGGGTATTACTAAAACCAAGCCTTGAACTTGCCATCTGCTTTTAGCTTCATTCTGATGTTTATTCACTTTGTTCCGGCGGTGAAATCTTAAACCTGGTCGTCTAAAGTGCACACGGAGCCGAGCAGAAGTTCTGCAGGGGAGTAGATAAGGCGCGTTTTAAACCTGTAGCTTGAGTGTTTAGAGGAGGATTAGTTTACCTAAGTTCTCAGAGGGATAATATAATTGTTCTGCATTGCAACAGCGGTGTGTGTGATATTCCCCCAGGGTCCCATTTCTGAGCATTGTCTCTCACTCTCAGGTCTGCGGCACAGGGATGATTAAAAAGCCGGGGATTTGCATTCTCGTGAAATGAACTGCAGGCAGAAGTATTTGAAGTGCTGCTTTTGAAAAGTGCAGGGAGTTGTACGCAGTTCGCAGCCCTTTCTTTGCAGGAAGGGTTGCATTTGGGGGTTGGTCAGGAACAATGCATAAATGAACTCTCATGATGTATTAAAACAATATGAACTTATTTTAATAGAAAGTTTATAAGAAATCTAATTGATCTAATCGACTCCTCAGTATATTCAGGCATTGGTGTTGGAATTGGTTGGAACGGGCAGATAGTCAGTCCTCCAGCAGGAAGCCAGGCGTGTAGCTTCATGTCAGATTTAGGATATTTGGAACGTGTCACCCTATTTGCAGAGGAAGTGCTTACGCAGCCTTCCGCACAGGGATATTAGACCTGTTTAGCCAGTTTTTCAGTGTTGAAAGTACGACAGCATTACAGACAAACATACTTTCAAGATTGCCTAAAGAAGACGAAGAAAAAATCGTCTTCTTTCTGGAATCATTTTTGTTCAAAACAATGGAGAGGGATGATCCTAATCAATCTGGGTAAGGCAATCAGTGCTTCAGCAGCTTTAAAGCTCTTGGCTAGTGAAACACAGGGCATGGCCAACGGAAGGCTGAGGGAAAGAGGCTCGAGTTGCATTACTGAAGACGGAAAGCTTGATTGTGCTGCCTGACTGTTTACATGGCTTGTGTGTTAAATATGTTTGTACTTTGCCAATACATGTATCACATTGTCTGGATTGTACTGCAGTGGTTCTTTATGTATCTGTATTTGTGCGTCCAGTGTGATCGTGGGAAAGCATGTGGCCAGCAATGAGCCCGGGGAGAGAAATTTACATTGAAAGAAGTCTTTGAGTTTGGTTGGAGCAGGTCACAGGCAGCCTTCCTGTTGCCTTCCATCATTATGCTGACCCCAGCTTGACCTCTTCAATCAGAACAGCTCAGTTATGGCCCCTGGCCTTGCTTTAGCATCTCCTGTCTGCTGCTGGTTGACCTTTTTTCAGGAGAACACAGAGAGGAAATGACATGTGCAAGAGCCTGAGATAAGCATAAAGCACAGCTCTTTCCTCCCTTGCTTCACGTCAGAGCCTCGTAATGTGTTGGTCTCAGCCCTTTCCTCAACCCGGTAGAAGCGATTACCCCTTATCTACTGTGACAAGTTTTCATTTTTTTCATGTGATGTTAATTCAATAATATTTTATCCTGGTTTACAATTAGAACACTGTATTTACAAATGACCGTGTACATGTCTGATTGGCTCACCATGGTAGGCTAAAAAGATGCTTGAAGGTCATGTTTAGGACATAAGTAAAGATTTGCGATTAAAGATTCAGAAAATTTTATTAATCCATGAGGGAAATTGCTTTGCTTTGTTATAGCTGCTCAATGGAGGAAAAAGAAAGGGAAGAAAGGACCACATCAATACAATTACAATTATAGGAAAAATCTAGGAAAATACCAACTATAAAAGTTAGGATCACAGTTTACAGCTGCATTATACAGCATAGTGCAATCTTTTTGTCAATAGCACAAATTTTAAAATGCATAACAATAGATGGACTTATTTCTGAATTTTTTTATTTCTTCTTTGAAAATCGATAAGGGATTGATAAGGTCTTTGCTGTAAGCTGATTTCTGACTTTAAATTAACTAAATTCACAAAATACTTCAAGTAACGTCAATACTTTAATACCTCATGTCATGACTATGCAATCTTTCAGTATAATGCATCAGTCAAACCTGATGCATTTGTCTTTAACTTCAAGCCTGATTTAGCCCCATTACTATGAAGTTTAATGACAATGTGCAAGTCTGAATTAGTTGGCTTGTTTTTGTCATTCTGGTTTGCTTAAAAAATATACTGTATGTCAGAAACCTTGACATGAACCAAATTCTAAATGAAACCTGTCCTTGTCTGGATGACACAAGATTGAAAGATGGCGTTCATTACAGGTGCAGTTATATAAAACAAAACATTTTGTATATGTTGAAAGTGTTCAGTATGCTCGTATTGTGAGTAAGAGTGCTTGGATAACAACGGGACATGCTTGATTATTAAAAGCAGCAGTTGGTAAAAGGTGTAAATCTTCCATACAGCAGTGAGATTATTCTCAGAAAAAGGAACATGAGTCTTGAGCATAGATCGTTCACAATTATAGGAGGTGAGTCATAGGCAGGAAAAAAAAATGTTTTTGGGGGGATAATGATGTTTAATTCAAGTGAGTAATCCACAAAAATGGAATATGAAACTTAGAATTATCTTGTGATATTTTATACAGAGTACAGACTGTTAAATGCTAATGGTTTTGCCAGACGTGTTGATTCCTCCCATGAGTATTAATCCAGATGTCAGAATTTAATTCCAGTATATTTAGCATTTGCTTATTGCAGTTTTTCCAATTCCAGTCCCGTGATGGTGAATAGCCGTGTGGAGTCGTCAGCTGTGGCTGTAACAGGTGGAGGAGGAGGTGGAGGTGGAGCGGGCCGTTTGTGTGCCGGCTGCGGTGGCCGCATCTCTGACCGCTTCCTGCTCTTCTCCATGGAGCGCTATTGGCACACGCGCTGCCTGAAGTGCTCATGCTGCCAGGCACAGCTGGGTGAGATCGGCACCACCTGCTACAGCAAAGGGGGCATGATCCTCTGCAGGAACGACTACATCAGGTACCTCAAGCACGATGGGAGCAAATTTATGAGCACAAAGTAAATAAGAAATCTATGTAACTCAAGATGGAGGGATATGGAATGACCCTATGCTACATTTATTTGTAATTACCATATGTTGTGGAACACACGAATAATAAATAGCGTAATGTGAGTTACCTCTTATTATTATGAAAATGTTGTTCTAACTGTTATTGCCTACATTTTTCCACTCAAATTAATTGTGTTTGTGTTTATCCGTCTGAAATCAAAATATTACTTCAAAGTTCATGTTAATTTTATCCAGCAACAAACCAAAATGAGGAGCTTCTTGTTTTCATAAGTCTCCATAAGCATGATTGCATGCATATGTTCTACCTAATGGCTGACGCGGCCATCCGTGTTGTACCACACTGAGGAGTGTAGCCTTACCGAAGCCATCTGTAGCTTATTTTCCTGTTGGGAACCAAGCTGTGTGCACATACAGTAGCCAGGACAAGAGAATATAAAATGCCTCAGTCATGACAGGAACTGTGTGGGTGTGTGCAACATGGGCCTGGGAGCAGCCACATCCCTCGATGGCCTCCCACACTCCTTTCATGTGTTCCTGTCCCAAAAAGACCCGACCTTCAAGACGTGCCCATGCATCAAGGCTTGATTAGCTTAAGGCATGTTAGAAAGCATGGTTAGAAATACAGTGTGACCACTAAATCAGGGGTGAAGCCGGAATGCATTGCCAAGCCAGTAAAAAAATACACATTTTCTTATGCTTTAAAATGTCGACCTCTTCTTTACTTTTCTTCCAAGTCCAAAAATCTTGTGGTATTAGTTAATGACTATTTCCGCTTGCTTGCATGCTGTGACTGAGATGACCCAGTTCTCTTCACCCTCTGTTCTTTCCTGAGTTTTTTGCGCTGAATTCCAGAGGTGAACAGATTAGATTTGTTTGCAATTATGAGGTGCTTTGAAACTGACCTCTACTTGTTTGGATGTGTGCGGTGGTGCATTGGCCCATGACCGTATGGCACCGGTGCCCACACTGATCAGCACAGTGCCAAGTGTGTTGAGAATGCTTGGTTTAACCACACTGATAGTTTATTGCCTGTGCTCAGTGTCCCATTTGCTGGGTCACATGCGCTCCCAAGGGAAAAGAGGCTTGCAGACCCCCAAAAAAGTGCTCGAATGGTGCAAGGCGGCAGATAACATCTGGCTGGCGCCGCGTCCTAACGACGGATATGGATGGAGATCCTAAGTCATACACTCGGCCTGAGATTAAGATGGCAATCTGGCCTTTATTGAAAAACAAACAAAGCATTTAACATGACCACAGTCCTAGCATGAGGATTCCATTTAAGTCGCAGCATAGTTCTCTGTTTTCTTTATGTAAAAACAAACAACAACTTTTATATAATATTAATAATGAATGACTGCTATACATTTTGTTATTAGGGGCAGTATTATAAATAAATACTGAGGGGTGAGTGTTGTACTGTACATACTTGTACATCCTGATTGTAGTTGGAGAATAAAAGCAGAATGTTTAGATGTTTGGAAAGTTTGCCCACAAATATATATGTTCCGGTTTGGGACAGCATATTACTTTTCTTGCCTGCGAGCACACTGTAAAGCGTATTCAAACTGCAGCATATTAAATATGTATAATGTACTGTAGCTAATCAAAAGGGCAAAGATTCTTTGCCAAATGGTGCGGCGTGGAGCCTGAGGTCCGATAAAAGAAGGGAGCATTAATTAGGACGAACAGTGCAGCTTTCTGCCTCCCCCTTATTAAATTACTGTTTGGATTAAGATCAAAAATTCATTACTGTGGCTATGTTCGGTGCCAGGATAGCGATAGTAAGGAGGAAGGATAGGGGGAAAAAAAATAGAGAGAGTAAGAGAAAGACAGCAGCTGCGGCCCGATCACCAGAATATCTGTGACTAAAAGTATATGTGATAAAACACTCCTGGGTGCAAAGGAACTGTGATCAGAGTTAGCAGCTCATGACATTTATACATTTAACATAGCTTGACACAAATGGAACCTGATCGTCGGAGAAATTTGTGTGAATTTTAGCGAGTGAAGACGATGAATTTCATTACTAAAAAGCAAATATCCTAAAATGGCTCGAATAAATATATAATTAAATATTACTATATTTAATTCTGTCAAAATTAAGTGCCCGTGTTCCCTATGTGTAGCTCAGAATGCAGGTGACACATGCAAAGTAATTTTGTGTTGCTCAGAGTGTATTTGCATAATTGCGTGGGATGCATTTTGTACTGTATATTAAAAAAAAAAGGGGGCTCCACCCGAGGAAAAAAAAAAAGTCATTTTAATGAGAGTGTTTCTCGTAACTTAGAATCACATAATGAAAAACTCTCATTATTATTTATTTATAATAAAACAGTTATGGCGATCTGTGGACTCTCATAGGAACAAAGGGCATGATGAATTTCTTCATTATGCATTATAGTTATTTCTGAATTAATTAATTTATTTACTGATTGAATAATTTTTTTAAATATGTATCTACAGTTTTGGTCCTGTACGCCCAGCTTACTCTGCATGAAGTATTAAAATGGATTATGAAAACATGGCACTGGCAAGAGTTTAAAATCACTTCAGAGATTAGATGTACAAGCTGTACGTATGTATTTTATATGCTTTATACTGTACCATACTGAATTTATTGAGCTCACCTGCAGATTTTTTTCTTATTCAAGCTCAAGAGTAGGGCTTGTGCCCATTTGAGTGTTCTTCTAAAATTTCCTATTACAACCTAAAGCTCATGCAGTAGGCTATCCGCGTATACCCTAATGAGGAAGCAAGGGTGGATCAGAGGCTCCATTTAGCCAGGTCCCTCCCACTGCCACCAATTATGCCGTATTAGCAGACAGGGTGTAGTCAGCGCCTGGAGGGCATTGGTACCTTGCCATGGAGACCTGCAGTACAAGACTCCAGTACTCAATTTATGGTCGTCTTTTTTGGCCCAAACCCAACATCCCAGCTTTGCTTTTAACTCTTTACTTTGAATTTTTTGATCTGATGAAAATAATGATGGTTATGATCTTTCACAAAGGGCATGATGAGAGCAGTTTGTGGCGACACATTACATGGAGAATTTGCGCCACTTCATTTAAACAGTGGATAACATTTACTCGTAGAAGTTTAATCGTTCCCTTTTCAGCTCATTATAGGCTGCTTTGTCTGTACAAGAACATCTTTTGACCATTACATTTCTTGTTGTAGGTTGTTTGGACACAGTGGGGCTTGCAGTGCATGTGGTCAGTCGATTCCAGCCAGCGAGATGGTGATGAGGGCACAGGGCAATGTCTACCACCTGAAGGTGAGTCTACAGTGCAGGAATTTTTGTGTTATACTTTGTGACATCATAGAACCAGACTTTCTTGTGTTTTTAATGTAGTCTTGAGAAATAGTTCTCCGGGCTTCTTGAACGACTTTTTTGCCTTTTATTTTTCACAAGTTTTGGTTCATTTTCAGTCCAGTCCCTGTATCTGGAATGCTTTTCTTTAAGACCACAGAATGACCTCTGGATTACTCGAGCATTAAAAAACCCATCTAAATTAAGGCATGAACCAGTGAAAAATCAGGCTGATGATTAGTATACTGTTGATGCTGAATGGTTGGAACAGACAAGAGGGGAAATGAGGTTGCTGCTGAGCTTGTTGCAAAGACTATTTTTTTTTATTTATTGTATCTTTAGGCACTTTGCAGCCTGTTGCTGTAAATCATTTGGTTACATTTCTTTAATTTAATATTCATTAATCTTTTAGTTTCATTTGATTTAATATTAAGAAGTGAGCTGTAGCTCATGGCTTTTGTACAGCACTTTATATTATTGTTTATGGATACATTTACATTTTGGCATATGGCAGACGATCTTATCCAGAGCGACTTGAAAAAGTGCTTAAGTTTCCATATATATAGTTTATGGTTGGTGAGATAATTAGCTTTCTATAAACCATGTCAAACCTTTGATATTCATGGTACAGTAGAACACCAGAGAACTAAATGAGTCTTGATTAAATTACCTTAAATTAATTTAACAATGCATTTGGGAATATAGCTAAATTAAATATTTTATTTTAAATCAATGAGTTGATGTCACATTCTTGTACACTGTTAACAGTTTAATTTACCCTGTTCCTTCTCGTTTATTACAGTGTTTCACATGTGCTACATGTCGGAACCGGCTGGTGCCCGGGGACAGATTTCACTACGTCAACGGCACCATCTTTTGTGAGCATGACCGGCCTGGGGGAGGCATGCTCAGCAGTCACCTGGCCCCACTACAAAGCAGCACGCTTCTGCCTGACCAAAAGGTGATACAGAATCTCCATCAATCTCTACAGTGTCTGCTTTGATGTGGGTAAACACTGCCCAAAATAGTTCAACTAAACCCCAACAGAAATGCCCTTCAGGAATGTTAGAGATATTGCCCACAGCACACAAAGGCACTCACTCATTCTCTATACCTCTTACACTGCACAGGGTCACGGGAGGCCTTGAGCCTATCCCAGGGCACTTGGGGCATTAGGTGGGGTACATAGGCACACAAGTAAATTTAGTAACTTCTTAAAGAACTTTAGGATACTTATTATATTTATATTGCAAAGGCAGTATTTTACAAAAACTACCTAATTTTTTTCTTTGAAACAAGTATTACGGTGATGCATTGTTTGGAATTATTATATACAATATAACATATGCAAGCTATGAGGGAAATAATGTAAAGAATGATGGCACCCCTCTTTGATGATTATGAATGAAAATGAAAAGAGTGTTTAAATAAACTTGGCATGAAGTTAAAAAGAACTGGAGGGAAAATGGAAAGGAGTACAAAAAACATCCTGTTGAATTTAAAATAGGAATTTCTGGAAACTTTGAGAAGAGTAGAAGGGTTTATCAGGGATGCATGAGGGTCCATCAATGGGCAGTAAATATCTGGTGATCTGCTGTGACATTTATTAATTTCCACTACATTTTCCTACTCATACTCTTACTTTAGACGGTGGCATAATGTTAAAGTGTTCAATAATAAATGCCCATTTTTGAGAAAATCTTTGGAAAACATATTGCTATTTTCCTGTAAAATCAGACTTTGGATTTTATTATTTATTTTACTTTCAACTACAGCAACTACGCTTTGGCCTGGTTACTTTATTGCTCCTTAAGGAAATTCCAGGAGTTTCTATATATAAATTCAGGTCAATCTGTCTTGTCTCCGCTAGCCAGCTAACTAGGCCTCTTAGTTAGCTAGTTTTAGCTCTTCTGTTAATTTATGTTGTAAATTTATGTTGCATGTAGCACCTTGATCCTGGAGGAACGTTGTTTCGTTTCACTGTGTACTAACTGTATATGGTTGAAGTGACAATGAAGCCTACTTGTTACTTGTTACTTAAATTGACTGAAGCCAGCATGGACAAAATAGAGACAATTGGTATTTCAGCTATGTTTGTTTCTTTCACTGTAGACAAATAAACTCGTAGGTAATGAAAATTAATTTAAAAAATACTTAAGTACTTTGTGTTATTGGAAAGCTGTCTGCAACACGGGCTGCTTGTGAAGTACTAGCATATCTGCTAAAACATCTGACAGTTAAACCTCTCTCTCTCTCTCTCTCTCTCTCTCTGTGTGTTTGTGTAGGTATGTTAAAGGGACAATGACTCAGCACAGCACAGCGTGCCTTCTGTTTTGTCCTTCTTTTTCTCTGCATCTTTACTCCTCCTCTACATCTTTACCTTGCTTCAAAAAGCGCTGATGTCCCTCCATTCTGCAGATGAACACACCTTAACGGACTCTAAAAGGCTTTGCTCGAAAACAGAAGTTCATGTTGTTGTTTTTTTTAACTGAGCTCTCTGAGGCTGGAAGAGCTTCCTCCTTCGTGTTCAGGGTAAGATGAGTGAGCAGAGAAGATTAAAGTTACTGTTAATGTTGTCTGTGGGATGGCATTAAACGAACCCTGCTGATAAACCCTAAACACAGAGGATGAGGAAAGGAGGCTGACGTTCGATATTAAGACACTTTTCGCTCCCCCCGAGGACAGCGTGGATGTTACGCGAAACACTCCTGACAGTCAAGTGCAGTGGACATTGTTACTGCTAATGGATAATGGTGATTGTTTTTTTTGTTTTTTTTTTCTTCCAACAGAGAGAGACCTGACATTTTTGTGGTTTATACTCTGTAAAAACACAATTTTCATAACTTCTGATTGTGTGAGTTTTGTACTGCTGGTGTTTGCTTGTTTCACGTCATTGGCGGGAGTTTGTGTTTCTGTGGGCCTGATGTACTGATGTCCCGGGTTAGGAAACAAGGAGAATAGAATACAAATGTATGTATTCTTGTCTTTTACTGTTGTAATGTGTGCTCAGCAGCTGACTTTTTGTGTTTCTGAGCAAAAGTGCATTTAAAATGATATATCTGTATAGCTAAAAAGTACTTATTAAATAACTATAACCAATATGTATAGTCGTGTGAAATTTGTTCAGGTTAAAATAATATGGTTTCTGGGTACGATGAGGCTGAGCTATGAGTGTTTGAGGGGGTGGGGGGGGGGGGTAACTGACACTGTGGAGACATTTGGTTGCAGCTTT
>JAQMYL010000017.1:10665107-10675138 GCA_030014365.1 Clarias pachynema | reverse complement strand
TATTTATAGTTGTGTATATTTGTATACATGTATGCATTGTACATATATGAACATTGTATATATGTCTTATGTATAATATTTTCAAGTTGAAGGTTTCCACTAACTATTATAACAAAAGGTTTTATTACCAAAAATGGATTTAACTTGTACATAGATATTGGTGATTAAGTCACCCAGCGACCGTGGTTGTATTTATGGATAAATCATCTGTGGTGACCAAATTCTGTACTGCAGAGCAAATAGCTACTGTAATTGGCATGGGCCTTGTGCTCTGCTGTATTGTGTTACAGTAATCCAGTTCTCAGTCTCCTGGTCAGCCATTTATACAATATAGGCTATAGGATAAGAGAGGGGTATTACATGATATGCTGGCATCTTTGACACAAGGCACTTATAATACTCTCTTTATTTCAGCTCTGTCTGTGTGTTTGTCCCTTTGGCTCTATGCTCATGTGTTCTGTTCTGCCTGCTATTCATACCTCCATGGCTGATTTTGTTTTCCAGCTGCCATCACTTTAAACTCCACAGCTGTTGGGATCCAATGACAGAGGAACAGCAAGGAGTTTTGGCAAATGGCCTGTGTTTGCATGTACAGGTGGGTGGGGGCATATTACAGCTAGCCCTGATGACAAACTTTTGCTGTGTCCACTGTTTTATTTGACAAACTAGAAGGTTGAGTTGACGGAGTATGTACTGGACTGTTGAAACATTTTGAAACAGGTCAACTTTGAATAAAGAAACGAGGTGGGAATTTAAACATGAGTATATTTTCATTCCGTAGTCCAGATGGTTCCTCAGTATTCAAGTAGTGTTTGATTGTAAAACAACTAAAATGAACACCATAACTGACAGATCAAGCTTTTAATATACAACAATGTTAAACAAGTCTTATTTGGGAGGCTCAATCCAATGACTGCTTTAGTATTAAATGCTTTAAACTGTATAAAACCACCATCTTTGTTGAAAAGCTGAGCATTGCTATATCAGCTGAGCATTGCTTTTTCACCTGGACAAGACTTTCTGCTGAAGACAGCAATCGAATACCACTAGTCTTTCCTTTGCTACATTTTTCCAATATCCAGTCATGCTCGTGGAACTCAAGGTCTCTGAGCTAGCTTCAAGCCAAAGGTGTCTGGGGTGCAAATTGCTCAGGAGCAAGACTGATCAGATTTAACATGTATGTCATTGCTGAGCACTAAGAAGGAAGAAGAAATACAGCAGAGAAAGATGGGATGGAATGACACAAACACTTTATGAGAGGGTGATGAAAAACAGGAGGGGGGTGTGGGGGGGGGGGGGACCTGGGCCGCAATCCCATCCAATCAGAGAGCTTTGAATAATTAAACTGATCAGCTTAATTAGCTCAATTAAGTTGATTTAACCACGGAACATGGCCATATGGCGAGAGGAAACAAAAGAGGGGGGAACTAATTAAAAGTAAAATAATGAGGATTTTAATTAAGCAGTTCCCCAGACGTCAGCAAGCAGGGATCTGGAGCCATAATTAAAAAGTGCTGCGGTGCTGGCAACATTTTCTCCCCCCCTGTTTTAATAACTGTGAGGGGCTCCATCCATCTAATTAAATCTGTAAATGAATTAGCAACATCGAGGGTCTTCACTTGAGTTTTTTTTTTTTTTTAACACCCCACCTTCCAGCCTCACTTCCTAAATAACTTTGTACATATACTGCATGCTCAGTTACTCTCTCACACCCACACACACCACACACACACACAGATACATGTGTGCACACTCACCTCTTACAGCACAACATGACTGTCATTAATGAAACTAATCATTATTGATACAGTGTCACAGGGTTGAGGCAGGGACGGAGCAAGCGTTCCTAGAGTCATACGAATGTGTACATATCTAACACAGTTTTATGTTGGCTTATTGTTTACCATCTATAGCACTGATGGTGTGTTATAATGCTATGCAATTATCCAGATGAATCACTGGCACAGTTGCATTGTGAAATTAGAAAAGCTGTTTATACTTCATACTCAACCACTAGATTTAGAACATCACTGTTTCATACACAATATGTGAGTGTGTTTAGGTGTGTTGTAATGAATGCACAGTCTTAATGCTGTACCATAATCCTGTTGTAGAAGATTCCGCTCCGGAGAGCAATGCGGCTCGCTTAGTTTCTCATGTGGTAGCATCTGGAGTCTTCTTTACAGACCTAATCCCCCCTGTTAATTGCATGGGTTAGCCTTCGATTACCTCCGAGCCGGTTTGTCCTAATGAACGGCAGGCGAGCATGCTGTGAATTAATTGCTTTGGTACGAGTGTGCCATTGCTTCACTCCTGTGTAAAGTCAAGAGGTGTTTTGTCCTAGTTTGCAGTATTGGAAGGACGCAAACATTTGTCCTCAGTTTTGGAGGCCCAGCTGAGCACATGAGTAACTGAGATTTCACAGCCAGCGGTCTTCATTTTGAAACTGCTCATAAAACCTCAAAGCATGCGAGTATTGGCCCATGTTAAAGGCCGGAATCAGGGCAGTATGACCTAATTTAAGTCTGAGTCCCTTTGGCATATCTGGGGTAATGCAACAGTCATAGTAGGGGTTGGGGGGAGTTTTACAGGGACTGTATTGTCCTGGATCCTATCAAGAAGAACTATCAGACAAAGTTGGAGATCTGCTCACAGAGCCTTTGATGTCAGTTAAATAGAGCTCCAGATTCTGATTCCTTCTTATCTTGGTTTTCTAACTCTCTTATCAGATTATGATTAGAGCCGATCCCAGACCAGCCAACTTCCACTGTGAGCCTCGGGCCATTCTGTGCTCATGTGAACAAAGCACTGGATCTGCTGGACTCAGGTCAGCATTGTGGGGACGCCATGACCCTGAGAGTTAATTAAGATAGATAAGAGCATTAATGAACTTTAGTCTGATCAAAGGGCTGTGGAGGAGTCAAATCAGCCCTGGGAAAGGGGGGTGGGGTGGAGGAGTGGAGGAGAGCTTGTATTTACCCCTGTCAGGGGCAGTAATTGGGAGGGGAGGAGAACATGAGGCTGCCATTGTGTGTGCATGAATGCCATCACTTTTTAGAGAGCAGAGATGACACTAGGCGAATTTCATATGCCTGAATTCTACAGAAGATTTATAGGACTATAGACCCCACAATGTATGTAGATTAATTTACAGAGTTTGTAATTATGTTATCCTGAATTCCTTTAGGTGAAATTATGTGATAACTATGTAAATTTCTCCCAGCCGGGTGAGTACATGATTTCTCCAATTGAGTAGCTTCCTTACTGTACCAAAGCTCTATGGTAGTATGATTTATGTATGTAGAAGCAATAGTGAAAGGATAAGGAAAATATACATGTATGCATACTCTTATAGGTAAATTTGGTCCACAGTTTCCTATACTTGATACACTAAATTTTATTAACCATGATATGAACATGACAATATAACTTTGTTAAAAAATCACTGTAAACATATATATTGTATTTGCTTTATGGCTTGAATGTGATAAAGATGTTGCAAGCAGGTGGCATGGTGGCTTAGTGATTAGCGCTATTGTCTCGCACCTCTGGGATTGGGGCTGTGTATCTCGCTTCCAGTCTGTTTAAATGGAGTTTGCGTGTTCTCCCCATGCCTGGTAAGGTTTCTCTGACAGTCCAAAGACATGCATTGCAGACTGATTGGTGCTTCCAAATTGCCTTTAATGTGTAAGTTGTTGTACCATGCCCTAGGTTGTCTGGGACAAGCTCCAGACTCCAAACACATGGTATAGATAAGAAATATAGCTGATCGATGGAACCAATTTTGTCTTTATTTTGCTTTAAAATGACAAGTACATTTTCAGAAAGGTCAAATTATTGACCTGGATCAATCAAAGAAAATGTATAAATAACTGCAGTTAGGTTAGGAACCATTCAAGGGATCATTAAAAGCTTTAGAGATAACTATAAACCTTGTGGAAGAAATGTAATCAGAAAAATAAATCAGGACAAGATCACTTAAACGCTCGATGACGTTGCATCACCAACATCAAAATCAGCAGCAGAAATCACAGCTATGTTTAATTGTGAAAGTAAGAACATTGACACACACACACCTGCTGTGAAGAGAACTCACGGGACTGGGACTAAACAGCTGTGTGGCCATAAGAAAACCACTTGTTAGTGAGACAAATCAGGAAAAAGGCTTCAGTATGCTAGGGAGCATAAAGATTCAATATTGGAAAAAGGTCACGTAGTCTGGTGAAGCGATGCACGCATCATGCATAGTGCCCATTGTATAAGACACCAGAGGCAGGTATCTGGGGTTGCTTCAGTTAATCAGGTCTAGGCTCAGCAACATTATGAAGTCAGCTGATGACCTGAATGTACTGAATGACCAGGTTATCTCTATTATCAATGGATTTTCAAAACTAAAGACAGTCAAACATAAAATTAAAGAATGTTTTTTCTGGACCTTTTTGGCCAATCAGTGTTCATACATATTTTAGAGCTTTAAAAATCCTCCAAATTAATTGTGTCTGCTGAGAATAAACGTGGTGGGATATAATAGATTAGAATAAAAGTGTGGGATAACTTAAGGTCTTTAGTAAGTACGCAGAAATGCTTGTATGTGTGTGTGTGAGTGTGGTTTTATGAAAGGTGTGGTGGAGAGGGAGGCCACCTGCATTCACCACAGGGTGTGGGAATGTCCAGCATAGGCTGACCTCACTGTGTCCCTCGCTGTTGGAGGAAAAACTCGTTATCTGAGAAATCTCTGCTAATTACGCCTGCTGGCCTCACACACAGACGCACACACTCAAACACACAAGCTACAAATGAGCTACATAAAGCTTGTCTAAAGTTCACCTGTGTGTGTGTGAGACAGTTTCAAGTATCCTCCCTTACTATTTAACCTATTTAGATTTTAATATTAATTTAAGACTGTTTACGATGACCAGCTTGTGAGTGTATGACTTCTGCTATGTAGGTGCCCTAAGAAATGATATATCACTAGGGACAAGATCTCAGCAACTATGGCATTGGAACAACTTGTTCATGATTTATAAATTGTGCATAAAGAGTAATCTCATTATATAAACATGTGAAGAAGATATAGAGTTAACAAATGCTATTACAGCCATCAGTGTCTTTCTCCCACTCTTTCTCTCTCTTTCTCTTTGTGACAGAGGCTGCACGCCAGGCCGTCTCTCAGTGGGATCAGGACGAACATGGGCCTTCATTAGCACTCCCTAATTAGGAACAGATGCAATTTACAGCACGGGGCCCACGCCACACAGCACCTCTCTCTCTCTCTCTCTCTCTCGTTCTCTGTCTCATCGCTCTCTCTTCACTGCCTACCAAAGCAGCTTTCTTTTTCCACATTCCCAGTCTTGTTCTCCTTCCACTCACCTCTTTCTCTTTCAAAAACATATTGGTCATTTCATTTTTGCATAATGCTGATGTCTGCCAATGGATTCACAGCATCAATTATAATCATGTTCTTCTTGCAGGCAGATACACATGCCCGATTCTTGTGCTTTTATAGCCTTGTGTGTAATTAAAAACACTTTGTTCCAAGTCCATTACACCAATATGTGTCCCTAATTCTCATTCTTTCTGGCTTTACACAGACACACACTTACTTTCTCATTTTGCTTTCTTTTTGTCTTAAAGCCAGCTTCAGCATAAGCCCTAATCAACAGGCTCTTTCTCACAGGACTTAGAACTGGCACTGGTAAAAGTGGTAAACATGTTTTTTCGCATGTTTAGATTTATCCTGGAAGCCCAGCTTTCTCTTTGGAAACGTGCGTGTGGTACTGAATGACTGAGCAGACATCCCGATGGGAATTTAAAGGAAATTCCTGGGATTCTCGGACTGTTTGAAAACAGCATGCATGCTGCTCAGGCCACACCTTAGGTTTATACTTAAGCTGCTGATGAAGGAAGCATTAAAGTTTTCTGTCTCGGATCCATGATATTACACACATATCCTGTATGAATGCTCGAGGGTAAATTCCCCTTAATGTTTAAAGTGTTCCAGTATGAAGGTCATCCTAATGATTAGAAAAAGTTTTCATAGTGAAAATCAGGGATGAAAACATGGATGAAAACACACAGCAGACACACAGAAAAACCTGCCACCATCTCTCTGCCACACCTGATTGGTGTGAAAAATAACTGTCGAAACGTTTCTCGCAAAACCCTCACTGCAACTGCACACTAATGACACTCATTAAAAGAACCACCAAGGTCACTTTAGTTCCACCAGCCGTTCATTTCTCATGCCAGCCGCCCTCCAAAACAACTCTGTCATGGAAAAAGGAGTTATTTAGAGATTGCCCACTTGGTTTGCTCACACTCCTGCCAGCGAACCAACATGGCAGCCACCTTACACGACTGTGCGCGCCCTCCATCCCTCTGCTCCGTTCCCCTAAGCTCTTACAGCAGCCTAGACACAATATCCCTAATTATCCCTTTAAAGTCGACACACAGCATGAGAAGCCCAAGCCAAAGGCCTCTAATTAGGCACCTAAAAATAAAGAGGGGACTTTATAGGGTACGTGGGTAGTTTGGGGAATGTTTTAATGAGGGGGGCTAGAGCAGAGAGTAATCTTAGAGTCATTTGTTAATTTCAACTGCTACGCCCGACAGTTCCCTGTCTTCCCTCCCTTTCTGTGTAACTTCTCCCTCACCCCCGTGGTGACTCTTGACCTTCGAGAAGAGCCAAATGTTATGCTGTTGAAGTCCAAATGCTAGAACGTTCAGCTGAGCTTCATTTAATGCTTGTATAGACCGCCTCGCTTTAATTCAGTGCTGAATAGGGCCTCTGTAGGCTGCACAGATGAATATCTCACTTTTGTGAGAGGACCCTGAGCTATGAAAGTATCAAACAAAAGTTTCTGGCATTATGTACGTTTTCTTTTTCTTTTTTTTTTTGTGGGTTTCTGCTTCCATATGCAATTTGTGTGAGTGACAAAAAAAATCTGTTCTTGATAAAAACATGTTTTTTAAAAAAGGCTAGAATCTTTCACTCTAGATGTAATGTGTTTTCACACAACAAATTAAATGTTTTCTTTAGTTTGGCTTGTTTAGACAGATGTGGGTGCTCCACCTTTGGGATACCAAGCAACTGAACCATCATCTCTGTCAATGTGAATAGTTCTTTTCTTGAGAGAATGCATTTTCATGAGGGTCCACACCACAATAAAACGACATTATGAAAGTGACTTGGCTCTTGTATCACCACAGTGATCTTTGTTTTATTTTCAGTAAACATTGTTTCATCTGATAACTGGTATCTAAATACAGGCCTATAAAGCAACCACAAACCCATTTTTTAAAATGACTTCTGCTAGTGTAATTATCCAAAATATAGACAACCTACTTTTCATATATAAATGCACATAACAGCTCAATGAAATCATGTTTTTCTTTATTGCATTACTATGATGCTATGAGATGTTCACAACATATTGAATATAGCTAGAAAAGTCTAAACTTATTCCTCAGTTTAAAAAAAAAATCATTTATTTTATTTTTTCTGAAATCAACACAGGGTGTATAACCATATAGGACACTTGGTCGCTTCTGCCAGAATTATGGTTGGATAGAAGCCTTTACCTTTAAACACAGTCCACATATTGGATTTAATAAGGTTGAAGCTCCAAAAACTTACAGTTAGTCTACTTTATCTATTGCACAACCATTTAACTGATGATTTATGGTTATGCTGAAAAAATATGCAGGAGATCCTTCTTCATGATTCCATCCACTTACTCCACTGCCAGCAAAACCATCACCATGCATCACCTTTACTCTGCCAAACTTACCTCTGGTCAAAACTTTCCTACAGGCTTTTTATTTGTCCATGTGGTCAGCTGCAAATTTTAGTTGGGCTTGAAGATGTTGATTTTGGAGAAGGGCTTGTTTCTTGGATGGCAGTCTTTCAATGCATGGTGATATAAAACGGTCTGGACTGTAAACAGTGACACTGGTGTTCCAGCAGCCCTGTACCTTCATGATTCTTGGGTTGTTCCTGACCAAATTAACCAATTTCCTCTTGGTTAATCATGGCAGTTTGTGTCTTATTGCAGAACTCATAACTTCTCCCAATAACTTGTGTTTTACATACAATTGTTTGGAATCTGCAGCTGTTTAGAAATGACTCCAAAAGACATTCCTGAAAAAGAGGATGGAAATCTTCCATCCTCTTTTTCAGTTCTTCACTGAGCTCCTTTGACTTTCCCATTGTAATGTATGATGGTAAATCCAATGGTTGCTGTCAAACAAACCCTTCTTATGTTGGCAGAGAAACTGCCAGCTGTAGTCAATCATGATCATTAACAGGAAGGTGAGAGGCCTTGGGTATAATTTTGACCCTGTGCTGATTTGAGAAAAACCACAATGAATTAAACCTTGTCCTTGTGCTAATTCCTGGTGGTTTCTTCTATTACAATCATTCTTCCACAGAAAAGTCCAGTTGAAAGAAATCGCTGAAAGTCCAATATTGCCATGATATTCATCTTCATGATGAGTGTTAAATTTCGGACTGCAACTGTATCTTCAAAATTCACCACTAAACCAGCTGGTAATTTTGGCGTACAATTATTGCATTCATGACCTGAACCTTTAAGCAGGGTGTGCAAATTCTCTAGGTCTGTAAATCACCATGACCCAGCTCAAGTGAAAGTTCATCTGAGGACATTTTCAGATTCTTTATCAAGAAAGGAACACCCAATCATTCAAACAGTCTAAAACTAAACTGTGATGTATCAAGGTGATAGAGGCATAAAAGCAAAGAATTAAGACATGAGCAACGCAAATTAAAAAAACACAAAAAGTTGTTAAATCTGAATCTGATGTTCAAATAATTTAATTATTATATTCTGTTCATAAATAGATTGCATTTCTGCCCTGTGGCCTTAAGGCATAGAATAATTGCCACAAAGTGCAGTTTAACAAAATAAACTTGATGAAAATCTTCTAGCTATGTATAAATGGATTTCACTCAACAGTTTCTATGCATATTTTTAAAAGTTTAAAAACTTTTAATATAACACAGAATATAAGGTTATATGATAAGAAAGCATTTAAAACAGCAATTTTATCAAACTGGGGACTATGTGATGCTATCTACAAAAGCCACCAAGTCCTATTTGGAATTGATTAGTTTTACATGGAGAGCTGGGATAATGTAATTATAAGTAGTGTATCTCTGTGATTTTAGTCTCATCTGAATCTGGCATGGCAGTAATATTTGTGCATTCCTGTGTCTGGAATAATTATTCTGTCCTTCACCTACTATAAAAAGACTTATAATATAAATTCCATCTGAAAGATTTTGTATACCCTGTGGGAGAAGATCTTTTACACTCCACGGAGCTTTTTGTTCTTCATCTGCTGAAACCAAACCAAAAACAAACACTGACTGGGTTTAAAGCAATAAAATATAGATTACATTCTAAAATACAAAAAGGTCTGCTTTTAAGGGTTAGATATTACGTATTAGGTAAATCATTAAGTTCCCAGCCTACAAACATACATACAGTACATGCAGCCATGTGTGCTTCAACAAGAGCCTATGACAAAGATCAAAGGTTTTTATATATAACATACAGTATACATTGATAACCCATAACATTAACACCACATAACATTAATACATTAACCTTGATTATCACTTGTATACCAGAAAACGGGTGACAGGTTCATCGGCGCCTAACTCTCTTTTATGCCTGTAAGGAAAAAAGGCTATCCTGTCCAGTCCAATCCAACAGAAAAGCCAATGCAGCTCAACCCGCCGATGATAGAAAGGCACCAGAGCACTATAGCCCATGTACACAGGGCCCAGCAGGTAAAGAGCACAAGGCCACTAACCCAGCCTTCAAGCTCCCCAAATCCAATCAGATTGAGCACCCATGCGATTCAATGGATAAACAAGAGCGATCCACGGAGCACCAAAACACCATAGCACACTCCCGAGTTCTTGGTGTATGTATATACAGTGGCTTGCAAAAGTATTCGGCCCCCTTGAACTTTTCCACATTTTGTCACATTACAGCCACAAACAT
>JAQMYL010000017.1:10631180-10648680 GCA_030014365.1 Clarias pachynema | reverse complement strand
CGATATTTTTTTTATCGCCCGATAAGAGTCTCACGTTAACGCAGCACGTTAACGCCGATAACGGCCCACCACTAGTTATAATACACAGTACCATGCAAAACGCACATGGAAGGAAATGTTATCAAGCAAAGATGCCTTCAAATATAATGAATATAATAAAATGAGACATTTCTAAAAAAAAAATAATAATAATAATAATAATAATAAAAATGTGAATTTTAATCTAGTGATACTAGTGACTTATGACATAAGGGATACAACCATAATAGACAGAAGGTAAAAATAGTGTGTGTAACTTGCTTTTTATCTTCACATGGAGTAGTAAAGGTAGAAATGGTTTTATCCCTTAAAAGGGAAACCAATAACAGTATTTTTATTGAACTTTAATGATGACTAAAATAAATGTATCACCTATCTTACATTACCTGCATGTAAAGTCAAAATAAAATGAAAATTTATTGTTTACAGTAAATATGTAGAGTACAGTATACATAGTCAACCAAAAATGTATACACACTTCAGGAAAAGACAAAATAGTATGATGTATAGTATTTAAGTACAATATTAATAATATTACCATATCATTATCATAACATTTTGCTGACTCTTTAATGATTGAAAATTTTGTAATTTATGCATTAGGAACCAGTAGTCTGATGGGAATGGCTGCAATGACCTCTGATAGCTTGCTGGAAAGGCAAACAAACAAACAAAAAACAAACAAACAAGCAGACCAGCATGATGCTCAGTTGGCTAGTGACCAGCTTATGTTGTGTTTTGAACTTTGTCTGTTTTTCTTTTTACTGGTCACTAACACATGCTGTTTTCTTCTGATCACCAACATTTGCTTGCTCTCAAGCAAGACATATTGTTATTTATTTATTTAGTTAGTCATTTAGCACATACTTTTTTCCACCAACATATGGTGTTTTATTGGTGACTGAAGAAGTGTGCAGACTCATAATAGTAGTATCTGACACCAAGACATCCTGTAAGTTGCACATTTCTCAGATTCTGTATGAAATTAATATCTTGATAATTTGAAGTCAATACATTGGTGTCATTGTCATTCTTTAAACCATCCCTGAACAATTTTTGCTGTGTGGTTGGAAGGTGCACTCTCCTAATGAAGCAGGCCACTGCCAAAAGGGAATATTGTTGTCACGAATGGTTGTACCTGGTCTTCAACAATGTCTGTGAAGGTGGTATGTGTCAAAGTAACATCCACATGAATTCCTGAACCCAAAATGACCCAGCAGAACATTACACAGAGCAGTACACTGCATTCACCAGCTTGTCTTCTTCCCATTATGTACAGTATGCAGATTCCATTGTCTTCCAATTCAAGTAACACAAATGTACCTGGCATTCCATACGATATAAAAGAAAACTAAATTAATCAGGCCACTCACCTCCATTGCTCCCTTGTCTAGTTCTGATGCTCACACATCCAATTGCTTAAGCTTGCCCATTTTTCTCCTTTTAAATATCATATCGGGCGATGGATACTCTATGGTGTGTTACAAAATAACACAACCGGCAACAAAATAACAAATGCAAAAACATAACAACAGAACAAGAAACATAATAACAAATCTGAAAAGAAAATAACAAAACTGAAAAACAAAATAACAAAATCGAAAACAAAATAACAACAACAAAAAAAATTGAAAAACAAAATAACAACTCCAGAAACAAAACAACTAATCAGAAAACACAGACAAATCAAGAAACAAAATTCCACATCAGAAAACACAACAACAATTCAGACAAACCGGAAAAGGTAGGTATAAAAAAAATAAAATAATAATCACTAATTGGACGAGACATTTGTCACTCTTGGGATCTCAAATTCATGTGAATATTACTTTGACACTTACCACCTGTTTTCTTTGTTTATGTTCCTTAAATCCCAATTCTGTTAAAAAAAAACAACAACACCTGTTTTATTTATTTATGCTCCTCAAATCCCAATTCCTTCTCTATTTACAGAGTGACATGAAATGAACATCAAAAATAAACAAAGAAAAATTCTTGTAGTTAAATGAGCTATACTGTACTTACATTTGTTAGCTTCACACAGACATATTGTTTAATTAAATCTAAAATGTAAGAAAATATACATCAGTTAACCAAGTTAGCTGCCTAGCGGGGCGTCCTGTTTCACACTTTGTCTGCTGAATGGGCCAAAATCCAAAATTACATAATTATAGATGATTAGGATGTAATGCAGAATTATATGCCTATTTAGTTTTTTTTGTGTGTGTGTGTGTGTGTATGTAATTTAAGTGTATGTGTGTAGCACATGCTGTATAAGTCATTTATTAAGTTAAGAAGGCTACAGTATGTGTTTCATTAATATTAATTTAAACATTTGCATAATTTGTTGATGTTTTATTTAAAATTTTATGAACACATTTAATCTTCATTAAAACATCTTGAAAATCATGTTAAAACTTTTGTTCAAATGTACTTAATTAATGGAGACAATTGCCCAGCACTAGCTAAAGCTTGACTGTTTTAACATGGCAACATGATTACAGAACAGCATGTTCTGTTTTCAAACAACATATTTGAGTTCTAATAATTATGTAACCAAAGAAAATGTGAATGATCATACGCAAGCATATTTAACATCTTAAAGCATATAATACATCATACATAGTAAAAAATAAAAAATCTGCTATAGTATAAATAACTAGTTATAAGTACAACAATATGCAGAATGTTCTTCCTGCTTCATTCATTTTTTGACATGGTCATTAAGTATAAGCAGCAATGCTGTCTTACATCAGCCATAACATCTTCTGTACACTGCTCATTTAGATTTGTCCTTTAGAAATAAAGAAAATACCAACAACAAGAACTTAAAGTGGACATACAAGAAACAACTGAAACATTTCTTTAGTGTGTAACTGTAACCTATGTTACTAATACTGGATTACGCTTAATGACTGGGGGCCAACCACAGTAGGGCATCCTAATACATATTTATGACCAGAAGTAATTACAGACCTTATTTGGGTGGTGTTAGCCAACCGATTACTTAGTCCTCCCAAAGTGTTTAGATAATCTTACACTAAAGTACAATCTTTCTGTATAATTCTGTGGTCTTTTTTTTCTTCTTTTAAACAAGTATTGTAACTGACAAAAGCACTGGCCCTATATTTTGCAACTGTCTTATTGCTTATTACTGTCTGGTTTTATTCTAGTAATAAAACCGGAGAGCCTATTGTAGATACAGTAAGTGTTGTGTTACATAGGACCCTGCAGTTTCTCAATCAAACACTAGGTGGAAATCCACCTGCAGTTTTAGGAGTGTAAACATGTGTCTGAGAATGTGGATCAAGGATTCTTGGAGAATAGACATGGGAGTTTCTGTAATCTCATCACCAGGGATTGTGTACCTTAAAAATGTTTTCTTTTGTGTGGAGGTGTGACCTTTTATTTTAACCTTTGTTAAATGGTATAACTGGACAGTCTAGACTGTCATAATCATAATTCCAGGATGACACAGGACAACAGGACATGAAAAGAAAAATGAAGAGGAAAAAGACAAGAAAGTCAACACCTTTACATAGAATATGTGTGAGCTGCGTAATGTTGAAGTAACCACTTTGTTATATACTGGACTAACAAGTTTGTTCATGGGCCTAATGGAATCATCACCTATTTCTTTCTCCACCATGTATCAATGTTATATACTGTATACACAAAGAATATATATATACTTTGTGTATGATACTACTATATTTAACTACTATAAAATTAAATGTAAACAAAGTTTTAGCTTATTCTTGGTACAATATATATTGTATAATGTAATGTATATATAATGTATATATGCAGCTCTGGAAAAAAAGAGACCACTGCAATTTACTCCAGAAATCTTCTGGAATGTCATCAAGAGGACGATGGATTGTCACAAACCATCAAGTTTGCTTCTTCTTTTTTGCAAAAAGAGTTGAAGAGCATGCCAAAATGCATGAAAGCTATAATTGCAAATTGGAGTTATTCCACCAAATTCTGATTTCTTAATAATATTTAGACAAAGCATTAACGCAATTTGTTTACAAATTATTTGCATTTTTGTTTTATTTGAGTTATTGAAGCCCTGCAAATCCTGCATGATCTTGGGTTATTTTTATGTCTTGTTAGGTTGTCATTTCCTTTAAATATACACTCTAAATAACAATATTTTGAATTTAGGAAACAAATTGTCAGCAGTTCACAAAAAATGAACAAAACTGTTCATTTCACCAATACTGTAAGAAAAAAAAAACATTAGAAAGTGATTCTTTCTTATGTATATACATATATATCCTATTGTATATACAGCAAGTGTTCTGGGACAGTGAACCCTATATACTGTGGATCACTTTGTGGTCCTAAAACTGCTGGTGTATTTCCACCTAGTGTTTGATCGCAGAATCGTCTTATGGCACTACTGAAGTCTACTTGCTGCCCACTGCTGGTGAGTAGTGTTGATGTTGATGACAAATATATATATTTTTTCATGGCTAATCCACTTTTCTTTTGTTAGCAACTCAACAGTTTGGCTAAAAAATAAAAAAAAGCCACTGTTTGGCTAAAAAAATGTGTTCAGTTGAATTTTTGGTGCACGCAGCAAGCCAAAATAATTTTAGCATGCCTTAACTACAGCCAAGGGCCAAGTTGGAAAAAAAAAAAAAAAAAGCCTTAGCCAGCAGGCATATAGATATATATTCTTTAAAGTTAAGTACAGTATAAATAATGCATAAGTGAGTAATAATGTGGACTGATTTGTGTGTCAGGCACATTTACATTTATGTCATTTGGCAATATCTCATTACACATATGAGCAGTTAAGGGTTAAGGGCCTTGCTCAAGGGCCGAACAGTACCAGCAACACACACACTTTTTTTTGTTGTTGTTGATGTGCGAAAGAGAAAGAGAACAGGTAGCCACAGCACAGTAAAAAAAAAAAAAAATAGAGCGAAATGTTTGTTTGAAAGGGGTGAGATGGTAAAATTATACAGAACAAGATAGAGAGGCAGAGAGAAAGGAAAAAACTAAAAACCCCACCCAACCAAAAATGAAGAAAAGGTCAGTCAAAATAGCAGAAAGAGCTTATAAATAGACTGATAAGTACCATTTGACTACTTTATTTATTCAAATAACCTCCATGGACAGATCCTTAAAGTGACACACAGCTTTTTTTTTCAGTATGAAAGTCAGTATGTTAGTTTGAGAAAATATTCAATAGTCATTTATATTGTAATCTCAATCTCTCAACTGACACACACACGCGCACACACACACACTACAGGCAATTAGGGAACTCAGTTAGCCTACTCTGAATGTCTCTGAATGTGGGAGGAAACTGGAGTACCCAGAGGAAACCCACTAAACACGGGGAGAACATGCAAACTCTACACACTCAGACCTGAGCAGGAATCAAGCCCTCGACCCTGGAGGTGTGAGGCCACAGTGCTAACCCCTACAACACAGTGCGACCTTAATAATAATAATAATAATAATAATAATAATAATAAATGCTGCATATACTTAGTAATAAAAAAGGCACAATTAAGAGCACTTGAGCATTAAAGACTTGTAGTCTCACCTGTTGTCCGGCGCTGCCTCCTGGTGGTCAAATTGCCCCCTCATTACCCCTCAGAATCATCAGAATTGCCCTAAGGTTTCATTAAGCCCCTACATTTTTACCTTTCACACCCCAGTGCTCTCCTGTGATACGTTCTATGGCTACCTCCTCTTGCATGGCTCCTTGTTCTGTTTATGTCTGTGGAGACTTGGTGAGGTGAAAGGTCTGAGAGAGTAAGACTGGAGTATGTAATGGATAGAAATACTTCCTGGTGTGTTAAAAATTTCTATGAGGCTTTCCCCACTCTTATGCATAAGAAGAACACACAAATGCAGAGCATCGGAAGGGACAGATGGAGCGCAGTTCCACACGAGTGATGCCAACTACAGGGGGCAGATATGCACTGGACTGACTGACAGCTTAGCTCCAGGGACAAAATGAATGCCTCAACGTGTTTATTTCAGACATAAATAAAGAACGTAACAAAAGCATGTAAACGGTATATGGAATTCTAAATATGATAACAAAGAATATGATATGTAGTACATTTGCTTGTGATTGGAATAAAAGAAGCACCAAAATTCTCATTAAAAATAAGACGAACATAAATTGTGCCACACACTTGTACAAAATATATATATTGACATCTAGGTATAACACCTTGATAATACTCACATTCACACATATATTATCTTAAGAAGAATTATATTTAGTCTGTTTAACACATAGATTAACGCTTTGTCTTGTTGATATGTGTTTTGACTGTTATATGCTTAATGGAACATCATACTTCAAAATAGTATGATGTATATTATATTGATATACATCAATATAATAATAATAATAATAATAATAATAATATATCAATATATAACATATAACAATAAATTTAATATTAACATATTTATGTTTTTTTTCCTGAACTGTGTATACACTCTGTATACTAACTCTGTATATGCGTGTGTTGTGTGTGTCTATACTGTACAGTATATGTATACATGTTTTGTATGTTTTTTCCTATGATATTTGCTGCCACATTCAACCCCTGACAGAAAAGAAATGAATGAAGATGAATACATACTGTATAAACTGATATATATATATATATGTATATATAGATAGATAGATAGATAGATAGATAGATAGATAGATAGATAAAAAATCTAAAGATGATGAATCTTAGTTTTATTTATTCATTTACTTATTTTTTGACTGAGAACTTACCTCAATAAATGTCTTACTTTAATCCATGCTCAAACAACTTCTTAGAGATGATAGACATGCTAAACGTACTTATGCTCTAAAGACTCACTGGATCATATATAATGTTTTAGCCCTCTGGCTTACATTACTGTTATACAGTCATATTCGTTAGCTAATTAAAACAGTGTGACAAAAACATCATCCTTTCGGACAGCTATTCTAAGATCATACTGGTTCATCTAACGCCTTCTCATAATTTACAGCTCATTATCGCTTATAGATTTTTTCTATATTACTGGAAGGCATGATAATGAAGAATTTGGCGGTACTTTAGTACCTAAGGCTCAAATTCAATAACATTATTTTACAGATTGTGTTATAGTTCCACATTTTTGTGCTTGTAGAGGCATAATCTGACTTCTTTTAGAGTCCTCATGCCAGCTATTGCATGTCATGACTGAAATACTGTCTAATTCTAGAGCACAATGCTGTGTGATTTTAGCATTTATACAGATACAGATTATTACCTAACAATAAATGTTCATATTTTTCATAGTCATAGTTTTGAAACTCTTCCTATAAATGATTGAATCTTGTTGCCAACCCAAGTAAAAAAAAAAAAAAAAGTATGCTAAGTATATTAAATCCTATCATGCCAAAGCATACTTAAGTGTATTTGCTCCAGACTAATGACTAGTATACTTTTATATAAGTTTGCTGTTTTGGAACACCTACTTTTGTACTAAGTGTATTTAAGTTGTAATTAAATTGTACAAAAGCAGTAAAGAGAGGGGCAGGGCTGTCAACTGATCACCATCAGGTGGTGAGTTGTGTCAGGTGGCAGAGGAGGCCACTGGACAGACATGGTAAGCCCAAACGTGTAGTGCGGGTGAATTGGGAACGTCGAGGGGAGGCCCCTGTCCAAGAGGCCTTCAACTCCCACCTCCAGCTGAGCTTTTCCAGCATCCCTGTAGGAACTGGGGACATTGAATCAAAGTGGTCAATGTTCAAAGCTTCTATTGCTGAAGCTGCAGCTGTGAGCTGTGATCTTAAGATTCTTGGTGCCTCACGGGGCGGTAAACCTCGAACAGCGTGGTGGACACCTGTGGTTAGGGAAGCTATCCGACTGGAAAAGGAGTCCTTCAGGGATATATTATCCCGGAGGACTCTAGAAGCAGTTGCAAGGTACTGGCGGGCTCGAAGGACAGCAGCCGCAGCGGTAGCAGAGGCAAAGCAGCGGTGTGGGAGGAGCTCGGAGAGTCCATGGAGAAGGACTTTTGGGTGGCACCAAGGTGCTTCTGGAAAACCATCCGGCACCTCAGGAGGGAGAAACGGGGAACCACCCAAGCTGTGTACAGCAAGGATGGGACACTGCTGACTTCGACTGAGGAGGTAATCGGGTGGTGGAAAGAGCACTTTGAGGAACTCCTGAACTCCTGAACTCCTGAACTCCTGAATTCACTCTCTGTTGCAGAGACAGAGCTGAAGGATGACGTCTGGTCTGCGTTGATCTCCCTGGGTGAGGTCACTGAGGTAGTCAAACAACACCACAGTGGCAAAGCCCCAGGAATTGACGAGATCCATCCAGAAATGCTGAAAGGCTCTGGGTGTTGAGGGACTTGGTTGGCACGCCTCTTCATCATTGCTTGGAAGTCCGGGACAGACTGGGGTGGTGGTTAGCCCAAGTGAAGGAGTTTAAGTATCTCGGGGTCTTGTTTACGAGTGATGGAATATTGGAACGTAAGGTTGGCCGGAGAATCTGACCAGCGGGGGCGGTATTGCAGTCGCTTTACCGCACTGTTGTAACGAAAAGAGAGTTGAGCCAAAAGGCAAAGCTCTCAATCTACCGGTCGATCTTCGTTCCAACCCTCACCTATGGTCATGAGCGTTGGGTCATGACCGAAAGGACAAGATCGCGAATACACGCGGCTGAAATGGGTTTTCTCAGAAGGGTAGCTGGCTTTTCACTTAGAGATAAGATGAGAAGCTCAGTCATCCGTGAGAAACTCAGAGTAGAGCCGCTACTTCTTTACGTGGAAAGAAGTCAGTTGAGGTGGTTCTGGCAATTAGTAAGGACGTCACCAGTATGCCTAGGGAGGTGTTCTTGGCATGTCCAGCTTTTAGGAGACCACGGGGAAGACCAAGGACTAGATGGAGAGATTGTATCTCCACACTGGCCTGGGACACCTTGGGATTCCCCAGTCAGAGTTAGCTGAGGTGACTGGGGAAAGGGAAGTTTGGGGTTCTCTGCTGGAACTGCTACCCTCGCGACCCGACTTTGGATAAGCAGTTGAAGATGGATGGATGGATGGATGGACACACTGCGGGCAATTTGGGAACACCAATTAGCCTAATCTGCATGTCTTTGGACTGTGGGATGAGACCAGATTACCTGGAGGAAACCCACCATGCATGGGGAGAACATGCAAACTTCATGCACACAGACCCCGAGGCGGTATTTGATCCTGGAGGTACAAGATGACATTGCTAACCACCAAGCTGCTGTGCCACCAACATCTTTGATCCTAAGTTCAGGTTACTGTCTGCATGGAGTTTCTATACATACTGCCGTCTTAGCATATGTTTACTTAGGGTCCTCTGCTTTTTCCAAAAACTTGCCAGTAGGTGTATTACCTGGCCCATGGTTGAAGTAGTGCATGCACATAGTACCTTATTATAGACTTTGGTCTCATTTCCAATATGCATTTCTAATTTTATGCCACACATTCCAGAGTCGGTCCAGATTCAAGGATCTACCAAAAATGAACAAATCAGTGGAAGGGTAAATGAGCGATGTTGTGTGAGACAAGTATATAAAGATCTGGGCTTTTTTTTATGACGAAAGATGTGTGCATTGTTAGCTTCATAAACATTGTAGCACCACATAGTTACAAAAACAATGTTAAATCTATGACCCAATTTAGTTGAATCCTTAATCCAAGGTTAAATGCATGTTCTCAGTCTTAGATCACTCAGACAGGACATACTGGCGCTGATGTAGGATAATAGAATAGAGCGGTTGTTTGCAGATGTATTTGTTCATGACCAAGATCACAAATTAATCCATTGAAAAATACATGTAGAAAATTTACATGTTCCAGTATTGGCACATGAACTTCTAAATACACAGGATCATGTTGACGTATTGGCCTTTCTTTGTTTTCCTTGTCTTGCTCCAGATCCTGCCCCGTGGTCATGCTCTCTGATCACTGTTTACACCTACGTATATCATGATCGTCTCAACAGTCTGGTTAAGACAGTGTTGTTTTTCTTTTTCCAGTCTTTTTTTGCGTCTAGTTTATGATCTGTTTTAGCTTAAAACCGTCCTTTTTCCACGTTAGACTGAGTTATGGCACATTGAGCTCTTTTTAGCAATTCCACGAAAGGTATTATGAACACCTTTGAATGCCAGGATCTCGATTTAAAGCAAATAATCAGAATTACATCTTATCAATTTCTGCAAACAATAGGAAAGTGTACTGTAAGTGCAGAGAGTGTATTTATTATGTAATGCGAATGTTTTGAGATTGTGAAGTAGCTAATGTTCCAGGCAATGATAAAAAAGGTATATTGCAGATAATAGGTCAGAAATACAGTACATGTGCACCATGGTGAACTTGCTTTCTCATTCAAGCACACAGTAAAGGGAAGAAAAATCAGATTCTCTTTTCTAAAGCTCAGCTCTGCTGATTTCCAGTTTGTCTCTGGGAACTGTGTCTAACCCATTACATACACCAGACTTCGACTACAAGTGGCATGGAAGAATATAGCAAAAAGACATAATTTTAAAATCTTTTCACCTAAGCTTAAGCCCTACTATTATTATTGCACTTTTTTTAAGCCCAAAAGACTTGACATTTAATCCAGATCTTACTGGCGAATAGGGTGCTCCCACTTATCTTTGCTCTATTACTTTTCTTTCTAAAGAATTGACGGTTTCCCAAAATTACTGTTCCCCCATCCCCCCCACCCCCCTCCCCCCCAAATGAAGCATGTAGCAAACCTTTCAACTCCTGTAGGTCTCCTGAGCACTATGGGGAAAAAAGTTGACTTCAGTAGAAAAAGCATTGTGTGAGTTGAGACGAAACCAAACCCCTTTACTTCTGTGGCCCTAACTCGCTTATTTTTGTTCCAATCAGAAAATGAACCACATCATATTGAACCACTTTAAAATCTCTACTACTCTTGACAAAAGAATTAGGTCGATCACAAATAAGTAACCCCAGGCGAGTGGTACAATCATCTGGAGGTTGCAAGTTCGAATCACAGGTGATGCTGTAGCCTCTCGCAGCCGGGAGCACGGAGAGAGCTGATTGGCCGAGCTCTCTCAGAGTTGTGGGATGACAGGCACTTCCAGCGCCAATCAGCGTCATGCAAGTGAAAGATGCGAAAAGATCTTCGAAAAGATGCGGTTGGCTGGCGTCACATGGCTAGGAGGAAACACGTCATAGTCTTTGGGCCTCCCCTACTGGTAGTTCTAGAATCCCCGCCCCTAAAAAAACTCACTCCATTGGAAATGAATGTAGGTTACAGTGTAGATACAGTGAGTCAGCAAAAAAATGACCTCCCTGTCTAAACTGCTGATTCATCCTCAATTTTGCTTGACTACGCAAAAACTTCATCAAAATATCACAACCCTCAACCGGGTCTCCTGTCCAAAACACAATGCTCCAGCACCATTGACTCTCAAGAGATCCTCAGAACCAAGCACTGACTTCCTCATTCCAGTCAATGCAAGGAAGAATGTTACACTGTCTGTTTTGAGTGAGGTTCTAATGAGCCTAATCTGCCAGTCTTTAGACTGTGGGAGGAAACCCACCAAGCATGGGGAGAACATGCAAACTTCATGCACACAGGCCTGAGGCAGGAATCGAACCCTCGACCCTAGAGGTGCAGGGCAACAGTGCTACCACTACGCCACTGTGGTGCTTGGTGGGATATTAGCATCTATTATTTTTCTATAACCTCCTAATCCTAAAGTGTTTTATTCCCCTTATAATCCAGAAATTTCCCAAAAATATATTTTTTCCCTTGAAATTATTATTTTTATTAATTAAATACCATTTCAAGCATTATCCATTTATACATGCATTATTAAATGGAATACTGGAACATTTAAAAGACATGTAAATTCCTCTTACTATTTGTTAACACGGTTGTTTTTTCCACCAACGTCTCTTTATTTCGCTCAACAGCACACCCATGGTGTTTACTCCATGTTCTTTCCGTACCTAAATTGCGCATATACTGTATATGCAAGTTTCTGTACAGTTATTTGATTTTCTCTACATTCGTTTTTTGTTTGTGAACGTACCGTATATCTCCTTTCATAAACACACCGCCTGCATCCCGAAGTCAACATTCTATTTGTAGCGCCAATATGCATTATAAAAAGGATTTCAGATCCTCTCATCTCCTGAATGTTTTATCTTTTAATAACACGCCATTCATTTTCTATTTGCCAAATTCTCTATGTGTCTGTGTTTAAATCAATGCCTCATCTGACAGAAGCCACAGGGGCAGTTTTACAGTCGATTACACGTTCTGTCACCGAGTTTAGTGTCAAAAAGAAATCAATTCAGGAACCGAACTGATCACAATGACAAGAAAGAAAGAAAGTCATTCGCTTGAGCACAGACGTACTAATATTACAGACAGCAACCAATCGCTCTAATCTTACAAT
Organism: Clarias pachynema; assembly: GCA_030014365.1. Taxonomy (NCBI): domain Eukaryota; kingdom Metazoa; phylum Chordata; class Actinopteri; order Siluriformes; family Clariidae; genus Clarias; species Clarias pachynema. The sequence goes on along the minus strand of JAQMYL010000017.1, from coordinate 10,636,210 downwards.
TATCATATAAATTGACATCCTGTCTTTTGGTTCCACTGAAGCTTTATGTTTGCTTTTCAAGGTAAACCTTTAATCCTTGTTTTAAATCGCCTGCTGAACTGGCGTGATCTCCGAGAAAGCGTCCTCAGCCTTGATGCATCCTGGACATAGTTACAGCTTAGCAAGATGTTTAACCTTGGTTAGGATTATAAAGAGTAAAGATTTTATTTCATGAGATAACAATGATTTGTTTGCAGAAAATGAAAAATAGATTATACAATTTATCTATATTCTACGACATTTAACTCCTGGATATAGAAGGTTGACATGACATGCCAAGATGCACATTTATTAGATAGTCAGGACTATGTTAGTGATGGCTATTATAGCTCACTTTACTGATATATATACACACATACTGTATATACTACTGCTCAAAAATTCGGGATCACTTTCTAACTCCATGGTCATTTGTGATTTTTCTTTCTTTCTACTCTGTAAAGCAATGCTACAAGTTGTCCAAAATCTACAGTAATCTCATTTGAACAGTTGATATTGAAATGTGTCTGCCACTCATGATCTGTAAGGCCTTCATAATGGCCTTCTAATCTGAGGTGGTGTTTGTTAATTGGTGATTTCTGAGGCTCTAAATGAACTTCTCCTCTGCAGCAGAGGTAAGTTTTGGTCTTGCCTTTCTGGGATGGTCTTCTGTGCCATAAAGGCAGGAACTGAACCCGGACCCTGGAGGTGCAAGGCGCTAACCACTAAGCCGCCTTGACAAGTTAGATCAACAGTGCACATCAGGCAACAAATACTCCCAAATCCTGTAGAAATGTCCTCCATTTTCTATGGCGGTTTCATACAGGGGTTGTATCAGAGCAGTTCAGGATGAAGGACCTTGCTCAATAACCCAAAAGTGCAGATGGTGGCACTGGGGGACGAACCGGGGACCCTCCAATCAGCAGTCCATCATCTACCAGGATAAAAGATGCTGACAAACTATGACTTTAAAAAAAAAATAAAAAATACAAAGGCACTTCTTCAGGTGGACATGCCAGGTCAATAAGGTCAGTGGAGAACAGCCAGGTTCGAGAAAATCAAACACTCACATTTTACAACCATGGTGAGAGTCATCTCAGAATGCAAATAAATCTTTAGGGTAGATTGGCTACAAGAGCAGATGAGCACACCAGGTTCCCTTCCTGTTAGCCTACAATATAGCAGGAAAATGTACGAGTTCCTGCTTCACACCTCCACTGACCAGTTCAACCATGTTTGTCTCTTCTCCACATGCCCACATGGTTTCCTCTAGGATCTCCAGGTTCCTCCTACATCCCAGAAACAAGCCTGAAGGTCAACTGGTGAGTATAAACATGTCTGCATGGTGATGGCTCATGTGTTTTTTCCCCTTTGGATAGACTCCAGATCTGCCAGGACAAAGTGCCTACTTAAGTGAATAAATAAATCTAGAGTTGAAATAAAATAAAAAAAAAAGTGAAAGATAGCTTTAGTGCCATATTTCTTGTTAAAACCTCCTGACACAAATGTCATATTGCCTTTGGAATCCATCTGGTTATTTTATACCCTTCTTAAACAGTTTGTCAGTCTGCAGCTTATCGCTTTTATGATGGAAGAATTAGGCAACTATCACCTGATCTTCAAACACTCCAAGACTTCATACACTAGGGGGCAGTGTGGCACCAGGCTTTCTTTCATGTGCACCTTAGAAAACAGTACCGATAGAGAAAACCACTTTGTTTTTCATGAATCAGTCCATATTCTTTGCAGTCAACTCCATTTCTCAGTCATTTATTCCCAGTAATGTCCACTGGTGCAATCTGGAGTTCACCAGTAGAAGAGATTTTCTCATTCAGGTTCATTCAAGTCACTTCTTACATTTATAACATTTGGCAGACACCCTTATCCAGAGCGACTTACATTTTTTTTCTCATTATACATCTGAGCAGTTGAGGGTTAAGGGCCTTGCTCAAGGGCCCAACAGTGGCAACCTGGTGGTAGTGGGGACCTTCTGATCAGCAGGCCAACACCTTAACCACTGCACTACCCCTGACCAGCCAAAACACCCCCAGAAACCCAACATGGATATACCAGGAACTACCATCAAAACTACTGTTGAACTGGTATAAACAGTTTGCATGTAAACTGACGTGTCTTGTGTTTTATAGATTCCTTTATATTGGCTCTATTCCTATGGTGATCCATGTTCTACCATCTCATTTAGCAGCATAAATCATAAAACAGCCTAACAATACTGCTTCCCCTTTTCGCTGTCCAGATAACATGGTAGCTTACACCAATTCATACATGCTAAAACAAAAGCTTTCACCCTTAATTAGCAAAACAAGCAATGCTTTTTTTGCTACTTGATGAATTGTGGAATGATTAGCAGTAATTACTCTCTGGGAGATCATCACCCTCTCGTTATCCTCAGGCTGCAGTAAAGGACACGTGCTAGAGGCAGATAGTCATCTGTTTCATTTACTGATGGTGGAACGTAACTGTAGTGTTCGTACGTGTTTATTAGGAACACAAATACAGTCCAGTATACTAATACCACTGTATCATCATTTATTTACCATCAACTAAATCAGATATCATGCAAATTAGGGTTGAAACAGAGGCATACTGTAGTAGTTAACTACTGTGTACAGTGCCTTGCAAAGATATTGATGCCCTATAGTTTTGTTGCATTAATACCTGGAATTGAAATTAATTTTGGGAGACTTGTACCATCTCTGGTTTGCACAAAAAGCCTACCACTTTAAAAAGGTGCAAAATGCACCAATCAGCAATAACATTTCAACAAAAAACATTAAGCCTGATATTGTATGCCACCACGGCAGCCCTGGTCCATTGGGGCATGACTACACAAGACCTCTGGGTTGCGATTCGGTGTCTGGCACTGAGGCGTTGGCAGAGGATGCTTTGGGTGCTGTTGGTTGGGGCCACCGTAGATCAGACTTGTTTTTCCAGAGCATACCTCAATCGGATTGGGATCTAGGGAGTTTGGAGCCTGGGTTGATGATCTTTGGCTCTTTTTCCTGCTGGGCCTCATACATGGCAGGCTGTGGTACACCGGGGGTTCTGGTGCCTTTCTTTCGTGGCCAGCACTGACTTTTCAAGAACTCACTTTTAAGTAAGTTGTGCTGCATTGGCTTTTCTGTGGGATCAGACCAGGCAAGCTGACCTTTGGTTCTAGGGGGCATAAATGAGCCCTGGGTGCCCATGATCCTGTCACTAGTATATAATCAATGTTAATGTGTTAGAGGTAATGGCTAATCAGTGTATTTCTTTTTATTGTAACAGAAACAATAAGTCATGCACATAGGTATAACCCGGCAAAACTGCTTCAACTCCATCAAGTTAGATGAGTTGTGTTGGTTTACAGTAATCTGGATTGAGCTCTTGGCTTCGACCAGGACATTCTGTTTCTTTTTAAATCACTCTAGTGTAACTTTACCGGTATGTTTAGGGTCATTGCCCTGCTGGAGGGTCAACCTGCAACCCTTGTATCAAATATCTGCCATTATTTAGCACCATCCATCTTTGCTTCATTCCTGACCAGTTTTCTATTCCCTGCTGAACAACAAAAGCATCTCCACAGCATGATGGTGCCACAACCCTGCTTCACTCTGGGAATGGTATTCTCGGATTGATGGGAAGTGTTGGGATTACGCCACACATAGTGTTTCACATCATGGCCAAGATGCACACTTATAGTCTCATCTGATCAGAGAACATTCTCCCGTGTGTTGCCAGAGTCTGCCACATGCTGTTAGGCAAACTCCAAACACGTTTTCTTACTTTTTCATTAAAGCAGTGGGTTTATTTTGGCCTGGGTATGGCTTAAAGTGGTTGTGTGAACAGATACTCCCATCTCCACTGTGGATCTTCACAGCTCCTTCAGTGTTATCTTTGGTAACACCTTCCTCGCCTAGTCTGTGAGACTTGGTGGGTGGCCATCTCTTACCAGGTATGTACTGGTGCCATATTCTTTCCATTTTGTTATCCTGGACTTAAAGATGGTTCATGTGATGTTTAAAGTTTGGGTTTTTATATAGCCCTAACCCTGATCTTTATACTCCTCTACACCATTGTCTCTGCCTTAATTGGCGAGCTAATACTTAGTGTTGCTGACTCAGTGGCCTATTTACTGTATACTGACATCATCACGTGATGGATCATGTGACAGTCTGATTGCACAGATAATATAAAGTGGACCTTTATCAAATGATTAGGACACTTCTAGGATTAATTGGTTGGACCAGATATTTTTTAGGGGTTTCATAGCAAAGTGAACACATACACACTCATAATTTTATGCGCACTCAGAACACATACACACTTTTCATATTCCACTTTATATTACAATGTGTTATATTACATAAAATGCAACTTTTTAAAAACACAAAGGGGGTGTATACATTCACAAGTGGTGGCCTCATTGACCTTCCTTATGGAGCATTCTTTCTCCTTTTTGTGTCCAGCTGTGACTACCCAAATATTTTACATCCCCCTTCCTCTGGACTCATACAACAGCATCCTCACTTTCTTCCTGAAAGGACGTGGACTGTACTGAAATCTCTTCGTCTCTGCGAGAAGCTACTGTTCTGAGGGTTACATTGCTACCTCAGCCAATCCCAGCATGTTTGTAACTTTATCATAAACTTTCAGGCATTGCCTATCAATCACAACCAGAACAACAAGGCATTACAGACTACAAGTATATTCAAATAGCAAGCTATGTTTTTTTTTGCCTAAGCATCACTTTTCCACACAACCACTCTCTCTCTCTCTTTCAGCTTGTATCAACAACAATGTGATAAATATTGATATTCATTCATTCATCTTCTATACTGTTTATCCTATATACAGGGACGCAGGAAGCCTGGAGCCTATCTCAGGAAACTTTGGGCACAAGGCAGGGTACACCTTGGACAGGGTGCCAATCCATCGCAGGGCACTCACACGCTCATTCATTCACTCACACGCTCATTCATTCACTCACACGCTCATTCATATGTCCTTTT
>JAQMYL010000017.1:10555885-10571272 GCA_030014365.1 Clarias pachynema | reverse complement strand
ACAAAACTGTCCACAGCCATCCTGTATTCCAAGTCGTCCCCACCCTTGATACATCCGACTATTGCTGAGTCATCTGAGAATTTTTGCAGGTGACAGCCCTCCGTGTTGTATTGTTTTGTCTGCATGATTATCAAATTACTGCATGATTATCAAATTACTGATAGTTCAGATAATTGTTTCTTAAGTCACAAAATTGGCAGAACAAGTTCAAGCTCAAGCAGTATTAGCTAACACTAGCTAACCCTTTTACAATTTCTTACAAATTAGTGCTGCACAATTAATCACATAAAAATCAAAATCGCAATGTGGACCTGCATAATTGTTTAACTGCAATAGGCTGCATTTTATTACAGGCTATATACGCCTAGTATAGTCAGTAATGTGTTTAGGATTTGAGATTGTTAATAATTTAGGTATTTTTTAAAATTATTTTTAAGTATTTAAGGTTTTTAAAAATATTTAAAAATATTATAAATAAATATTGGCGCACATCCTCTTTATGAGATCATTTGTGCCCTTATTTGTTGTTAGCCTACATAAATATGTTTGAATATAAAATGGTTTATTTAATTGTTTGCAGTTGCAATATGTCAAAATTATTGTAAAGTGATCTTTTTTTTTTACTACCCTTTGTCAATTTTAAACAGGTACATGTTGTTGACATAGACTTATTAAACACGTTATTAGACTGTCAGGTAATGGAATCCAATATAAAGTAAAATATTGCTCAAATACATTACGATAGATGCACTGTAAAATTACAGTAAAATACTGGTGTTTGCTGCTTTTTTTTTGCTAAGAGCCCCGTGGCCACCAGAGGGCCCCCTAAAATATAATAACTGCATTTACAGTAGATGCAGCACTGTCAGACTAATGTTATGTTACATGGGAATCAAGGAGGAAAAAAATAATGTCACAAAGATTAACATATCCTTTTGGCGCAGAGAAAAGAAAGCAGAAGAAAACTAAAGGTGATAAAAAGAACAGCAAGATAAAGGTATGTTTGCATAACTAATTACAGTATTATTTACAGTATTGCACTTTAGTTCATTCCTAAAGTTAATGGCAAGAGTTACTGTGGTAAACTTGTAACCCTGAACATTGGCAGAGAAAGTTAATCAAAGTTCAGAAGGTGCATATTCAGGATCTTTTACATAATGTGGATTTCCAGGGGCATGTATGTCACTTACTGTACCTGTGAAGGAGATAGCACCCAGATGCTCTTTGGAAAGAAGACATGCTGGCACAGGCAGTTTAATGCTCTGAGAAATGTTCTGCTGGGAAACAAGTGTTACAAACTAAGTACACCCCTTGACTGGAACAGTATTCCATAATGGCAGTGGCCTGTTTTCGCAGGATAATGTACCCTGTGTTGTGGCAAATTTTTTCCATATTCCACAAAGGTTTGAGGATAAGGAAGGAAACAAAAACTTAGCAGAATTAATAATAAACATATTACAAAGGTAAAACTAAGCAGTAAAGGAGGTCCGTCTTGTGAGCTCACACTGAAAAAATAACCATAATGCACCATAATGCATGATTTTAAAAACATCAAAAGCCTGAAAATATTTGCTTTTTCTATTTGGCTAGCCACACTAGCTCACTTTACAGGCGTTAGTTAGCACACAATTCCTGTAAATAACAAATCCAAATCACAAAAGCAAGCCAAGGCCAAGACTGCAATAGGTTGAGCTGAGATGTCTCATCAAATCCCTCCTGGGTGTGTACTTTGTATTAATATTTTGTATGTTAATTAGTATTAAATTAAGTTCATTAATCTCAGGTTAATGGGGTTGGTCTTCTTACTAAAGTTTTGCTATAAAAAACAACACTCACAAGCGCTTTATTGGGAACACTATATTCATACTTGGTAGATCTTTTGGTAAAACTTGCTCTCAATGTTCTCTTCGCATACATGGTGCAGTTTCCTAAAGGAAGTAGGAATTAGACGATGAATAAATTAAAAGGGCATTAAGGAATACACATAGCTAGCAACAGTATTTAAATAGGCTGTGATTCACGATTTTCTGCACCATCTCGATTACAGCTCATGGTCATAAATACACACAAGGCAGGTAAAGTTCGTGGATTCATGCTTTTGGTACCAAGGTCTGATCCTTGTGATAAGTGTCTGGTAAGAGTGTGATGAGATCTGATCAAACATCATAATCAGACAGATACGTGGCTAGGAAATGGTGTGAATTTGATGAATGCACATTTTTCCATTTTGACCTTGTTCCCGCTGCCTTCTTCAATATTTTTAAGGTGCGGTGGGAACTAGTGGGAATAGTCTCCATCGGCGTGTGATGGATTGTAATAATACATTTACCCCAGTTTTGCTAATGGTTTTATATAAAAAAAATAAATATGCAAATACCTTCCATAACCGTACACTGTACTGTATGCATATAGTGCATACAAATAAATAGTTATGTCAAAAGTAACTACATGTGGAAAAAACATGCATTAGCATAATTTAGAATTAGCAAAATTTTCAAATGCTCATGGTCATAAAGAGGTTGATGAATGGTATAAAATTAACTTATGTTCATTAATGCATCTATGCATGTCTTGCAGGAAAATTCCTTAACAGCTCTATAAATATGCTTAGCAATTTCAAGTAGCTACTGAAAGTATATTATGAAAACATTTTCTTAGCTTTATTGTCACATTAGTGAGTAGAATTCGAGTAAAGGAGTAGACTAACCTACGAAGGCTGTTTAAGATACTACCAGTCTCAGCCTCCTAATAAATAATTCAGCGTACAAAATTCACATACAGAATGTAATAATAGATTCTGTGCTAGTGCTATAAGGATCTGGGAGCTGCCATGGTGCAAGGATTTTAATCTTCAGTTTCTCAGTTATATGCTTCCATTGGATTCTGGCTCACTTTTCAGACATGTCTAAATAAATGCATCTAGATGGACCCAAATGCAATCACAATAGAAAATCTTACATCCAATTTGTTTTCAATAATAGATAAAGGTAATAAAAGCACCCATGATTGCCAAAGGAAAACTCTACTGTGTTATATTAAGTCCAAAGTCAACAGTCTAAAACAAGATATTAGAGCACTTTATGGAGACATTATGGAGATGTAGATTGCCTTTCCCAGCAGGACTGCCCACAGTGCCAAACTACAACTAAATGGTTTGCTGACCATAATATTAATGCTGACCATAATGTGTTTGACTGGCCAGCCAACTCACCTGACCTGAACCCCTTAGAGAATCTATGGAGTATTTTCAAGAGGACAATGAGAAACACCCAACCCAACAATACAGAAGAGCTGAAGACTGCTATCAAACCGACCTGTTTTTTTTAAATAATAATAAGTTTTTGAGCCACTCCTCACTTAATATTTTAGAAGCAAAATATGAAGAAGTGAGAAGTGGCTCAAGACCTTTGCATGGTACTGAGGTTTGACATCTCTATATTGTAAATCTTTTTTTGATTAATCTTAGGAAATATTCTAATATTTTGAGATACTGGATTTTTTTAAATAAGCCATAATAAAATTTAAAATACTAACAAATAAAATGCTTGAAATATTTAAATTTACATGCAAGTTAGATGCACTTTGTCTGTATGTGCCTTCTGAAATTAAATTATGACATTGTCTTTATATTGTTTTGGCTTTATACACATTATTGGCTGCTCTTTAAATAAGATTGATCAGTTATTGACTGATGGGAGTATTTCTTCCCTGATTTGTACAAGATACATAAAAGAATCCAATATTATATACTTACAATACCTATCTAATTTGTGTTAGTTAACTTACACATATGGGCTACAAAAGCACTGGTTTAATTACCATTGGTACCTTTGGGGTTCAGGACTTATTTCTTTGAACCGGTCTTTTTCTGGGCAAGAATGTTTGTGTAACAAACATCTTTAATAGAACAAAACCCCAAAAGCTTAATTGGGTTTTCTAATATAAGCACATGATTAAAATTATGCATAAAGGTTAATAAATATACAGTACACTCACCTACATTATTCATTCAGTAGTGCTAAATGTGTTAAAACATCTTTGAATTTGCCAAGTCCAAGGCCTCTCAACTTCTTGTTAGTGATTATGATTGACTATAACTTGTAGCTTCTCTCTGCCAATATAAAAATTGTTTGTTTGACAGCATTTATTACATTGATCAACACACAGCACAGTGGGAAAGTCCAGAGAGCCAAATGGAGATCTGAGAAAGATGACGGAGAGAAGTCAAGAATGTCTCTTGGCTCCCTTGTCTCCCATTTTTAAACAACTACAGATTCCAAGAGCAGTTCAAACAAGTGTATATACACTAAATACAAATTATTGGTGGGTGATTTTTAATCATGACACAATTAATTGAAATTAGGAATTAACTAATTAACATTTTATTAACCGATAATGTTATTTTTTTTATGTAAAACTAGTTTTTGCTTCATTAATTTGTCTTACCTGACTACTTTTTTGGGATTGTGCTGCTAAATCTGTTTAAATATAACTTAAGAAAAAATATTCACGGTGTTATCATTAATCAGTAATGATCAATCAGTTATCGATTATTAATGTGTTTAATTATTGTTTAAGAAAAACACATGCAATTTGCAGTCCTAGGAACAACCTAGACACCAAAGGAAACAAACTAATTTAATTTAAAATAATCAATCCTGACCCAGAATTTTGCTAATTAATGTCTACCAAAAGCACGGAAAGGGACATTCAGCCAGAGATTAAGTTTACTGTATGTATATTTATGACACCATATACAGTATATATTAGAGAACATGTATCACAATTCTTTGGCGTGGCAATTCATGCATCACCAAACTGAGTCAAATTGATTTTTTAAAAATCATTTTGAGTTTATCTATGTTTGCAATAGAAGTGGTAAATTGTCGCAGTTCCACAATACCCCTACAGGTGGAGCAATGTAAACTATACACATATGGCAGGCACTGGGTGGTATGAGCAAATTATTTGATGAATTTGTTTAGATTTTTTATTTTTTATTTTTTTTAAGCTGTATGCTTTATAATCATTCCTCCCCCCAAAAAGATCAGTTCGAAATATTATTGAAAGCCAAATTTTGCCATGGCATTCACATTTATGATGAGTGTATTGTACAGTATGTACACTGCTGATGCAATTGTATAAAACTTACCTTAAGCTTTTTGTTTTTTATTACTTAAACATCATTTACATTTTTCTGCAAATGTTATACATTTTTACACAAGTTCTTAATAGAAAAATAAATAAATAAATAAAAACTTGTATTCTTACATTTCATGTTGTAGGGGCGTGGTAGCTCAGGCATCTAAGCCTCTAAGTTGTTGGTTTGGGGATTTGAAGATCCGGATTTGAGCCATACAGTTGGTGGATGCCATATCCCATACAAACCAGCCACTGCCTACAGTGACGTCCCAAGCCCAGTTAAAAAAACGGGAGGGTTGTGTCAGGAAGGGCATTCAGCGTAAAAACCTGTGCCAAGTCGTGTGCACATCGGATAGTTAGCTGTGGCGACTCCTTGACCGGAGCAGCTGATGAAAGTTTACTTACATTTCATGTTGTCACCCCAGGAGGAGTGTCTCACCAGGTCTATTAGGTTTGGGGAGGGAGGGAAATGTTTGCAGTTTTGCAAATAGCCACAACAAAAATATCTACATTACTTCTGTGTTTATTATTTCCAAAGCACATCTCCCCTGTGTACTAGTGACTTACCTGTATCTTAACACCAACTTGAGAATCGGGGTGTTCTAGCAGTCACTTCATACAACAGGTTAACCTGTTAAGCTTGGACAAGGAGTAGGCATCTTTTTTAGTTTTCTTTTCATGATACATGAATGAAGAATATTGATTAGAAATTTGACTGATAACGCAAATGGCATAACAGTAAGGGGACATTTGGCCATGGTATAAATATTTTGTGTACAAACACAATTAATGGTCATTTAAAGTGGCAGGTTTTTGGATAATGGGAAAAACAATGTTTTTAGATAATAGGAAAATCATAAATATTCAGTAAAAAAGCATATGGACAGTGGGAAACAGTAAAACTGTGAAAATCAACACAGGCAGGAACCAGAGCTCAAGCACTGAATCTTTAACCCCTAATTCTGTGAAGTAATACCTCTACGACCTTTGTCCACCTTTGTGGTAATATTACATTTTATTTTCCATACATTACTGAAATAAATAATAATATTACAAATATGTCAATTTGTAATACCTGATGGCATTGTTGTAACAATTAGCATAAACAATAAATTACTTATGTGACTGATTTTGTGTTGCACAACAATTTAAGTTCATACAAGGGACCAGACACGAACTGGTTCAATTAGAAGAGCAAAAAGACACAGAAAGAGTTTCAATTCAAACTGGAAAGCATCTGGCAGTTGTAGGGACATCTATAGGGCGTTGCTATATGCGGGGCAAGTTTTTATCTACATATTTGCATAATTTCATAATTTAAACACCTGTGTGAGCATGCTGTGTGAGGCATGTATTTCAAAAAATGAAGGAGTTTACAGTTAAAAATTGTCAAAACTCAAATCTCACAACCAAAAATGAAAAGAGAAATTGTAAAATACAATGCAATGCTAAATATTATATTATGTAAAGCAATGTGGTCTTTCTTTATAGTACAGCACCATAAGCAACTGATCAGAAAGCAGTTAATACAGTTTTTATCTTTTTGCCTTTGTGAAACTGCATACATTAGGTTCAGTGTCATATTTTGCTTGAAACTGCATACAACAGGGGCTTGGGCCTACACTTAACTTTTCGAGATAATGTTTTTGTTTTTCTTCTGTGCCGTCAAATAATGTAAATGTAAAATACTTTATGCATGTATGCTCCTTTAAATACTGGCGTTGGCGCGTGTGTGGAAAATTAATTTCAAAATAAAAGTCCCATTCACATCTTATGAATAGAAGAGGAGCAAATCCATGTTAATGACAGCAAGATTCATCGCCATAAGAACCATTCTAATGCACAGACACAGCACTATTTATAAAAATGTTTATTATCAATTACGATGACTCAAATCAAACCTCTTTGCACTTTCATATCATAAAAACCTTAAAAACTTTATTTCAAAATCTACCTATAAAGACATTTTCTCTCCCATCCCTCAAAACTACACGCACGTCTTGACAGTGTTATCATTAGAACCCTCTCTTAAGGGTAATGTCCTTCCAGCAAAATGCATCATGCTCCCAAAACACCACAGGGCTCATTAATTATGTAGTTAAGACATTGATTAATTAAATATGAGTTCAGTTTGCACTGTTGTTCCCAAATATGTTCACAAATTCAAGCAGAGGTGATAATGTTTCATCACAACTATGTATTTAAAAAAAATGGGAGAGGTTACATTTTAAGTGGAAAAGGTACTTCCTGACTCTTAACAATTTCATACCATTGGCAGGTTTTATAGGGTTACATGACACATGCATAATCCCTTCATACCAACTACAATAAAGGTGCATAAAAATATATAAAGACTTTATAAAGTACAATAGTCATTAACTTTTATAAAGATATTCACTTTGATGTAAGGTTGAATGTTTTTTTAGGAGACTTAGGGCACGAGACTTAGGGTACACCCTGGCTGAGGTGCCAATCCATCGCGGGGCACACACATACATGGGGAATTTTGGATTCACCAATATAGCCTAATCTGTATGTCTTTGGAATGTAGGAGAAATACAGAGTACCTGGAGGAAACCCACTAAGCACAGGGAGAAAATGCAACTCCTTGCACGCAGACCCGGGGCGGAAACAGAACCCTCAACCCTGGAGGTGCAAGGCAACAATGCTAACCAATAAGCCACAATGCCGCCTACATGAAACACATTAAACAGAAATACAATAAGAATCACACACTATTTAGGTGTAATAATTGTACCTGTATACACCTGTACGTACTGTAACAGGGTAACACGGCATGTTTTCATGTATATTACCAACAAATGCTTGAGGCAATACATTTCCAGAACTTCTTTAAAATGTGTTTCTTTAAAATGTGTTTTATTTAACCCTCCTGTTACCTTCAAATTTACTAACATCTTTTTATCCTTGGCTTAATTTGACCCCAGCAATTTCAACCTCAAGAAAATTATCATAATTTAAATTGTTACCCAAGTTTATGTATAAAAGTAACTGAATATGAAGCAAAAAACAAACAAAAAAAATTAGTAATTTATTTTAAGAATTTAAACATTGAATGGGGTCAAATTGACCCCAAAGATGATAGGAGGGTTAAGCAAACTCCAGCAAATCATTACCATTATATGACTCTGACATACTAAAATTGCACTTAGTTCCAAACTCAGTTTCCATGACATTAAATAAAGGAGCTATACAACCATGTTTGTCCCTTAACTCAGATATGAATTATTAAATGTTCCAACAGCTAATTGACTAATATCTGAGTTATTTATTTGCCCTAGACTTGCCTTACACTAAGTGTCGTTTGCCAGCATTCGGTCCTCAGTACTGGAAAGAGGGGAGAGCAGCTGCCTGCTAAAAGCCACATTTAAAAACCAATCACAGGAATGCTTTCAGCAAGAAAACACATCTGATAAGATTACGTCATTGTAGGCAACACTTTGTCTACTTAGTAAATGCTTTTAAGTAGTTCTGAATTGCCCCTTAACCGTCCATGTTGTTCTGTTCATGGCTAACACAAGCTACAAAGCTAACCAGATTTTTACAAAAGGCTATATCCCAAATCCCTCTCTAACCCGTGATCAAGGGCATTCATGTGTGGACTAGCGCACTAGCTTTGCATTTAATGCTATTTGGGATTCAACCCTGGAACCCAAAGTTATCTGCTGATCTAAAGCAGAGATAAAGTGGAGATATAAAGTCAATCTTGTTTCACAGAACTGTCCACCACCTTCATGATTAATACTTCTCACTTCTTGGCTATATAGTACCAGATAAAATCTCCCCTGCTAAACTGTCAGTCACTAACTGTCTATCACCATCTTTCCCACTTGTGGAAGAATATGTTTTGGTGGAGCAAAATAACTAAGAAATAATTAAATAAACAAACCAATTGATCTGTTGATAATAATTGCTATTTGTGGAACTGGTTTATAAAAGCAATATCACACTTGAGATCATGCTGTTGTGCTGAAGATCAGCACACCGGTGATGTCATCCTCACTTGCACTGCCAATACTCAAGCACAACAGCACTCCATATTGTGTGATATTGCTTAATTCAAACATAATGTCTTTAGCAGTATCTCAGTATATTAATGTGCTCATGATCATGAACAAATTTGGGAACAATGAGGACACTGAATCAACTCACATAAATGTAAGTGATCTGATGAGCTTATCATTTTCCAATATCAGCAAGATGACAGAGCCTTGGCGCTCATATCCAGAAGATGTAATTCAGCCATCCTCCAAGCCTGTGTTGTCCTCCTGGTCTTCAGTGCTGTCCTCATCGCTGTAAATCCCCTTTACTTTAGCACTGGAATTAGCAGGAACAGTGGTGCTTCTCTCCCTACTCTTGTCAAATTTTGTTTTTGTTGCTTCTGACTTTACTGAAAGACAATAGGAGAAATTTGTTTTGATGTATTCTTTCAAAAAGTGAATGAGTTATTTTATTAGAGTATCTAAACTTCATGGTCGACACCTAACAGGTAATTAGACTGGAACAAGTTAAACTACTTACAGTTACAGTGATACCTCGGCATATTGTACGGTAATTCTTAAGGTGAAAATTTGGAAAATTATGTAAATGCAGATAATTCGTTTCAGCTACCCATAAATATTACCAATATTACCAATTTCCAACACTATAATCAGATTTTTGCATATCAAAAATCAATCAAACATTTAGAAAAGACATATAAATGAAGTAAAATACATATACATTAAACCTCACTTAATTTCTGATTCCTCTTAGCATCAACTGAAAGTGGCTCCCTTTTATTCTTGCTACCATCCTTGCTAACTTTCTTGTGATCCATGGTGCTATGTCTTCACTAAAAAAAACCCACAAAAAATATGTAAACATGCTTCGCTTGACTTTCCAAACAAGGTTTAAATGGCTCCCAGACGTATATGCAACTTAGACAGCATTCGGTTTGGTACAGTTTGTTCATTCATATGACGAAAATGCTTCAAATGTCTTGCTAAATTTTAGTTCTTAAGGCAAAAATTCTTATGGTGGGGCATTCATTCATACTGTTTGCCGAGCTACCACTGAAGTGATCATGGAGGGATGTTGGGTTGAACCAACATACATGGCATTATAGTCTTTTTTTCACCTGGGGGTAATTATGAGCAGCTTATTCGTTTGTGAATTTTCCTTTCATTAGAAACTGTGATACAGAGCATAACTGAGCTGATGGAGTCAACAGAAAATACAGTGTTCTACATTTGTGCCAAACTGATGTCAGACACTGATGTACAGTAGAAACCGCCATTTCCGTCATATGACAGAAGTAACATCAACAACCATGAGCAATAGGAGTGCTTTGAACCCATTGCTAAGGAGATGGCCAAGGAGTAACGAGTGCTCCAGATGTGTCTGTATTTGCTGCAGCTCCTCCATCTGTGATTATGGAACTCACAAAGATTCCCCCAATGGACAATCCAGAACACCCTTGGGGAGCTTATCAAGGGTGTACCAGCTACTAGGGATGGCATGTGGGGCCATAGGCATCCTCCCTGCCCCCAGTGCCACTGACCAACTTCCCAAAATGAAGAGATCCAGAGATCACCTCATTTCCAATTCTTGGTAATATCAGCGGGACTGGGGACAGGCCAAAACAGGTCTACTGTTGCTGTGAGGAAGCAGAGCACTTCCAGGATCAGGGTTCTAGTGGTTGTACCTAATTTTTCAGACATCAACCCTTTGACAGGTCTCACTAAAAAGGTACACCTGATCCAATCCGATGAACAGATCCATGCAAACAGGCTTAGTAAGTTTGTTTAAGGGCCCATTGTTGCATTCTCTTCACTTCCATCTCCTTTTTATTCAGCAGTTTTTTAGTATCCACTGTAATCAAGGGATAGACAAAACTGACAGTCAACAATCAAGTCAACAATCAAGTGCAATTACAATATTCACATCTTTCCACATAAACTACACACAAGAGGGAATAGGAGTCAAACAGTCTCATGGTTTTATAGGTGAAAGCCTACCCCAGGTGAAAGCCATACCCCAAATGCCTTACTGGTTAATCATAATCCATATATATATTTTTTATAATTTTTTATTTTTTTGGATTTTTGCCAGATTTTCTCCCTAATTTAGTTATGTCCAATTCCTCCCCGTCACTAGAGGGTCACTACCACTCAGTCGGGAGGGCCGAAGACTATCACGTGTTTCCTCCGAACCACGTGACCCTAACCAACCGCAAATTTTCGAACTGCTCACTCACGCTCCGTTGGGGGTGGCGTAACACACTCGGAGGACAGCGCTATCCATTATATTTATACTTTATTTTTTGAAATAATGAAATAAAATGTAAGATTTTAAGTAATTGCAATGACCACCTTCACTACGCCATTGCATTAAGGTTTCGATTATGCACTGACTAAAGTTGCAAACAGATGGACTGGTCTTCTATACTTAAGAAATACTGCAGCCTAGGCCTTATACACTCAAAAGGCTCCCTGGTTTTGTCCGGACAGAAGATCAGAACATAATAGTTATTTTATATAGAAACAGCAGCTGAAAACTATCAACTTAATGTGATTTTTAGTGCATTATATAAAGTCAGACTTGTGCTACTAATACTATATCATAATGTATAACTATATTATAACAGGCAATGGCTGTTGATGGCTTCTGAGTGGGTATGTAAAAGGACTTCTCCTTGTACTTAAGGACTTCTCCACCCCTTAAGTACCCCTTAATGTATGTTCAAAAAAACATTGACTATACAGTGCTGTGAAAAATTATTTGATTTTTGTTTTGTTTTTTTGCATATTTATCACACTTAAATGATTCTGATCATCAAACAAATTTGAATATTACACAAAGAGTAAATACAAAGAGCAGTTTTTATAATATGATTTAATTTATTAAAGAAAAAAAGTAGTCTAAACCTACCTGGCCCTATGTTAAAAAAATAATAATAATAATTATGAATTATGAATGAACTTTGATTAACCATATTTTTTTGAAAAGCTGAGTTACATTTCACTTGCCACATCCAGGCCTGATTACTGCCAGACCTGTTGATTTAAGAAATCACTTTAATATAACCTATCTGACAAAGTAAAGCATGCTAAAATATCTAAAAAAGCAACACATCATGCAACAATCTAAAGAAATTCAAGAACAGATGTAGTCAAAATAATTGACACAGGGTTACAAAGCCATTTCTAAGGCTTTGGGACTCCAGCAAACTAGAGTGAGCGCCATTATCCACAAATTGAGAAAACTGGGAACAGTGATGAACTTTCCCAGGAGTGGCCGGCCTACCAAAATTACTCCAAGAGCACTACGACGCCTTACCCAGGTGCTCATAAAAGAACCCAGAATACATTGGTTATGCAGCAGGAAACACAGCAGCCAAACACAGCAGCAAGTCCACCTCTGAATGACTAAAATAAAAATTTGAATTACAGTTTTGGAATGGCCTAGTCAATGTCCGGACCTTAAACAGTCTGTTCATGCTTGAAAATTCTCCAATGTGCCTTAATTGAAAAGAAGATTGGGCCAAAATTATTCCACAGCGATGTGAAAGACTTGTTGCCAGTTATCACAAAGACTTGATTTCGGTTGTTGCTGCCAAGGGTGGCACAAACAGTTACTAGGTTAAAGGGGCAACAATTTTTTCATACTGTAGCTTTTTTCCCTAATAAATTTAATTATCATTTAAACACTGCATTTTGTATTATTACTAACGCGGGTTATCTTTGTGTAATATTAAAATTAGTTTGATGATCTGAATCATTTAAGTGTGACAATTATGCAAAAGAAAAAAAAATGAGGAAGGGGCAAATACTATTTCAGAGAATTGTGTGTAGGAAATAAATAACATATGTAATGAATGGTCTGACTGCAAAGCAGGATAAAGCCATTTTCTAACTTTCACTCATTCTGGCAAATTATTTTCTCAGGCACACATGGTTGTGTATATAGAAAAGATTCAATGAAAAAATTTCATTTGTTTAGAATCTTTGATTCCACACATTTTTAGTGTAAACAGAGTAATGAATAATTGCACTACATGCATTCACAAAAAGCCAAATGCATCACTACTTTCAGTCGTTTTATCAGTGAAACTACTAGCTTTGCAAAATAACAGCTACTGTGAATGAATGGGCGTTTTTCAGAATGTTGAAACAAAACAAAAAGAACATTTACAGTCTGTTGACTGACACTACAATAAGGTGCTGTCATCATCTGTTATAGTGAAAATCAAACTGTAATTAGAAAGGTTTTGTGAGAACCAAACTTTCACACTTTTCTGTGTTCCAATCTGCTGTCAGTATGACTCATTACTAAAACTAAATCTTGAGTTTTCTATATTTTTATAAAAAATTAACCAATATTGTTGATTCTAAGTTTTATATTTACATTTTTACAAAAACAACTGCAACTTACAAACTGCAAAATAAAGTTGTAAAACAACTTACAAACTGTTTAAGATAGCATTTAGCAAAATCACAACGCTCATCCTTTTGAACACCAAAGATACAGTCATGTTCAAAAGTTAGTATCCCCTCTTTTAATGCTTTTTGTACTGTATAAAAACTAAATTTTAAATCGTATAATCATAGTGGGTCTTAGTACATATAACAGGTCTAACAACACAACTTTTTTTCACCATGCCATTATTGAACAAAAATTAAGCCAAAAAGAAAAAAAAATATTATGCAGGCAATAGTAAGTATCCCCTTACTGCTTCCACAGAGGGTAAGTTGCAGCCATGTGCTGCTAGTAATTAGCCCTCGAGTACCTGATCATCAGCAGGAGAAAAGATCTCTATAAAAGCAGCCATTTGGCGGTTTGCTGGTCTGGAGCATTCATGTGTGTGTTAACACAATGCCAACAGGGAAAGACATAAGCAGTGGTCTTAGAGGATCAATTGTTGCTGCATATCAATCTAAGCATGTTAAATGTTAAAGTCCATGACAGCACAATTAGAAGAAGACTGAACAAGTATGGTTTGTTTGTAAGGGTTGCGAGGAGAAGGCCTCTTCTGTCTAAAAAGAACATGGAAGCATCCTGACATTCGCAAAACTGAACAAACTACAAGTCTTCTGGAACAATGCCCTGTAGATAGATGAGACCAAATTGGAGTTGTTTGGCCTCAATGCCCAGTGGCATGTTTGGGGAAAGCATATCAGCGAAAACAATTCATAGATATTGGATTGTTCTGCAACCACAGGATTGGGCACCTGGTGATGTGTAGTGATTGATTCGTGCGTGAATTCTTCTGTATACCAAAGTATTCTAGAGGCAAATGTGGGGCCATCTGTCTGACAGCTAAATCTTGGTTAAAATTGGGTAATGCAACAGGACAGAGATTAGAAGCACATCTGTAAATTTGGCTGATGATTTTTTCATGGCTGAAAAATGAAATAATCAAGGTTTTGGAATGGCTTAGTCAAGGTCCAGAATTGATCACAACTGAAATGCTGTGGCAGGACCTTAAGGGAGCTGTGCAAGAAACTTTTAATTAATAATTAATGACTTGCTATTTCCCTGTGGTATAAATATGACGTGACACAGAGGGCTATTTCTCTTATCCACTCTTCAACATGGGAAAGACAAGAGAACACTCCATTCAAGTAAGGGAGATGTGTGTCGACCTTCATAAGTCAGGCAATGGCAACAAGAAAATAGCCATTCGCCTAAACTCACCCAATATCTACAGTCAGAGGAATCATGAAGAAGTTTAAAACAATTGGAACAGTGACAAACAAGGCTGGACGAGGACCCATGGTAAGAGAATACCAAAAAAAAAAAAAAAATCTCCAAAGCTCACTGTTAGAGAACTGCATCAAAGAGAGGCATCTTGGGATCACAAAGTCTCCATAACAACCATCAGACACTACCTACATGCCAACGAGCTGTTAGGGAGGAATGCAAGGAAAAAACCTTTTCTCACCTACAATCATAGAGTTTGCTGAGACTTCAACTAGGACCACGTGCTGTGCTCAGATGAGACTAAGATAGAGCTTTTTGTCAACAAACACTGTCTGGTTCAGGCATAAAACAAAAGATGAGCATGCGGAAAAGTACCTCAAGCACCTCATGCCCACTGTGAAGTATGGTGTAAGGAAGAATTGGCCAAAATTTCTCTACAATGTTGCAAAAGTCTGATAGTCAAACAGGAAATGATTACTTCAAGTTATTGCTGCTAAAGCTCAGTTAAAGTGCCCCTATTATGCCATTTTAAAGGTTGCT
>JAQMYL010000017.1:10531251-10541723 GCA_030014365.1 Clarias pachynema | reverse complement strand
TGTGTGTGTGTGTGTGTGTGTGTGTGTGTGTGTGTGTGTGTGTGTGTGTGTGTGTGTGTGTGTGTGCGTGTGCGTGTGTTCACTGCCGAGACTGTGTTCTACACAAAGGCAATTAAAGTGCAGTGATATGCATGCCGCAGCCCTGTTCTGCTGGCAGAGAGAGGCAAGAGAATGAAGAAAATATGAATTCTGAATAAGCTGCTCCACAGGCAGTGCCAGCTATTGATGTCTAAGTCACACTCACACCAAATATAAATATGAAACACACACACACACACACACACACACACACACACACATACACACACCACACATGGAAAACATTTACTCTCCCTAGGGGACCATGGGTCTGGAGGCCTAATAATCAGAGGAATTATAATGGAATGCAGACATGCATATGTGTTTGCATACGCATACACACACACACACACATGCACTTGGATATTTGCAGAGAAACAGAAACTGAGCATAAGCACATCAAAGAAGCACTCATTTCTACTATTTACAAAAATATACAGCAATGTGGCCGGACAAGCGTTCATATATGTGTATGTGTCAGTGTGTCTCCTCCTCCTCCCTTTATGCATACATGCGCTGTGCTGTCCTTGTAACCTCTAGGAAAAAAAAAATGCCAGGATCTTCACAACACCCAATTCGCCTGGCCAATATTCCCTAGTTGTCAGACACAGCTCACACCTACACATGCCACAAACTCTTCCCCTCTCTCTCTCCCTCTCTCTCCATTGTATGACCGTGTGCTGAAACCTGGCATGATGACATGCTCTGAGGATGGAGAGCGAGCAAGAAAGGGTGAGAAAGAGAGAAAGGAAGGATTTTTTTTACCTGGCTGTGGTCTCCAGGCTGCCGCTTGTCTGCAGGCGAGAGAATTAGCAACCCAGCATTGCAGCGTGCACTCAGTCTCTTCATCAGCTGATCATTCAGAACACACAGGCAGAGAGGGGGGCGAAAAAGCGCCCAGCTGTTCATACACAAATCAATTGACGCGGGGCTGATGAGAGAGAGAGAGAAAGAGAAAGAGGGAGAGGGAGAGAGGGAGAGACAGAGAGAGAAGGAGGGAGAGAAAGATAACTGCCGTGAATTGTCTTTTTCTTTCTCGTTGTCTCTGTGGAAAGGCCTGGACCTTGGTTTCCTCTCTGTTTCTCCCCTCTCTCTGTCTCTCTTTCTCTCTCTCTCTCTCTCACTGCATGTTTTAATATTGACTGTCGCAATCTGATTTTTCTTTTTTCTGTCCTCCCCCTCTCCTTGCTTGTTCTCACTCCCTTTTTTAACATTGTACTTTTAAAGTAGTAGGCTCCTTTTTGGGCCATGTTGTGCTGGTCGAAAAAAAGAGGGACGGAAAGTACTTTATGGGGATTCGTACACACACTCTGCAGTATGGGAGAGCTCTTGTCTGTGTGTCTGCGTATTTATGCCATAGTAAAATAACAGCTATTGCTTTCAAATCAAAGAGTCTAATGTACAGTCCTGAATGTAGTATAATGTACATTATAGCTGGACTCAAAAATGATCTTCTTACTCCAACTTAGGTAGTATTGGCAGGAAAACATTATGTAAGATATTTCTTAGCATTAACAGGCAACATCATTATATGTATTTTGCTACTTTACCTCAAAAAAGAAAAATGGGATTTGGGTACTCAGCTGCCCAATCACAAACATTCTTCTTTTCCCAAGGTCACTGACTGCAGCAAATGAGCAGTGCTTTCCAGTTTCTGTTAATTATACTGTGCACTCTAGTAGCTAACCTCACAACGGATTGTTTCATTTATCATATATCGTATCAATCAAGTACATCGGGCTTTATTAACATCCCTTATTGTTGTTATTACTGTGTGTGACAGGGATAAAAAAAATCTTGTCATTGTTCCTCATCTATACTTACAGTAAAACTTAATTTAAGTAATATTTAATTGAATACTTGTCTCTAATTAGATTTTGCAAGGTTCTTTTACTATTTACATTTTGTTTTGACCTTCAAAGCATTTGTTTATCATATCATATTCTCTCTTCCAACCAACATACTTTATTGTACTACAATTACAATACAGTTAGGTCCATAAATTGACACGAAACACAATTGTATTTTTGCCTCTGGCAGTGATCACAGACTTCAGACTGAGGCAGAATCAGCTTGTTAAGAAGTCCCTACCGTGATCATTCTAGCAGTATATAGGTGCAAGGGCTTTATTAGCACTGTTTGCATAGATAAAGACACACAAGTATTAGTAATAGTTCGACAGGAAAGCTTACCTTTCTGTCTGTTGCTGGTGTCCTTTTATAGGTGCCGGAATCGTAGATGAACATTACTATCCAACCGCCCCATCCCATATCCATGCATCTTCCACAATACGGACAGCACCCATTCACCACCATGCTGGTAGTTAAACAAGGGGCAATGTCTTCTTTATGCACCCTTCACCACACATGCCACAGTGCACCATAACCCACAGGGTATGATTCTGAGAGAGACCATCAGCGTTGCAGCGTAGCTTGTAACCCTGCTTAATGTTTTACCTGGAAAGAGAAGTCCTGTACTGAGAGAAACCAGTGAGTACATGAGTTGATGTCCTAAGCTCTCATCATCCACTGAGAAAGTACTTTAGTTCTTCAACACCCCACTGGACCATTTCTATGCCTATCTCAGAGGTGTTTGTGTGGATGAGGAAGGCCAGTCAAAGCGGTTTTCTACATCCACTCCATCCACCCCTGCTGTCATTTATTTTGATAGGGGGGAGGCTAAGGGGAGACCTTAGGATGAATGATCAGTAATGCAGTAAAAGCAGGCTCTTCGTAGCCACTGGATATAATCATCCACTCATAGGGCGTCATAGCCGTTCAACTCTGAGATCTGGTGGAGCATTCTGAAGTTGTTTCGTAGGTGGAGCGTATTGTCAGGCTTGGTCACCACTACAATAGGGCTCAACCAGGGGCTCACAGATCCTTGATGACTCCATCCTGCAGTATCCTTGCCACTTTCTTGTCAGTAGCCTTTAGGCACATCTGTAGGAGCTGATAAGGGTGCTGCTTTACAATTACCCAAGGCAGAACACCAGTTGTGTCAAGCAAGGCTCCATGGTGATGAACAGACTCTGCCACTGGGCCAGGAACTTACAGGCAGCATTTGGAAGCAAAATGAGGACCCAATCCCTGACCTGAAATTCCCTGGGCTGAGATGACCCATCGTATGCCAATTTCTGTGCTTCCTAGGCCTGCTCCATGAACTGGTGGACAATTGGCATCAGCTTTTCAATTTATTTTATCAGACATATTTGACCACAGACCAGTACAAGGATTGTTGTTTTCCCCATGCCTTCTTTGACACATTCGACAATCCCCAGTAGCTCAAGGGGTGAACTGGGTGAATGACAAAGAGTACTGTAGGTCTAGAAGGATGTCCGATTTTCACTCATTTTCTTTAATTCAAACCATAGTTTTCTGTGTGAACACAGTCTGATATCCCGCACAATCAAATGTACCAATTTGCCTTGAATGGCAATCATAATTATTTAAAATTACCTAATCCTAATGAATGGTTGAGGAATCATTTAAACAAGTACAAATTATCCAGATCACATCTGCTATGCTACAAAGCACATATTTGACTACATCCACCATCTCCTAAACTGTGTTCAGGGCAAGCATGACAATTTCTTTATGCATTTTGGGTGTCAGCACCCATAGGAAACAATCAAGAGCCACCCATTCCACAATCTCTTGTGAGGACAGCTGTTTAGATAGGAGCCAGCTTTTTTGTGATCCAGAGGAGTTTATCAATCCAGTTGAAATGTGTTTAAATGGTCAGATGGTGGATCCAGGCTGCTGTGTTGCAGGGGGATAGGCTTCAGTGGGCTAGGACTTCTGCCTTGAGCTTTTCATAGTCATTTGCTTCATCAAATGCAGGCGCAAAATTGCCCCCCTGGGCTTCTCCCAACAGTAATAGGGCCGATGCCAATGCCCAGTCCAACTCTTCTTGACAGTTGGTCTGCTCAAGGGTTGCAAGCCACTGGTGTGAGTTTTTCAATTAAATTCAATTAAGTTATAGTGCTTGGTGGCACTGTGGTGTAGTGGTTAGCACTGTTGCCTTGCACCTCCTGGGTCCGGGTTTGATTCCCGGCCAGGCTCGATTCCCGTCTCTGTGTGCATGGAGTTTGCATGTTCTTCCCGTGCTTGGTGGGTTTTCTCCGGGTTCCTCCCACAAAGCTTTCCCAAATTGCCTGTAGTGTGTGAGTGTATGTGTGTGTGCCCTGCGATGGATTGGCACCCTGTCCATGGTGTACCCCACCTTGTGCCCTAAGACTCCTGGGATAGGCTCCAGACCCTGAATGCAGAATAAAGCGGAATAGAAGATGAGTGAGAGTGAGTGAGTGAGTGTATAGTGCTTTTAAAAATGGTGATCGTCTCAAAGCAGCTTCACAAAATCAAAAGAAAATTATGGAAATGTGTATAAATCATAATGTTCGGATTGTCCCTAATGAGCAAGACGAGGGCGATGGTGGCAAGCAAAAACTCCCTGAGGTAGCAATATGAAGAAACCTCTGAGGAAACATACTCAACATGGAACCTATCCTCATTAGGGTGATAGTAGGAATTGTTTTGCATTCATACTGTGTGTTCAGCAGATGGACGTTCAGTATAACAGAAAACGTCTTTAAGTTAATATGGAGTCCAGTTCGTTATTGGAGGCTCAGGTAGACTGTAGGAAATTTCAGTCCTGAACTATTGAGCGACTGTAGTCACAAGTCCTCAGAGAACAGCTATTTGCAACAGCCGAGACCAGGACTGTCTTCATGGTAAAGTGAAACCATCCCCAGTCACCACACGCATCCCAAGCAGACCGCACGGGCCTCCATGTGATGAGATCTCCAACCAGAAGCAGGTGCAGAGGGCAGAGAAGGTCAGAAACATCATGGGTTTCTTCAAATCATCACGAAGCAGAATCCAGGTAGAGCTGGTCCTTCTCTGGATGTCTCAGGATCCTCGCAGGATTGGCCTCTGTCTACTGGAACTGGCACAATCTACAGATGCCTTGTAGAAAAGATGGGTAGAAAAAGGAAAAAGTGGAAAGGAATTAGCGTAGCTGTCATTCATGATATTAGCAGCACTAGATGATAATGTACATTTAGATGTACTGGAGTACAGATGTAGCAATTAAGAATGCATGTTTTTTTCCAGCTGAAGGCCGCAATTTGCCTCGCGGAGTTCTGCTAAATACCGCAAGCACCATTTTAGAATCTAAATAAATGTGTTGTGCTTCACTGAATATCCGCCAGATGGCACATGGAAGGACTTTATAAGTCATGCTTTAAAATTTATAATAAAAGGTTTGTTATATAGTTTTTGTAATGTGTTAACAAGGAGAAGTCAATAAAAGACATGGCAATGTCTTGGTTAGAAATTGCCTTAAAATTGAGGTTATGGGACGAATTATGTGTATGCCAGGCTAAAGAGATATGTCTTTAATCTACTTTTAGCAGAAGGTGTAGAGCATCTTGATGAAAGTCAAAGAGGGGAATTGTGCTGATTTTGCACAAATGGCTGGCTTCACGTAGCTCACTGGTGGCAGCCTATAATAATTTTTACAACTAAGCACCTGCTGCTGCACCCTACATCCAGCAAATGCCAGAGTTAATCATCCAGAGAGAGGGCAGGTGGATGGAAGGTACAGGAACCTACTGATGACCACCGACTTCAGGCTGAGACAACAAGGCTCCATATGTGTGGCTGGACAGAACTAGCTCATTAAGATAGCAAGAATTGTTTTGCAGTGTGTGTTAATCAGCTGGAAGATTAATATTACGAAAGATGTCTTTAAGTTAATACAGAGTCCAGTTTGTTATTGTAGGCTCAGGTAGAGTGTAGGAAATTCCAATCCTGAACTATTGAGCAACTGCAGTTACAAGTCCTCAAAGAACAGCTGCCTGCAACAGCCGAGGTCAGGACTGTCTTCATGGTGAGGTAGAATCATTCCCAGACACCACATGCATCCCAAGCAGACCACATGGGCCTCCATGTGACAAGATATTCTTTAATCATTTAAGCTCCATCATGGTGGATGCATTGGGACACAGCCATGTTCGGTCTTTGCAGAGTTGATCTATTGATTTCAGGTCTGGATTCTGTCTGGGCAACACCAGAACTATGTTCTGCAGCCATACCTGTGTTTTCTTGAAAGTATGCTTTAGGTCGTTGTCTTGTTGAAATGTCAATGGTCAATGGTTTTCATTCAAGACTGCTCTATATTTTTCTGCATCCATTTTTCAATCATTCTGACTAGTCTCATTTGCAGAAAAAGCTTTTTGTATGATTGTAGGCATGGTTTTAATAAGGTGATACTCAATGCCTTATTCCCGGTACCCAGCATGGGGAATTGTGTCCAAATAGAATTTTGGTTCTACTTTATTATTATTATTTTATAAATTAACAAAACACATTAAACAACTGATTTTACTATTTTATTGTGATTGTTATTGATCTTTCGGCTGCTCCCATCAAGAGGTCGCCACAGCAGACTATCCGATCTGCACACAACTTGGCACAGGTTTTACTCTGGATGCCCTTCCTGACACAACCCTCCCATTTTATCTGGGCTTGGGACCAGTGACTGGGGTTTGGGCATTGGGTGAAAATTTAACTGAGGCCTTCTGCATGGTAGGTGAGAAATGTACCACTGAGTCACCAATGCCTCTATTATTTTATTGTGGTATGGTGTGTGTAATTTATGGAAATGTACAGTCAAGAACATAGGTACATGCATTGCAATGATTTGCTTCCTACCTAGAAGATCAGTCGTATGAGGTGACATGGAAGGGGATCCACATCTACTCCACTGGTGTCCCACAAGACTCAGAACTTGAGTTTTCTTCTGTTCTCCCATTATTCCCTCTTGGTGAAGTCATATCCTCACACGGCTTTTTATAACATTGTTATACAGATGACACTCAACTCATTCTCTCCTTTCCTCCCTCAGACACTCTGCCTGGCAGACATTTCAGCTTAACAGCTGAAAATTAATCTCAGTAAAACCGAACTGCTGTTTATCCCAGATGATTCAATCTCCATCAGGATCTTATGATCTCCGTGGACAACAATCGGATCACTCCTTCAGTCACTGCTGGCAACCTCTGGGTAACTCTGGACAATAAACTGTGATTTTCCCCACATATTGCTAACCTTACTCGCACCTGTCGATTTCTTGTCAAGTTGTCCATTTCTCTTAAGCTACTCAGGTCCTTGTTCAGTGCCTTGTTATTTCAAGACTTGACTACTGCAACTCAATCCTAACAGGTCTGCTTCTGTGCACCATTCGTACCCCGTCAGCTGATGCAGAAATTCTTCCATACCACCCCACTTCTCCGCTCCCTGCACTAGCTTCCTGTAGCTGCTTCAAAACACTGATGCTCACCTACAAAGCTAAAAATGGCCCAGCACCCACTATTCTCGCAGCTCTAATCACACCCTCACCGCACCACATTCCCTCCGATCCTCCCTCACAGGAATCGAGGAAGACATGCATTTTTCTGTTCTGGCACATACGTATGTAAATAAAAATTTAAAAAACTTCCCAACAGTGTTTGACTGATGGTACTTAGTTAGTAACCCAGTAACCAGGGTAAGGAACTATTCAATGATGGAAATGCCAAAGCACTTTTGTAAGTCACTATGGATTAAAACATCTGCCAAATGCCTAAATGTAAATGTGGAAAGTGAAACAAAACAGTTTTCAGTGGTTTGCCTGTGTACACCACCACAATGGATGCACAATGAAACAATTACATAAGATGTGATTGCAGCATAGACTTTCTAATAGACTTTCTAATAGACTTTATTGTATTATTGTATTATACATTTTAACAACCATTTTTACAATGTCCTTTAATTTTTGCAGGCATAAAATAATTGGACAGAGTAATTGTCAAATTTTAGAATTATTTTTAATAGTTGTATGCAAAAACTTTGTGGTCAATCATTACCTGATTAAGTCTGTCTAAGTCTGGACCCCAAGGACATCACATGACCATCACCAAATGACACATTTTCTCCCTTGAGGGCCTTTAGTTGCTGGTTTATGGACATTTCTGCTTTTTGCTTTTTTTTTTAAAACAGTCGATTCATTTTCTTTGTGTTCCTTTTTTGGTACGATTTGAATCATTATCTATCTGTATTGTGAAGTGCTGTCCTACATTTCTACATTTTTTTTTGCATTTGATTGAATTTGATGAAAGAGTATCGCTCTATACACCTCAGACTTCATACTGCTACTTCTATCAGCAGTCATGACAGTTAACAGATGATGTCATACAGTTTGCTTTAAAGATGAGTCCTTAATGAGAGCCTTAATCATATTCTTCTTTTTCAGTAATTCTTGAAGAAGTTAATTTTGGACACAACTTGTTGGTTTGTTATGCAAAGTCTAAACTGCCATTTTTTGTGTGTGTTCCCAGTGTTTTGTAACTTGAGGTAAACTGTCTGTATTTACTGTAGTCTCTAGATTGTAGACTTTGATAACTATATGCCTACCTCCCCCAGAGAGCTCTTGACTTGACTAGATGTTGTGAAGAGTTTTTCTTCACCAAAAGAATTCTATACTCATCTACTTCAGTTATTTTCTAGGCCTAGTGTTGCTAAGCTCACTAGTATCGCCTAAAATCTGGTGAGCTGGATCATACTGGATCACCTGAATCAAATCCAATTGAATGACAAAATGTACAAATCCACCGCTGTGATCATCACTCTTCTCTTGCAATGTGACCTGCTGGATAGCAAAAACAGTGCTACTAGTAACTCAAAGGTAATAGAAATAAATGTAAAATAAAATCCATTGAAAATGAGTTGAAAACAAACATTTTGCATGAGGAGAAAAATGTAAATTTCAAAGATGGCAAGGATTAACAAGGATCAGCAGTCATTAGTGACAACAATGCTACATATTGGCAAAGGCTGAAAATGTATCTCTATTGATTGAGATGACCACAAACTCATTCTAATGTCAATCAACCACTGTCAGATGACATCAAGTGTCCTTCAAACATGGTGGCAAAATTAAGTTGGAAAATGCATGGAGAGAACAGTTTGCAACACGCTCCTTGAGGCATGGCTGAGGTTTGCAAAGGACCACAGGAATTGGACCATAGAGAACTAGATTAAGCTTCTTTGATGAGTACAGTTTTCAGCCTTGGCCAATACTTTGTCATCTTATGGGTAAACAGAGACGTGGAGTGGTCGAGAAGAAGATGGATGTCCACAAGCCATCAAACAAAGCTGAGCTGCTTTAATTTTGTGCCAAGAGTGGCATAAAGTTACCCAACAGCAGTCTGAGAGACTGGTGGACAGCATGTGTTAGTGTTTTCTGATATGTTTCCTAGACTGTGTTAACTTTCACATGCTTGTCTCTCTCTCTCTCTCTCTCTCTCTCTCTCTCTCTCTCTGTTCATTAGAGTTATTCCATTAATACTGAATTTCTGGGCTCTTTTTGGAATGTGTTTGTCCCATGCCATCCGGCATAAAACTAACACAACATTTCATATAAAGAACATCATAAAATCAAACAAGGTGATGACAGTGTTATGGTCTCGGGCAAAGCAAAGCAGCTTCTGAACCTGGACAACCCTGCAATAATTGATGTTGCCATGAATTTTGTGCTTCACCAGACAATCCTGAAGGGGATTGACATCCAACTGAAGCGTACTTTATGGTTATGCAGCAGGACAATGATCCAAAACACACCAACACGTCCCCCTGAAAAATTAAGGTTTTGGAGTGGCCTAGACAAAGTCCAGACTTAAATCCAATTGAGATGCTGTGGGATGACCTTAAACAGGCTGGTCATGTTCAAAAACCCTCCAGTGTGGCTAATTTACAACAATTCTGCAACCAAAAGGAAAGATTCCTCCACAACAATGTGAAAGACTCATTGCCAGTTATTGCAAATGCTTGAATATCAGTTATTAGGTTTAGAGGGCAATTATTTTATCCACATAGGTTCAGGCAGGGTTGTCCTTTAATATATGAAATCATAATTTAAAAACTGCATTTTGTATTTACTTGTGTTATCTTTAAGTAATATTAAAATTCCTTTGATGATCTGATTCATTTATTTGCCACCAATATGTAAAAAAAAAAGATCAGGAACCTACCTGCTGCTACCTGCTTCTGTCAGTATCTGTGTCAGTACGTGTCTGAGACTAAGAATTAAGAAAAGTTAGTCTGAAACATATACAGATATGAATGTTGCCTGAAAATAAGTACAGTCTAAAATAGTTCCAGAACAGATCTGTTTATTGTTATTCTGATAATTAAGCTCAGCACTTTTTAAGGTTTTCCAGTTTAATGAACATCATGATAGGGTAGCCTAGTACTGTAGATAAAATAACTATACATCCCAATACCATGGTTTTCAGTATATCATCACCAAAACTAACAACTACCTCCTACCAATTAAGAGGCGGTGAATTA
>JAQMYL010000017.1:10518122-10531151 GCA_030014365.1 Clarias pachynema | reverse complement strand
CCGATTCCGATGCCAGATTTTTTTGTGGTATCGGCAGCATTTCCGATACCAGTATCGGAATCGGAACAACCCTAATCCCAATACCATGGTTTTCAGTATATCATCACCAAAACTAACAACTACCTCCTACCAATTAAGAGGCGGTGAATTAATGAGAAATGAGTGCGATCAGGGCTAGAGATGGTGTAAGGCCTGCTGGGAGTGCCTGCCACATTGTGTTCGCTTGCTTTTTCAGGCTTCATCACTGAGCAGTACTCTTCACCCCTGAGCAGCTTGCCGACGGTCAGCCGCTGATGGACTGTGAGTGCTGCTTCTGCAATTCTGCCTTTAGTTACAACCAGCTCTCGAGATTCAGCTGCCATTAAGATGGTGGCCACTGCCTCGAATTCTATGCCTTCACATCTGAACTGCTGCTGCAACCATGTTTCAACAGCCTCTTTGACTCAGTCACCCTTTGACTCCCTCGCTCTAAATTCTGGATTTGCCGACAGCACTACTGCTGAAGATTCACTGACCAAGAGTTAAACCCCCCCCAACACACAAAACACACACGCACTCATTTTATTTCTGTTTCACTTCTTCCTAATTCCTAATCTCAAAACTTTCCTCACCTTAACATTAATTCCTGACATTTATTATTAGATAAAAACTCAAATTTAGAATGATAGACTTCATTTCTGTGTTTCTGCCTGTGTGGCTCCCTGAGTCAAGATCTAACACATCCTACGTATGGCTTATATTGTTACATTTTTAAACAGGGTGCCATCAAAGGTTAGAATCAGAGCACTTTTGGTAATATTTGGTGAAGTTGTCCCCACTTTATAAAAAATATCTCCTCACTAGAGAAGAACTGGTCTCATCAGGTTCTGTCAACATGTGAGAAAACACCAAACCAAATCAGTACAATGTGTTTAATTTACATTATCTGTTGTGATACACTTTTAAATTTCACCTCAGTATTCTTCATACTGTTACACTGTCACCCATAATCAGTGTTATTTCTTTCTTTTATTACAAATCTGCTTTAAACTATACAAACCAGCGTGATAAAGTACATTTCCTTTAATTGTCCTTAAGAACATTATTGTCTCATCTGCAGAAACCCTGAGGCAGCTTCCCAAGTGGGACCATTTTTTAATTGCAATTTTGCCATGGCAACAGTTGTAGCACTAAGAACAGAGCATGGTTTCACTTATCAAATATTAATCCAGCCATATTTCAAAAATGATGTTAATGTTAACAGTTAGCCATCAAAGCAGCACCAATATGGCAATCTGTATGATACAGTAAAATGGTGCTATAATAATATAATTCATATTCGTACTTTATACCCTGATTGATTGGGGCATTTCTGTAAAACATTTCATTCAGTTACCATGGCAACAGCACGTTTTACTGCCTGCAGAGCTGTAACACTCTATAGCATTCACTACACACACATCCATGCACACGCCGACACACACACACCACCAAAAAATAGAAATACTGAAAAAGAATTCAGATTGTACCTTTATGAGCCATAAAACAATTTCAGATAGGGGAAAAATAGATATCACAAGCAAATACTTATAACAAGGAACTAAGGCCTAGGTCCATTCTATGTTGGTTCATCACATTTTCAAGTTCAACTGAACCTGCAAATATGTCTGGGCGAATGGATAATGCTTTGATTGTGAATTTAATGACAACATAGTTCCACAGTCAGTCGCAATCTTCAGGGTCATTCCTGAACAGCAGTCAAGTGAAGCTTTACATTGACTTGCACTGTGTCAGGGTTGTTTTCAAATAAAAATGAATAAAACTTTACAATTAATATCAGAGAATTGTGCCATAACCGGTAAAAAAAAAAGTTCCTACCAATAAAGAAAGCAGTATTATGAGAGAATAGGTAAACTTCAGGCTTTTATTGTCAAGCAGCAAAATTTCTGGATCCATATATTTTTTCAATTATATTTGGAATTGAAATACAAGCTCCTAATGGTAAGACATAATTTAATTTCACCAGCATTTAGTACACTGTAATGTTTTTTTGTTATATTGAATTAGAAATTGATTACACATTTTTGTCTTATCGATTGTTGAAGATAGGTGGATAACGCTGTGCTTGCTTACAAACGGTTCATAGCTGGTTGCATGAAGTGTTACAGTACATTCAGGTCCACAAAACACAGAGATTGTCAACTTGGTTGAGATATTGTGATCTTGAGATGATACAGCATACAGCATGGTGGCATCTTGGACCTTCACGGTCAAAGGTTCGATTCCCAGCTTAGGTCTATGTGTGTGGATTTTGCATGTTCTACTTGTGCTTGGTGGATTTCCTCCGGGTACTCCAGACATGTAGAGAATGCTAATTGGCGTTCTCAAATTGCACCCTGTATCCCATGCTAATGGACACATCAATCCTGTGAACAATGTATAATTCTTTTATTTTTCTTTTATAGGTAAAATGCACGATGACAAGAGTCACTGTACTCAAATGGATGAACCAGTTGACAACAACTTGGCTTATTGGTTCAACCCCCATGAAAAGTCAGCCTCTTGATAACTGACCTCTCAGACCATTGATTTATCTTTAGGTGGCCATCCAACTCGTATGACAATATTTCCTTTTTTATGCATCACAATCTTATGACTTTGCTACAGTTATATGCTGTAAACTTTTCTTTTTCAATTCTGGCATTGACCCAGCCCCTGTGAGCTTAGAGTCCAGCTCTGCTGAGAAATCCTCCATCCCAAACAATTTAATTATTCCTCTGGTAAGAAGTGAAGGTGAAAAGGTACATTCATCATCTACTTTATTAGGACAACCTGTACAGTTGTTATTTATGCAGCTATCCAACCAGGAACTCGTGTTTTAACAGCACAATGCATCAAAAAATGCAGGTACAGTTCAAGCATTTTAGCTACTGTTCACATCAAAGATCATAATGGGGGGAAATGTAACCATGTGGCTTTGACCCTGGCATGGTGTCTGGTACTAGAAGAGCTGGTTTGAATATTGCATATTGGTCTGGTAAGCGGAAAAGTATCTTAAAACCTATAACACTTTAAACCTGGAGGCTACAATAACAGAAGTCTATATCAGGTTAAACATTGCTCTTACTCAAGAAAAGGAATATGAGGCTATCATGATCACGTATTTGCAGAAAAGGGCCAGCTGAAGACTAGAAAATGCTATGCTAACTCAGCTGTCTAGTTTGGATGAGATTGTGCCCATGACAGGCTCAGGCTCCTGTTCTTGGTTGAAGAGTGGAACACAATGTGATCTTCCACTATTGTAGCACATCTATATCAAATGTTGAGTTTTTTCTGCTTGCTACTGTAAGATGCATTTCTGCCTAGTATACAGTGGATTTAAAGTGTTTTTTTTTTCATTTACTTTATCCTTCCTCGTAGCTCAAACCAATTTTCTTTTGACCTTTCTTTTCAATATGGCATTTCCATCCACATAACTGCCACTCAATCAATATTTTTGTTTCCCATACCATTCTACAGTATGTAAACTCTACACATTGTTGTGTGCGAAAAACCCAGGCAGTTTCTGAAATATTTACACCAGCCAGTGAGGTACCAGCATCCATGTCACAATTAAAGTCAAAGAGATTACAGCTTTTCTTCATGTTTGAAGTGGACATTACCCAAAGCTCTTCACCTTTAGCTGCTACCACATGATTGACTGATTAGATAACTGCACAAATGTTCATAATAAACTGTATTCTGATTGTAGCTCCAATGTTTAGAATATTTGAATATACTCCATATGCTTAATATTAGTTATTTCACCCAGTCTGTTGAATGAGCCTTTCTGCCTTCACATTTCTAAAGCACAGTTTCATTATGATTGCCTTTTTAATAACAGATATTTGAGCTCAGTGTGTTTCCCTCTACCTTCTTTTTAGAGCATAGGAAATAGACAGACCGATCTGCTGAGGACCAAAAGCATGAATTGGGGGTCACAGGGGTTCCGATGGGCATTAACCAAAGAGGAGGCTACCTGTCCACTTTCCTAACAGACAGTGTGCAATGTGTGGCAGATGTTACTGAATTTACCATCCAAGTGGTTTCAGCCTTTTTAATGCACTGTTGCCAAAGGGTGCGCTGACAACACCAGCAAGGTTTAAGATTAAGGAAATCTTGCAAGTAGATTGAGTATGCAGCTAACCAAGTGGTGGATTTAGATACGGCCAACATGGACACATATCATGTGGGGGGAAAATAAAATAAATTTGCTGAATAATTTTAACATTTGCATTACCTTAGGTATCCCCACTGGAGGCCTGACTTTGCAGGAGCACAAAAAAAGCATACATGTATCTTTGTACAGCAGTGAAATTAGTAAAATCAATCACAATATGAAAAGCTCCAGAATAACCCACAGTTAATTTATAATACTACAGTACAGTATGTATATGTACATAGGGTTTACTGTACTGTATAGCTTCACATGCATATTTCATGCTTCTGATTTGTGCAATTCTTTTCAGAATTATGAATAAGTCTACATGGTGAAATGGTTTAGTATTGACCCTTAGTTAAAGTTATAGAGGTAATGTCCTGGTGCTGTTGACAAACCATTAGAAAACCAGTTTAAAGAAAATTACTTAAGAAAAGGACAAACAAGAAAACGATATTCAAGTGACATCACTTTATGGTCATAATACAGTATTAGACTGCATGTAATAAAATAGTATAACACTTTTGTTCCGGCAAAACTTTTTTTTCCCCACACACACTAGAACTTCCACTGAGCTAACCTCAAATACCACAGAAAGGAATAACCCCTTATCCCACAATAACCTCACTTCCACTGGCAGTCTGAGTGGTCCCTTAAGTTCTTTCTATGGGTTTTTGTGAAGCTGACACATCTTGAGCCAATCTGACAACAATGTGATTGCCAGCATAAAAGAAAATAAAAAAAAAACATTCTCCATCTCACATGAAGATTTCATAACTGGGCTCACCAACAACAGCTTTGCACAGACTGCTCTTGCTAGTGGTTAGAACATCTGGGAGATCCTTTCCCAGGCAGACTTGTCGTCATAAACAAGCTGAAATGTGTAATGCCCCTGGCCAGATTAACTGTGCCTGTGGGATTAGCTCATTGATCCATTGGACAGACCGATATCTATAGCATGTCAATTCTTGAGTGCTAGAACCATACCACAATAGGCACATGCATTGAAGGCACTGGATTTATAACATTGTTCTGGAAGAAGCTATGCAATCTCCATCCAGCACACTTCCCTTGAGCCAGACACACAATCTCGCGATATGTGTCAAAATCCCTTAATACGTTTCCCTTGTGGACCCAGACATTAAGCAATAATCAGTATAACTGTAGACATTTTTGGCTGTCAGTCACTGCAGCAAGGGCTGAGAAAACTGCTTGACTCGGCCGAAAAGCTTGCAGCCAGCATGTACTGATGACTAGATTATGGCTGATAAAACTGAAGGTTCCTACCAACTTAAAGTTCCTACTGTACCAAAGGTATCTTAAATCAAAAATCCTGATAATAGACTTTGTAATGTCTTGCATGGTTCAATTGGTAGAACATAAGAGACACATAAAGGATTATATTAGCTGAACACAGCTACTTGGTCATAAAACCAGCTACACTGCCCTGTTAAAAAAAAGTCTAATATTTCGTTAGACCATCTTTGGCTTTGATTATGGTGTGCAATGTGGTGTCCAGATCATGTGTACAAATGATTCCTTATGTTTGAAACCACTCTTTTACAATTGGAGTTCTGAAGGATGTTTGTGTCCAGGGGAGAGGAAAACAGGGACAGCACACAGGAAGCATGATAGTTGATGCATTTCTCTTCTTACGGGCAGCCACACTGACTACTACCTGACTATTACCTTCCACTCTGCAGGCCGTGGACCAGTCACTGGACAACAAGTTGGCCCAAAGTCATTGCCAACTATGCGGCAGGAGAGCTGGCTACATGTTAAATTCTTAGATTTGGCTACAGAACCAAAAGGCGTTGCATAGTTCATTGCACAGACCTCATGAAAGGAAGTATGTATGTTCTCAATCACAATTCGTGATTTCCAAATCTTGCTCTCTGAGTCATCTTTACAAACAAATGCCAATCTTTGCCAAGAGAATTTCCCACCATTATCACATCCTGAAGCATGCAAGGAAGTAGCACACAGTAAGTAAATCTGTAACTAACATGTTGCTTCAATTGCTGAAAGTCATTTTATTTATTCCAATCTGCAAAAAGTGATAAAAATAGATAGCATGTTGTCTTAAAGAGAAAGAGATACATTAGATCGCCATTATACGTACATTAATTAAATGATCATGCATGAATGGCAATGAAAACGGCAAAAACTGGTAAATCATAGCATATAGCAATCATTTAGATTTTGAGACTACAAAAAGAAACAGAAAATGCCCACACCCACATACAATTTTTTGCAGCGAAAGTGCAAAGAGTTTTTTTTTTTTTGATACACAGATCTACATAAAGCACCAGGGCAGAAACTCAACAACAGCATCAGGCAGGCAAAATGGAAATACAAAGTGAAAGAGGAATTACTTTATTATCTGAGTAATGTACTGTCCTCCGTATACAAACAATCTCTGACAGGGTTTATAATCACTGACTACAGAAGAGGCAGAAAGAGATCAATGCTAATGTGCATTGTATATTGTCATGCATACTGTATGTCATCAGTGACAATTTTCATAGATTTGCCTCGGTACACCACTACGGTGAATATAAATACAAAAGTCAGGATTTAATGAAACTGCAGATGTTCATTTTAGATTAAAGGGGTTTAACACAAACATTGGATAAACTGGATAAGGGTTACAGCCTTTTTTTATGTATTACCCCCATTGTTGGCCTCTTAGTTTTAAACTTTATTAATAGCATTCTATAACCCATGTGTATCACATTGCACATAAAACATGCAATAAAAGAATACAAATCTAAATCCATTAGCCTACTACATCATAAAATGTATAATATGAAAAATCTAAAAATAAAAATGACCTGTGAAAGAGTCATATAGTAAAATATACTGAGAAAAGCTGCTGTTCAAGCTGAGCTTTTAATTTCATAATCACTTAACATTTTCCATTGCATAGCTTGTGTGCTTGTACTTGAAATATCCTCTAATTATTTGATTAATATTTGACTGAAATACAGTAAATTACAGACAGCATGCAGTTTTCTGGCTGTTCTAGAGGACGTCTCTAGGCTTCGAGTAGTAATAATAGACGATAACAGCACTGGGATGTTTAACTATATGTATCACTCTTTGTCACAGGTGTTCTAATAACCATTACTTGCACTAACCGTCAGTCGCCAGCATGGGTAAAAGGTGGTCAGTACGGAGGAGAGAGCAACTACCTGGCAAAACCTACATTCAAAATCAGTCAGGGAAGCACTTTGGAACAACAGTTTGGCTCCTTAATAATTGGTTCTAACTCATTCTGAATTGCCCCCATTTTGCTGTATTTACACCCAAGTTGAGCTACAAAGATAACGAGCTTCTAACACATTGCTGATTCCCAAACGACTTCCTGACCCATAATTAAGGGCAATACAGAACTTTAGGTTTGTACACCCACATAGCGCACTATCTTTCTATTTAACTATTTTGAATTCAACCGCGGAGTGCAGAAGTTAACCTAGCTGATATTCTAAAGTGTAATAAGTGGAACTATAAAGAGAAACGTATGAGATTTACAGGAATATCCTTAACCTTTATTGTTTATTTTCTTTATAATACCGGTAAGAATTTAAAACTACTTTCAATCCTGTTAAATATATTAACCGTCAGTCACTAGTTTCGCCATTCATGGAAGAATATGTGATGGCAGAGCAAAATACCTGGTTACATAAACAAACAAATCATAATCTCTTGATAATAAATGGTGTTTGCAAAACTGTTGTATAAAAGCAATATCACACTCAAGCTTGTCCTGTTTTGCTAGATATCAGCATGGCCATGATGCAGTCGTCTCATGTTATATTGCTTAAATATCTATACATTTTGTAAAATGCAACTGTAACATATTTTAATATTTTTTTAAATCAACTGCAATAATGTAATATAATTTCTGTCACAAATCAAAAGCAAAGTAATAAATATATAGTGCAGTAATTAATACACTATAGGTGCATTGAGACGCCCTCACGTCCATCATATAATGATGCAGGAATATCAGATTTGCAAATGGAAAACAATGCAGCAATATTAGCCCTGAACTTACAGTCAGTTCAACAGTCAGATTATTATACTATAATTGGGGTATATGTAAATACTGTGATCTAGGACTTGCTTTATCGGGAATGTCTTCATAATTTGGCTTTATAGCAATGACAGATCGCAGCATTTAAAAATATATATTCAATTAAAAAGACCTGGAGTTGCATCAGCTGATGTCCAGCTTCGAGACAGCCTGAAAGCACACATATACAAAGATGAAATGTTCGAGGAACAAAAGTTACAAGTATCACTGGCCACTATGGAATAGAATCAAAATCAATAATCAAAAAATGTAAATGATCCTACCAATGACAGGCCCATGCCATGGTTTATATGAGCATACAAGAGCATGGCAATCTTATTGTGGCCAGCATCCAGGGCTATGGACATTGCTGTGCTGTCATCCTAACAAACACATAGGTATATACATCAAAGATTGTAACAACAATATTTACTAATATAGTTCATGTTCCCTGAAAGCATATAAACTTCTTACATTGTCGCTAAGAGTGGCATCACAGCTTGGCTGAGCCAGCAATAGACGGACAATATCAATGTGGCCATGCTCACTGGCACACATGAGTGCTGTAGACCCCTCATCATCCTGAATATCGACCTTTGACCCTGAAGCTAAGAGGACTTTCACCATGTCGGCACGTCCATGACTGACTGCCAGCATGAGAGCCGTCTGACCAGCCTGCAATATTAGAAGAATAGTATGCATACACACGCACACATACAGAGGGCACATTTACACTGCACAGAGACAGACACAACACCTGAATGGCCTTGGCATTGACGTCTCCCTTCCTGAACAGCATCTCTACCACGCTCATGTCCCCCTTGGTTTCCACAGCAGCCAAAGCAGCCAACATGATGGGAGTGTATCCAGCCTTATTCTGCTGATTTACATTACATACACCTGCACATCCAGCCACACACACACACACACACACACACACACACACACACACACACAGCATGCACCAATAATGAGCAAACACTTTCTAATCCAATAAACAATGAGCATTTGGATTAAGAATGCTCGTATGGGATAGTGATGGGAAGTTTGGATCATTTTAGTGGCTCAGTTCTTTGTTCATCAAAATTAATGAATCTTTTTTTGAGTCATTTAGTTCATTTAATTTAAATCAAATTAAATGTTATATTTTCAATAAACAGACACCCAGCACGTCTACATACACAACTTAGATATAGTTCTAGTAATGAAAATCTTAAAATGCAGTTAAGGACATAATACGATAAACAGAATGAGCAGCTCACCTTCATCATATCTTCTGGTCCAAATTGTTCGTTCTTTTGTTACATGACTCTCATATACGCCATGCAGTGTATTACACAGGAAACAGAATTGAACACTTCTTCTCATGAGTCTTCTAGTCCGAGTCATTCTTTCTTTTGAATCTATTGCACTGCATAGCGTCTATGGGAGTCACATTGACAAAAGAACAAACGACTTGGACTAGAAGACTCATTGAGAAGAACTGCTCAATTCTGTTTCCTATGTAATGCACTGCATAGCGTCTATGGGAGTCACGTGACAAAAGAATGAATGATTCGGACCAAAAGACTCAGGAAACATTTCTGTTTCCTATACATAACCTATGGAGGTTTTGCGATGCTTTGAGTCATGCGTGTCCTGTAGAAAGTTTACGAATCACTCTCCGAGACTACTCAGTCTTCTAAGTCAAGTTTAAGACTTGTTCAAAAAGAACAAATCGTTCATGAACGACACATCACTACTATGGAATGTGATCATTATTTGTGAACCTCAAGTCCATGTTATGGCATTTTGCAAATTTTCATAACTTGTCTGCACACCATTGAATTGAAATCTAAAGTTTTCATTATTCCTGCATTTTTCTTGCCTTGGGCTTTAATGAACTTATTGTCTGTCACTTTAATGTAGCTTGCTACAAAAAAAGTCATTAAAAAAAGCTATAAATAAACTGCGTTGCCACTAGAAATGTGTACCTGCATCCAGCAGTTTCTGCACCACTCTGAAGTTAGAATGCGACACACTGTAGTGCAGAGCTGTGTTGCCATTCCCGTCAGCCATGTTAGCCACGTGAGTCAGAACAGCAGGTGAAATATGACGACACATGCTCAGAAAACTTTCAACTGTCTCTGGATATGCTTTCTTCTGACTGGACACACAGAACCACTCTTGCTGGATCACATTAAGGCAGGAACGCTGAGGTGAAGAGAAATTAAATTAGATTTTAATTATATGGATTGTGTTTAGTGCTGGACACCTTTATTTAAACTTCATTAATCTGTGTGTATTGCACCTGTCAATGGTGTCATCCCTGTGAACATTCTGTAATGATGACTAATTAATGCAATGAAATGTAATTGCCATACAACCACCAATAAACCAATACAAGAATGTAGTAGAGGGAGAACTATAATACATGGCATATGTTGTCTTATTACTTTTGGCCATCATTTTCTGTGTGTGTACACACACACACACACACACACACACACACACACACACATACATACACACTCTCTCTCTCTCTCTCTCTCTCTCTCTCTCTCTCTGGAAACACGGCTCTGTCGCGATTCTTTTCAAAGGTAAAGTGCAGGTTAATTCGTTTTATTTTTACTTTACAGCAGTGATTCCGTGAAAAACTCAAATAAGAGAGGAAGAAGGGTAAGATGAGAAGAGGGAGAAGGGGGTCTAAATCCTCCTCTCCTCTTACTTTAGCTTCACACACACACACAGCGCCTGCACGTATAAACGGAAACACTTATCTGTCTGGATTTATTTTTACTTTTTTTTTTTAAGGTTAATAAAGTGCAGGTTAATTTGTTTTATTTTTACTTTATATTTTGTATTAATTATTTTTATGTATTTATTTTTTGGGGGTGTGGAATGAATAATTTGAGTTTCCATTATTTCTTATGGGGAAATTAACTTTGGTTTACGAGTGTTTTGAAATACGAGCCCGCTTCCTTCGGAACAAATTATGTTCGTAATCCAAGGTTCCACTGTACATACACTACCAGTCAAAAATTTGGACACAGCTTCGATTTCAGCGGTATTTTCCTTATTTTTATTATTTTCAACATTGTACATTAATGCTGAAGACATCCAAACTATGACCGAAGACATATTTAATTATGTAGTAAACAAAATAAGTGTTAAACAACCCAGAATAAGTTTTATATTTTAGAATGTCCAACGTAACTACATTTACCTTTGATGACAGCTTGGCACACTTATAGCAAACTTATTTCAACATCCACCGCTCATAGGAAACTTTGTGGATATGGCTTTTATGGCTGAAATATGGCAAAGAACTCATTACTTCAGAAAAACAAACAGAAGAGAATTGCTTAGGCCAAGAAACATGGAAATAAGATCAGTGGAAATTTGTCCTTTGGTCTAATGAATCAAAATTTCAGATGTCTTTGTTAGACGTAGAAAGGATGAACAGACGGCTCCTGAATGTGTGGTTTCCACTGTGAAGTGTGGAGGAGGACGTGTGATGGTGTGGGGTGCTTCGCTGGTGATACTCTTGGTGACTTTGAAAACTGTGGGCACAAATATCCAGCATGGCTACCACAGCATTTCAGAGCGACATGCCATCACATATGGTTTCCACTTGGTGGGACCGTCATGTGTTTTTCACCAGAACAGTAGCCCCAATCATACCTCTAGATTATGTAAGAGCTATTTGTACAAGAAGCAGAGTGATGGTGTGCGGCATCAGATGACCTGGCCTCCACAATCACCTCATCTAAATTCAAATGAGATGGTTTTGGATGAGCTGATCTGGAGTTTGAAGGAAAAGCAGCCACCAAGTTCTCAGCACCTCTGGGAATTTTTTCAAGATTGTTGGAAAACCATTCCAGGTGACTAGATCATAAGGGCTGACTGAGAGAATCCCAAGAGAGTGCAAAGTTATAATCAAAGTAAAAGAAGGCTAAGTTGAGGGATTGAAAATATAAAAGATATTCTGGGTTATTTAACACATTTTTGTTGACTACATTCCACATATGTTCTTTCATAATTTCAGTGTCTTCATTATTAATATACATTGTTAAAAGAAAAGAAAAAACGATGACTAAGATGTATGATGTGCATAATTATTTCCGGAAGCGCATATCCGGAAGTATATCAAAACGCTCGTATTTCAAAGTGAATTTCCCCATAAGAAATAATGGAAACTCCGATGATTCGTTTCACAACCCAAAATAATTATTACAGAATATGAAGTAAAAATTTTACTAATTAACCTGCACTTTACCTTTGAAAAGAGTTGTTAGATGAGAGCAGGAGCAGGGGGGGCTACAGTGTAGGATGACTTTCACACACTCGCACGCAAACACACATTCCCACAATCACTCCACTAAACAGATTCATCTCCCGCACTGCTACAGCCTTTTTAACTTTTTTCTTCACAGAGGCCGTTGTTGCAGTGCAGTTACTAAAGATCAGATGCAATGCTTAGACACAAAATAAAATTTTTAAATGCTTTATGCATTAACACACACACGACCGGAATCAGTTACCTAAACCAATTCATCTTCTGCGCCTGCTACAGGCTTTTTAAAAAAATAATAAAAATCTTGCAGAAGCAGGAGACCTGCACACACACTATACTGGAATCACTGCTATAAGCAGATTCATCTCCCGCACTGCTACAGTACAGCCTTTTGAACTTTTTTTCATTTACGGAGACCATTAGCCCGATTCGGACGGGACTAGTTTTACAGGGGGTCGTTGGAGAAATTTCTGTTTCACAGACGTACTTTGTGATTTT
>JAQMYL010000017.1:10478162-10488600 GCA_030014365.1 Clarias pachynema | reverse complement strand
TTTAAATCATGTTTTTATTAAGTACTCGGTATCGGTATCGGCGAGTACTGAAATGCAAGTACTCGTACTCGTACTCCAAAAAAGTGGTATCGGTGCATCCCTACAATAAACCAACAAAAGGTGTGCAAGAATGAGCCTTATAGTACTGAATTTAAAATAAAGTAGAAAAGGTTGCAATCTGCAAGTCAAAGTTCATTCTTAAAGTCCATTGAGTTTCTGTAGTGATTTCCGGAGTGCAGAGTGAACAGATAACATAACTGATGTAATAAAAATAACAATAATATAGTTGGTACAGAATGTAAACAAACGCCAATAGGACAAAGAGTCACTGCCACTACTGCACAGTGTTATCTCATTGGTTTTATGGATGGTCTTAGGTGTGAGCAGGGGTGTGTGAGGGTGTGTATATGTTTACTGATTAACACTGTTGTGCTCCGTATTATATAAAGACAGTGT
Source organism: Clarias pachynema (assembly GCA_030014365.1). Taxonomy (NCBI): domain Eukaryota; kingdom Metazoa; phylum Chordata; class Actinopteri; order Siluriformes; family Clariidae; genus Clarias; species Clarias pachynema. The sequence continues at coordinate 10,488,144 of JAQMYL010000017.1, read as the reverse complement.
TTAGGTGTAGCCTACACACCTGTGACAAACAGATACCAAGTTTGAAGAGGATAAAGATTGCAAATTTGTTCTTTTGCCCTATTCCATATTAATGCACTTAACTGGCCTTAGCTTGCCACACATGATCATTGAATTAAACACCATCACTGCCACTTTATCCTGTCCAGTTTCCCAGGCAACAAAAACATGCATGACAAAGTTTTTACATGCTGGCTAATGAACTTATCTGTCCACCCTTAATATATACGCATTTATATTTAGCAAAGAAAACAGCGATGTGTCAGACACTAGTTGTTTCAATCTGTTTCTCAAGCCCAACCAAGAGTAAAAAGCAAATCCCCCCACCCCCCTCTTCAGTCTTCTGTATTCTTATGTCTTTTGTACCTCTCTAGAAGAACCATGAAAAAAAAAAGCTACTTTGGTCACTAGGGATCTGACTGTGGAAATAGACAACAATGAAAACAACTCATTAAAACTGAGAAAGCTTCTCTAACAGGCAGAGGACTGGCTTGTGTTCAAAAGCAAGCACTACCGCAGCCCATTTCTCATACATCAAAGCATGAAAGTGCATCAAGAGAGTCTGAGTGCAATAAGGGATTGGTGAGAGCGGAAACAACAACGTGAATAAGCAAGTGAGTCAGAGGGTGTAAGGCTAGTGAGAGCGCTAGAGTTGGATCCTACTGACAAGGTCCAAGGCTTAATTTATTAAACCTTGTCAACAGTGCAACAGTAACATGTAAATCATGGTGTTCTCCATCAAACCATTTAAAAAAAAGCCAAATTAATTCCTTCTACTTTTTTTCTTTTCTTTTTTTTTTTTTTTTTAAGTGAACATGAAACCCATTCGACTAAAGTAAAAATTAAAACAGCACTGTCCTACAGTATCCAAGCCTTAGTGAGCACTGATGTGAACTTTCCACTGCTACTTACAGTTTAATTATGTGTGGGTGTCTGAAAAGCTTGAGGTTCTGGATCTCGCGTCGAATCTTGCCCACTACATCCAGACTGCGGATCTTCTGCCTGTTCAGGATCTTCACGGCTACCTGGTGTTTGGTCAGTTCATGCTGTCCCACTGCAAGGAAACACAGATTGCTTACATAAACATTTAAAGAAACATACTGAAAATAAAAACAACATGGAAAACACTGGACTCATACTGTATTCACAGCTCGCAAATGATAAAAGGTGAAAACGGTTTTGATTTCTTTAACAAGGAACATCACAGGAGGCGACAGGCCAATCCTGGTACATCACTGTGAAGTCACTTTTCATCACTCAATTTAACAAGCTTTTTAAACCACACTGGGGGCCTTTTCTTTTTTGTCCTCCTCCGGCATAAACCTGACAGAGATGCATTAAACAATTTTCCATACCAGAGTACACTTGTGCACCTAAACTTTCCTACATGTGACAGTATGCACCTACTGTAGTTTCCAATTAACATGAAGGGTATAAAGGGAGTCAACCTGCACCTGATGTTCTTGATAGCTTGGAGAAAATGTCCAAATTTACGTGCTCACCTTCCTTCCTACTTTATTAGCCGTGCAATTCAGAGGATCGTTGTGTCACATTCCACATTTGTATAGACACATGTTGGCTTTTATATCTGATTTTAACTGTTCCTTATGTAACCAAACTGTTTTGTTATAATTAGATTTTACGCTTTACCTTACCATGAGGGGGTTAAGCTATCATTTAGATTGCGTTTGGGGAAGGGAAGCTGTGTTTTTTTCCTATGCTTACATTTTGAAGCCAATATTCCTAAGATTGAGGATTTGTTTTCTCTTTGTCAATCCATGAACACCTTTTTTTTTTGAAGGACTCTATTTACTGTAAAACTGAGTCATGTGGAGTTGTGATCTACGGTGATTGTGACTGTTTTGCTTGTATCCAGTGGCCGCTCACGTGTACTTCAGGAAGTTTTGCAAACATCACTGTTTTGTGGAATATCACTTTGCTGCTTCTCTTTCACCTGGACCATCACTGGCGATTATCATGATCTTCTGCATCATCATATTCAGCCAAGTCTGTTTAATCTTCAACATCTCAATCTGTTACCTGGTCTAACCTAGGTATTATTACCTATTAGACTCAATTGACAATTTACTGTTTTATTTATGATTGTTATTATTGTTCTTATTTTCTATTTGTTTGTTTCTTTGGTTTATTGAGAGTATTTTGGGTTTTGTAAATAGTTATCGATGTGAAATAACCTACACCTTTATAAAGTGAATTTACCCCTTTATGCATTTTCGTGTCTGAGTAGTGCATGATTATACTAAAACCTAATTATATAAAACTGTATAGTGTATTAAGGAATTGTTTCCAATCCCCCTTTTAATGTGTAATTTAAGCCTAAATAGGGTAGCAGTTGCACCAAGTAGTCTGCACCATTTTTCAAGTTGACTTAAGCACAGTACATTGACCTAAATGTTACAGTGTGTTCACGCAATGCAAACGATGCAGACTTTGAGGTCAAATGTACTCTGGTCTTCTAAATCCCTGGCGTCAAATCAGCCTTAGCCTCCCTTTGTTGTTATAAAGAGCTTCCACTCTTCTAGGAAGGCCTTCACTTAGATTTTGGTTGTATGTATGGTATGGAGACCTCGGATGCAGTTAGATCCCACCCTCCATCATCATAACATTCTACAGAAAACCAATACAAAGGGGAGAAAGAGGACAAGGAAGAAAATATTTGATGGGATTCTTAAGGGCGACAGGACTAGAAAAGAAGATTTAAACTGAAAGGAAGATGATGGAGACTTCTCATCAGTAAGGTAACAGTAACGCAACATAGTGGATGCTAACCATCGATATCTTACAACTTGTAAAAACAACTCACCCATATGACTAAATACTGAAGTATCGCTTAACCAAAAAATATCTTTAACATTCAAAGGGCACTGTCGTTTCGTCACAACTAGGCATGTGGCAATAACCGGTTAGACAATTTACCATCACTTTTAGCACACAGCATACTGTTGTCATGACTACTTAAATACATCAGATTTAAGTAGACCCAGGCTACAAATGGCTGTAGCGGGATTTGAAGTCGCCACCTCCGGAGGATAGGGTTTTTTATTGCTCGATCAGCACAGAATCAGCAATAGCAAGATGTAAAAAAAAAAAAAAAAAAGTTAAAAAAAAAAAAATTTAAATCCAATTTCGCTGAGCGATCGGTGCATCTTCAATAATAACTGTCCTCTAAGGCACCTCATTTTAGTAAAATAATCCTGGGATACATCTTTAAGATAGCAAAAAACAATTATGAGTACTACATCAAAATCCATTACTTTTTTTAATACTATTGAGATATTCATTTAATACAAAGCTTAGTAGTTATGGAAATATTAAATGAAAGTGCCTGACAAAACTGTAAATTCTTCATTCCAGGTGCTGTAAATGTGACGAATAGAGAAATGAACAGAGAAAAACAAAGAGTGAAAAACAATGACACACACACATCCGACAACCTGCAGCTTACAAAGGTTTCAGAGTCACGGGTAGCTTAAGCTAGCTTCATTAGCCTGCACCTAGCACTGAGACAACAGTCCAACCGCAGCCAATGGCAACAAGGCAAGTTCTCTGACTAAGCTAACTGACCTTGTATTTTAGCTCAGACTTCTACAAATGTCGAATTAACCACATTCATTATTATTAGCGTTTGTGAGTTTTGTGAAATGATTCAAAATCTGTGGAGTGGCTCATCGACTTGGGTAAACGGCCTCCAGTCTGCTCAACCACTGTCACTGGACACACAACAAACTTTATAAACAAACATACTTTACAAACACTGAAATCCCCTGACAAATCACATCAACCCCCCCCAAAAAAACATGCAAAACTATAAATGACTGACTACCCTGCATGTGCAGAAAAAAAAGCCAGTTGAAGATCTTCATTTATGAGTGAAAAAAAAGGGAGGAGAGAATTTACACAAGCATTTGGGGATAAAAAGGTAAACAAGCCGCTGGAGTGTATTACCACAAAGATAGCCCTAGAAACATGTGACGTAATAAGAGCACTCGCAAACATGTGACGTAATAAGAGCACTCGCAAACATGAGACGGTTCATCAGCCCGTACAACTATTAAACACTCACAAATGTTTTGCAAATGCTCGTTATTGAACGCATCCCTGCGGTAGCATCACATGCACTCCTGTACTCTTGTGCTGTCCACAGAGATGCATGTGCTGACAAGAAATGCAAAACATAAAGAGAGACTCATTTAATATTTCATTCGGTAGTATTTTTTGATCTGTGTTAGAATTATTTTAAATATTTTAACAATTTCCTTTTTTTTAATTGTCAGTAGTTTTTGGAACTCACCCAGTGCTATACTAACTAAGAGGTGTTAGCCGACATTAACTTAGTCAAAGAACATGGACAACTGACATGATAACAAAAAGTCAAAAAAAAAAAACGATCCGTGCTGTCCAACCCCTGCGTCCTCTATGTTAGATGCCAATAATACAAAGACGGAGTCGAGCAGGGCAAGTTCTCAGATACAGCCGTCCCAGCTGGTATTCTGTCAGTATTCAGTCTTCATTAAGTTTGTTGCACCAATATCTCCACTTTAAATTAGCGCGGCTACATGAGTTCACCTGGTTACATTATGAAAAAGGTTATTCTTTGGCTCGTAAAAATTTAGTTTGGCTCCTAAAAATTTTGGTTTTATATGCATGTTTGTCTACAGTCCCATAGAGACATACATTTTACAGTGTATTAAAAAGTCGGGTCTATTAAAGCAGACATATAAAATCAGGCTGTGTGAAAAAAAAAACTTCAGCTACAATTTTTATATGCTTGTGCCCTTACAAAATCAGTAAGGAAATGAAAAAATAAAGTTTTTAATAATTCTGAACTTTGAAATTAGCAGTGATTCCTCCTAAACCTGATGCCGAACTAGATCAGATTAAAAAAAAAAAATTCCCATACAACTCATGTATGAATTTTATTTAGTGAACACTTTCCATGTTGACTGACAAAACAGACCTCGAGTGTGAACCGTGTCCCACTGTTACACACTACAGTTTCAAGTACCTGATCGTAACTGGATATCAATACCCATATCCAGATTAAAAATTAACTTGGATGGGAGTGCATTCTTCTCCACAGTGTACATAGATGATTGTAATCACAATTTTTTGATTCAATAGAAAAGTAAGGGAAGGAAAAATCATTTATTTAATGTGCAAAGCATCAAGTTCACGTTTAAATGTACAATGAATGTGAGCCTTTAGTTTATGCTGAGAATAATTTTTACAGCATAGAGATGCAAATTTCATATTAGTAAGTTATGCTCAGCTTTGTGGCCAACAGTTGGCTGCTGAGCATTGCACTTTTTGCTCTTTGCATCATTCCTCTGCGATGTTTCATAACAGCAAAAAGTACAATCAATGCTCTACAAGTGGATCACGGACAAACTTTCTGTCCACAGAATCTCATCTTCATTAGATACACAGAGATATGCACTGCAAATTAGTTGATAGAGCACTTTTTAGGCAATTCTGTGTGTTTCAAGTCTCCTTATAATGATTACGGTCTGTGCAGAGGTCTTGAGCCACACCTCATTCTTTAAATTAAATTAAATTATATGGACTGCATTCAAAATGGCAACAAATTTACTGCAACAATAAATCAGAAATTGGTGGTTTATATAACAACCTCAGCCTCAACCTCCTTTCCATTTCCCCTCTTATCTGTTCCAACCACTCACTAAGCATCACCAGTATATTAATCAGCGGCCTGATCATCTATCATCTGCACCCGTTTCTCAATGGTTCGTGTCCAATTTAGATTTTGTTAATGCTTGAATGGTGCATAAGTTACTGTGTGGCCTAACAAACAAAAACCATTCCTCTGAAACTGATCAGGTCCAGGGACTGGACTGAAAATAAGAGCCAAAATGAGAGTCAAAACAGCCCTCAGGAAGCTTGGAGAACTATTCCTCAAGACTGTACTACAAGAAAGTAAGGCTTTTTGGAAGCAAAATACTGTATGAAGAGTCCAAAGACATGCAGGCTAGGATGTCTGGCTTTGTCAAATTACCCCATTCAGGGTTGTGGCTCCAGACCCTCCATTGCCCTGCACAGGATGAGTAGCATAGATAAGGAACTGAGAGAAGATTTTAATGTTCTTGGCCACGATCGGTCCAGCTTCTTGTTTATCGTGAATCTTGATGTTGGAAGTGAATCATTCTGAGAGCTGTTCTTGTAAAGCTTGCTAGCATTAACTCATATCAGCATACAACATGCCTAAAATTTCATTATTGTTTCTACAGCTTCAAAATAATGGTTTCAAAATAATGTTTTATTTTAAAGTCTTTTCTTTGCTCATATTTTTGATGACAAAAGCATCAGTGAATAGAACATTAAAGAATAATGTTGAAACCTGATGATTTCCTGAGCAGCTCCTTATCAGCTCAATCAGAGCTCAGTGCTGTTGCCTACGACATAACATTAAAAAAAATTAAAATAAACCTCAGCATGACAACTTTTTTTCCTCCCGGTGGATTGCAGGAGACATGTCGGGTACATTCAGGACGAGTTTTAAGGTTTTAATAGTTTTTTTTTTTTTTTTTCCAGTAAGGTTAGCATCTACTTAGCAAAACAGAGGGCAAATGAGAGGCAGCCACTAGCAGAGCTAACAACACTAATTAACTATCATTATATTACTGGCATGAAACTTACAGACTTGAAGACTCCTGTTAACCTCAAACACACTTTAAAATGTAAGAATATAATAAAGAGTAGCTAAAACTTAGTGACGTTACTTTAAAACACATTTTTTTTGTTTTTCTGGGTCATTTCCAAGCTGACGAGGTCAAAACATGCGCAAATAAAGCGGCTCAGCTAGCGCGCGCGCGCACACACACACACACACACATCCGACAACCTGCAGCTTACAAAGGTTTCAGAGTCACCGGTAGCTTAAGCTAGCTTCATTAGCCTGCACCTAGCACCGAGGCAACAGTCCAACCGCAGCCAATGGCAACAAGGCAAGTTCTCTGAATATGAAGTAAGCTAACTGACCTTGTATTTTAGCTCAGACTTCTACAAATGTCGAATTAACCACATTCATTATTATTCGTATTTATACCCATGTTGACTTTCAACAGAGTTAGAAAACACAGCGTTCTATTAAAGTAGCTGCCTATTAAGCAATAAACGCCCTAGCCAGGCTGCTAACTCGCTGGCTAGTTTACTAGCTTAACCCGCACTCAGTGTTTGTTCAAGATAAACCTCAAGCATGTCATTCGCACTAGAAACTTACCTTTAACTTTCCCGAATGTTCCAACTCCTAGCGTGTCTCCAAGAATATAATGTCCAATTTTCACCCTGCCTTCATGTTTATGTTTATCCGTCGCCATCTTCCCACACACATACGAGCCCTAACCTGAGGCGGCGGGCGCAGTGCTGGAGAGACCGACAGCCAAAGACGCACGCCGCTTCTGTCCCAATCCTTACAATTGACGCAAGCACGCCCTCGAGTCGCGCGCACACGTTATAGCCTATGCGTCTTACGTCACCAAAGCGCGGTCCTGAAGGCGGGCCTTAGGGTTTAGGGGTTAGATTTGAGACAGGCCCGTGACTCCGTCTTATTTCCGGGTGCGCATGAATTTCCTCCCGAACTGTAAAAGACTCTTAACTCCGCCCACTGAGGAAGCGAGGAGGAAACGCGAGGAAAGGTAACCGGCGTTGTGTTTTGACCGGGTTGTAAGTTAGCTCCCTGCGAAGTGGACGGACACAGTGTGTTCAGGCATTTTTAAGTAAGATTCCAAACTGCATACTTCAAAGGGAACTGTGAGCAGAGCAAGGGGTAACAAGTGAACAAAATGGTTCATCACTTCACCGGAAGTGGCCAAGCAAAATGATGACATATGTATGACGACATAATATTACTATTACGTAATAACACTAAGTTGTAAGAGAACAGTGATCAAAGCATGGAGAATCTCTCAGAATCTCACTTCTAGCTTTGTACAGCAATGCAATTAGTAACATCACTCACACTATGAAATGCCACCCAATAAATCACATTCACATTCACTGTATTAAGAATAATATATAACCAGTCCACACACACAAGGGGAAATGGTCTTGGTTTGTAATGTCCTTAAATGTTAAAATTATGCCATTAGTTAACCACAAAAAAATATATAAAACAGAAATCCTGTTTCTGTGTTTACACAGGTGGTTTCGTCGAAAGCATTCTGTCACAGTCATGTCATAGGCGTTCCGCACTGACGGTAACAGTAGGCAGCATCCTTACTTTTGGAAATAGCAGGCAGCGTCTATCGCATCATTCTGTTTATTGGGGGTCTGGAGCCTATCCCAGGACACTTAGGGCACGAGGCAGGGTATACCAGTCCATCACAGGGTACACACATACATACACTCACACGCTCATTCACACACTACAGGCAATTTGGGAACATCAGTTAGTCAAAACTGCATGTCTTTGGACACTAAGCACGGGGAGAACATGCAAACTCCATGCACACAGACCCAAGGTGGGAATCGAACCCTGCCCCCACATGGCCGTGTTCGATTCCCACCTTCGGTGCTTAGCTTGATGTGTTTCCCTTCTTGCCCTGATATGCCCATAATTTGGGAATGGTTAAATCTGAAATCATCAGACCACAAGATATAACTTGTTCTGTTGCTTCTAATTATGAAACTTTTTTTCTGTTATGTATTATATTTTAAGCTGTTTTTTACTGCATACATAAGCAACTGTATAATAAAAGTAGCATTTGAAAATTTCATCCATAAACAATAGGGAATGCAAACAGTTGCACCAAACTGTCTGGATAAAAAACAGTATAACTGCTAAATGTCCCAACTCCTTGGGTAGGTAATTCATTTAAAAGCTTAGATTCTTCTAAAGTGCTAAATGTGACCTAAGTCAGATTTTCTTATATTCCAATTTGAGTCAATTAATGAAAATCATTTGTTTTTTCTCCATTTTGATATAATCACTCCACGGTCTTCTGCTGTATCCAGGGTTGAGTCGTCCTATTTAGATAAAGAAAGGGAATGTTATGAACATACACACGAGGGAATGTTATGAACACACATACAGTGTGTGTGCGCTTGTTTATACTGTATATATACACCAACATTAATACCACAAAATATGAACATATTAACAGTGATTATAAATTATATACCAGTAAACTGGTGACAGGATCATGGGCACCAAAGGCTCACCCATGCCCAACAAACCAAAGGCCAGCCTGTCTGGTCTGATCCAACAGAAAAGCCAATGCAGCATAAAACACCGGGAAAAAAAGATAAATTCTAGCCACGACAGAAAGGTATCAGAACTCCCAGTGCACCGCATGGGCCTAGAGATCTTGCCCCGAGTCATGCCCCTAGGGGCCAAAGCTGCCCAGGAGTCACAAGGGGAACCAATACTGGGTACAATGTTTTGCGTTGTAATGTTTTGACTGATTGGTGTGTATGTATACTAAGATATTAAACATGCATAAATTTCAAACATTGACAAAGCAGACACTTATGTATTTCTGAAAATGATCCAGGCTAACAAATATATGCCTAACATATAAAGCGGAACATATAAAGCATTCTGTTAATGTTGTAGTTCCAGGTATCAGGTGTTCCTCGTAAAATTATGTGGTTTAGTGAGCCACTTAAAAAATCTGCAGTCATAAAGTCCATCCTTCTGGGAATTAATCATCTATTATTATTATTATTATTATTATTATCATTATTATTAATGTGAAAAAGCTACAACTTGTTAAATGATAAATAAAATGAAATTGTGACAAAGAATGGTAAAAGAGAATTTTTACAGATAATAACTTGGCTCCTTTTCCTTGATGAGTTCTGAGGTTTTTAATACTGTATACTATGGTCAAATTCTATGTTCTATATTCCACCTTTGATATATTTTTTTTTTTTTTTTTTTTTTTTTTTAATTTTTTAAAAAGAAGGGAAAATAAATATTAATTAA
>JAQMYL010000017.1:10437789-10469505 GCA_030014365.1 Clarias pachynema | reverse complement strand
TTATTGGGATTGTTAATGATGATTGCCTTCGTACGAGAGGTAAATTTACTAGCCAGTTCTTCAGGACATAACACCCATTCAGCACTAGACAGAGCTGGACCAGTAACCTTTCGCTGTAAGATATGTACAAGCACTCAGTTATTATGTGTTATAATTTGTGATTAATAAATTAATGTATAGTGGAAAGAAAAAATATGTGCACCTTTGGAAAAGTTTTATGCATTAATTTAATGTGCACAAATATAATGTGCCTAAAATAATAACACAATAAAAAATTCTGATCTTTCATGTCTTTATTGAACACACTGATTCAACATTCAAAATGGTAAGACTCCAGGTATGCTGAAAACTTGACTTCAGTTACCTTTTTTGATGTCATTAACTTAAGGATTCACGTACTTTTTCCACTAGCACTATGATGTTTTAATGGTTGTTCTCAATAAATACAAGAAAGATCCGAACTATTTATTATTTTAGGCACATTATATTTGTCAATACTCTTGACTTGATGATCAGATCACATTTCATGACAAATTAATACAGAAAACATTAAAATTCCAAAAGGTTCATATACTTAAAAATAAACTAAAACAATGTTTCACTTTAGATAATTAAAGTGAAAACTTACAAGCTTCAGGGGGACATAGACAGGTTTCCCCCTGCTATTAATGTCAGGCATTTATAGCAGTTAAAGAAAAGCTTCACAATAATCACCTAGACCACAGATCAAGCATGAGAGCAGGGAAAGAAGAACATGATCATGGATAATGATGCTGAAATTGGTTACATTTATTGAAAAAGAAATCAGCAGCATATAGAAAGCGTTTATGTCACAAATATTCAGGTCAAACTATAATAAACATCAAACACGAACTTACTTCATCGCCCTCATCAACCAGAGCCTGGAAGGCACAGAAAAGGGGTCCTTAGGCTCCCACAGATACCAGTATCTCCTGCATGGGATCTATTTCATCCTCCCCAAAGAATTGGCAAGAGCTGGATGACCCTATGAATAAGATTGCATTTTTACTTATTATAAAAGCTTTCTCCATTGATGACACAATTTCAACAGATAAGTCTAATTAAGCCTGGGTTTTGTGTGTATCTGCCACATTAGAGTGCATTTGTAGGTGCCGATTTTTACACCTTTACTACCACTTCTGGTACTGATTATTTACTAGATTACTTTATTAGATTGTTTATAGATTGTTCATTTTGTTATTACTTCACAAACCTTAAAAACAAGATAGTAAAAGACGAACAAGGAAAAAATAATCTAAAAAATAAAAATGCCTTACAAAGCATCTTGTGTACTGGTGCATGGAGAATCCTCCATTTACGGTATTGCAGGGAGACTCCAAGAAGAAGCTGGGAGGAGAAAAGTCTGGGAATCCCTGACCCAGGTTCACTGCCTTATACAGTACTTAGCCACTAGCTGTGTAAATTCCATCCTAACAGATAAACACAAATAATTACAACTGGTAAATATCTTAAAATACACCAGTACTTTCATTATGGTTCACTGAGCTGATTATGTCTAAGGATGAAATCTGAGGATTCCGTTTACTAAAGATTTAATTGCATAAAAAAATAAATAAAGGGTGTTGTGATTAATCTCACAATAATAAAAATGTATTTAGCTCAGGAAAATATCTATATGACTGAAAATGTTTATACAGTATACACTGTCAGGGCAATAATTAAGAAGTTTAAAACAACCAGAACTTTACTAAACCGGCCTGAATAAGACATATAAGTATTAAGCCACTATGTAAAGTGAGGAGGTTGGTTATTTACACAAAAATAGTTGGCCTTTTACATACAGTTAAACCTTGGATTGTGAGCATAATTAGTTCCGGAAGCATGCTTGTATAGCAAAACACTCGTATATCAAAGCAAACGTTGGAAATAATGGAAACTCAGACGATTTGTTCCACAACCCAAAAATATTCATATAAAAAGAATTAAGCAATGTGGGTTGCTTCCTTGATCAGAGCAATTTCAAATCTGCAGCTCTTGTGGGATGTTCCCGGGCTGCAGTGGTCAGAACCCACCAAAAGTAATGCAAAGAAGGAAAACTGATGACCTGGTAACAGGGTCACGGTTGGCCAAGGCTCACTGATGCACAGGGGATCGTGTATTCTGATCCAATACTTATAATAGAAAAATTAAATAAAATAATGTACTATTAAATAAATAAACTAAATTATAGTTAATGCAGTATAAATGACAATTGATAATGAGACATAATTACTCACTGCACACTACACAGCTTTGGAATTGATGCACAAGATGAATTGAAGAATTGACTCTCCGCCAGCTGTTATCAAAAGCTGTTCATTTATTTCCAGAAGAGGGAAAGCATAATACAAAACCCATTCTAGAAATTTTTGATTTAAGACAATTTGCTTGTCAAATATCCAGAGTTTTGACTCTGAATAGTTATAATGTATATTAATAGTTTAAGGAAAGTTAGATTTTAACCCAAGGGTTGGATTGAGCTAAACTAAACACAATCTTTTAAAGATAATGATGTCAGTTTGAGATTTAACATTAGATTATTTGTCATTAATAAACATCTTTTTTGTGTGTGTGTGTGTGTAAGCAGGTAACGTTACAGTAAGAAAAATACTAAAGAGTAATTGCACTGATTTCCTCCCAGTCCAGACTGAAATGCACACTAGATTTGATCTCCATTCAGGTTGATTTTTTAAAATCCCATGCTGCTGACACATACAGTTGAGGGTATAATAATAAAGTGAATTATTTACTCTGGGTGCTCCGGTTTCCTTCAACAGTCCAAAGACATGCAGGTTAGGTTAATTTGCGTTCCCAAATTGCACGTTGTGTGTTTGTGTAACCTGCGATGAATTGGCACCTCATCCAGGGTGTACCTCACCTCGTGCCCTAGGTCTCCTGGGATAGGCTCCAGGTCTCACGTGACTCTGTGTACAGGATAATGTTGTATAGATGATGAGAGTATGAATGCAGCTGTCAACTGTGTAATAGTTATCAGTTTTATTGGGCTTTTGATAAGAAAATATACCACACTGTTAAGTTAAGCCCTAATTTATCACATATACATTACTCCACAGAGAAATTCTTTCTTCACATATCCCAGTACAGCTGGGGTCAGTGCTCAGGTCGGCCATGATACTCCGCCCGGGGAGCATGTACAGTAGGGTTAAGTGCCTTAACACTCTGAGCTACCACAGTATGTCCATAACAGTTTAATTGTCTACCTTTACTTTTTTTCTTTTTTGTGTAATACAGGCATTTTTCAGGACATGAAATGTAATATTGTTCAGTGTTTCTCCCTCCCCCCCCAACATGGTTTACAAACTAACAATGGAAATGCAAACTGAACCAAACACTCATTGACTTTTTTTTTTTCATCTGAATCAGCTCTACATAGAATCACTACTATGAAACAAGAAAATCATCTATTCCTATAATAGCGTTAGTTCCGATGCATTAAGAAATGTATCAGCCTATGCAGCCTATAGACAAATGCTGTGAAGTCAGTGGTCTTGAGCATTTGCTCTGTCCACCTTTTTGGGCCATTCTGTAAATAATTTATTTTAATATTCTTGTTACTGCCAATCAATCAATCATGTAAAACATACTTAAGTACTTTTCTGACATCCTACTATGCCCCTTTAATACAGAGCAATTTAATGGATCTGCTATTATACTGTATATTTAATGAAGACACAGCCATCACAACACAGAGGATATCAACTACTATATACACAGTGAAGGTGGATCCACTACATACATTTTAAGTCAAGTCTTCTGCCTCATGTAAAGAAAATCTTTTTAGTAAAATAGATTCTACATATAAAATAAAGTGAAAAATAAACACCAAAACTGTATTTATTGGACATCAGACACTGACAGACCAACCCTGTTAATCGGTGAGGTATTGACATCACTCTTACGAATAAAAGAATTTGGCTTTATTAATGGGATATATTTACATTGAATCTTGGTATAATTCACCAATTGGAAGCAAAGTTTAACAGTTATCATTTTTGTAAATTTCCCCTAAACCCATTTCCCCCAAACCATTACATTTCCTCTCTCTACACTGCAGCCTTCTTCAGATCCTCAGGCAGCACCCTGCCCTTCTTCCTGACTCTCTGCTTACGCTTCTCCATCTTGTTCTGTTTGGATTTCTGTATGTTTCTGCGTCTTTTATCTTGCCTCTGCTGCATCTTCTCCAGCACATTCTGACTCCTCTCAGACCATTTCTTCACCCTCTGTTTCTTCATTTTCTCCTTCCTCTTCAGGGAAGCACGCAGAAGGTCTTCATTGTCTTTGATCTTCATGCCCTCGGCCTTGTACAGGACGTTAGTCCACCGCATTTTCTCTTCTTCCTTCTTGGCTTTCTTTTCATCCTTCTCTCTCAGCTCCTCAAGACGGGCATTCCTAGCCTCCACTCGGGACAAAAGCTGTTTGAAGTTCCTGCCTGTAAGAGGAGTGAGAGTCCCTTTTGCCTTCCTTATCTTCTTCTCCTTTAACTTGGTTCCTTTGTCCACATACTCCTCCCCTACTTCTACCTTGTTGAAAACGATGGTGCTTGTGTCCTTTTTGGCTTGTACGATTATTGTAGAACTACTCTGAGGCGCGGGTGCCGGTTCTGCACTGCTTTCCACTTTGACCTCTAGGGAACCACTTTCCGCCAACTTCTTCATGCGGAATTCTTTCCTTTTCCTCTTCTTGCGCTCCCGCTCTTGTTTTCGTTTTGCTCGTCGTTTCTGAACTTCCTCTGAGGAGGGATCTTTTGGAGTCCCCTACACAACAACAACAAAAAAAACAATTAAAGGCTTAAGACAACACCTATATAGTCCATCAATTGTTACAATTCATGTCCCCCTACAGGTAAACAGCAAGTATGCTTAGATCTGGGCATCTTGGATACCACTCCACAGGGCCATAGCAACCAATCCAGAAATAGAGAAACTGTTGATCCAAAGATGCCCTATGCACTGAGACTTTTGGGACATCCTGTACACTGATCAACCAAAACAGCTCTGACCCATCAAGGCATGGAGCCCACAAGACCTCTGATTGTGTGCTGTAGTATTTGGCAGCAGTATGTCAGTACTTTGAGGTTGGGTTTTTTTTTTTTTTTTACTTTTCTACTACAGCCAGCATTAACTTTTTTTTGGCAATTTGCGCCTATAGTATCTTTTCTCTGGCTTGGAACAGATAAGCTAGCCTTCGCTTCTCATGCTCATCAACGACCCTTCAGCCCCGGTCATGAATGTTCCTGAAATTTTTTGGTAGTTACTACCAACTGCATACCAGGAACACCCCACAAGACCAGATGTTTTGGAAATGTTCATCATGAATCATCTGGCCATCCCAATCTGCGTAATGAAGGCCAAATTGCTTAAAAGGTTTATTCTGGCTCTAATACAAGAAGACACAGTACATCGCAATTTATTGTGCATGGGGCTGCATAGCAGTGGATCTGTCAGGGAACCGAACTATATCCACTGCCAAAAGCTCCTACAGTGGGCACACGAGAGCATGAGAACTGGACCACAGAGAGATAAAAGAAGATGGCCTATTCTGATGAATCACGTTTTCTTTTATACTGTTACGATGGCTGAGTGCACGTATCTTCACTTACCTGGGGGAAGACATTTTATCAGAATACACTAAGGGAAGAAAGTAAGCCGGTGAAGGCATTGTGATGCTCTGTGCAATTTTCTGCTGAGAAACATTGGGTTCTGCCATTCATGTGGATGTTACTTTGACATGTACCATCTACCTACACATTGCTGCACAGTGTAGGTACACCCCTTCATGGAAACAGTACTCCTTAATGGCAGTGGCCTCTTTCAGCAAAATAATGCATTCTGTCACACTGCAAAAATGGTTCAACAGTGGTTCAAGAACGATTTGAGGAAGTTGCGTGGCCGTTGACTTGACCTCCTAATTCTCCAGATCTCAATCGATTAGAGCATCTATGGCATGTACTTGTAAAAGAAGTTAGATCTATAGAGGGATTTACAGGATTTAAAGGATCTGCTACTGATGATTTGGTTGCCACACCATCATTTACATGGCATTTGGCAGACATTCTTATCCAGATCGACCTTAATTTGACCTCATTACACATAAGAGGGTTAAGAGCCTTGCTCAAGGGTCCAACAGTGGCAGCTTGCCGGTGTTGGGGCTTGAACCTGGGACCTTTCGATCAGTAGTCTAAAATGACTGAGTTAATGACTGAGCTAACCACCTTCTGAGGTATAGTGGAGACAACATGTTTACATGGTTTACATACCTGTCCCCGAGACGCCTCAATCTTCTCATGAAGTCTTTTCCTTAAAATATCCACTGCATTAAACTCCTTTGACTTTGTACCTTGGAATCAAAATGTTAATGAATACACAATAGTTCCATGATTTACCAGGAATCTTTACTTATTTAATATTTTGTGATCGTGCATATGGTGTACCTTCAGCATCCTGTTCGGTCTTTAGTTGCTTCCCATGCTGGACTTTGCCCTTTCCAGTATTCTGTGCAGCTGTACCGCTTTGTTTCTGTGCTGGCTTACTCTTTGGGGTTTGCTTCCTGTTATTTGTGTCCGTGTTATGCCCTTTTTTGTTCTCCTGGTTTTTCTTTTGCTTCTTCTTAGGTGGACCACCTTGACTGTCACCTTTGCCTCGAAAGGGAACTGAAATGAAACATATTCTTTCCTGAAAAACAACAGTCTACGGGAGAAATTTCCAAACTTAACAAGGCTGTGGCCCAATTTGAAATGTGAACCAAAACCTTTAATCGCAACTCAACACGACACTAAGATAAATGAAGGATATCACGTTGTTTAAGTCCCATGGCTTTTTTCTTAGCTTTGAATGACTTTTTTAACAAACACTTAATCAGAATATTTTATGGGCATTTTAACCAAATTATAAAATTGAAAATGAAAAACTTATTCAATGCTACGAATTTATGTGGAAACTTATCACAGGACACTCAGCTAAAACCTTTAAAATTTATTGGGGCAAAATAAATCTATATCCTTTAATATATCATGTCCCAACTCCCCCTGCGTTGTGGAATTTCGTGATCAGTGTGAATACCATGTAATACTGTGGTATTAGGGAAAGCAATGTTCTTGGCATCAGGTTGGCTGAAAAATAAACCCAATAAAAGGAAAATACTTCCTTTTATCTATAAATTCTGCAAAATAATACTGAAAGGTGATGCTGTCAGGTTAAGACCTTACATAATTAGGCATATTTACTGCCTTAAACACTATACTATACATAATTACTGCCTTAAATCATGCATTATAGATTCCTAGATCTTGATTCTTTCTTTATTTAGAGAAAGCAAAACAAATTACCAGGGCGGATTTATTCGATAAGGTTTGGTCCACTGATACTGCAATCAAAAACAGTTGCACAATGCTACTGGATTTTACTTTAATAGTTCAAAAATAAGCGAAAAAAAAAATGCTTTGTCCGTAGTAATTTCACACTTTTAATACTGAAACTCAAAACAGTGAAATGATGCTCAATGTCTTTTTCTGAAAGGAATGCGACCAGTTACATCTAAAGCTTCATTCTGGTATACAATCATACATGGCTGTTTGGAAACTGACTCTCAAAATGTACATTTTATACGTTTATGAAACAGTGGCTTGAGTTAGTTACAGTGATTAGTTGCAGTTGTTGGACTCAACAAAGAACATGGAACATCACATGTTTAAGAAAATAAATGACTCAAACATGGTTGTCTGCTTATAAGAAATTTGGATTAATAATTGCATTAACAATGTGTAAGAGCTTTGCTTTGCCTAAACCATAAAACAAATATGTTGCAGTTAGGCTTTCGGCTGTCCTCGTTGATGGGTCGCCACAGCGGACCATCCGCACACAACTCTGGCATAGGTTTTACACCGGATGCCCTTCTTGACACAACCCGCTCATTTTATCTGGGCAATGAGGTGGGAATGGAACCCGAACCTTCCGCATGGCAGGCGAGAAACTTAAAATATAAAAAATCATATAATCAACAGCTTATATAACGCCTCAGTGACCCTCCCAAAACATGCCATTAGATAAACTCAATGTGTTAAATGGCTAAAATTGTATACTGGTAAAGCATGTGGGCAATCAGTTCTGATCTTTCCAAAATGCATGGATATTATAATGTAAGTATTAAGTGATACATACCCTGGCCCCTCTTCTTGGGCTTCCGCTCCTCAGAATTCCAGCTTTTGCTGGTAAACTTCTCCAGGTATTCATACTTGGCAGCGAGGCTGGACATCTTTGCAAAGGAAACTGTAAATAAACATGTAACACTACTGTACATGTAACACGAGTGTGTGTGTGTAGCCTTGGTCTAAGAGATCCGAGCTAATATGCATCTGATTTTCACAAGCATGACTCTTTACCGAAAATGCAACAACACATGTATCTTAAAATTGGTCTTGTTATTATTATTATTATTATTATTATTTCTCGTTGTTGATCAAATGACTTTTGTATTGTTGTTTACCTGCTTGGGAGTTTTAAAATGGTCCTCCAGTAATCATAAAAGCACTTCTATATCAACGCTGGGTTGATATGGGTTTCTGATCTTTTTAAATCAAACATTTAAATCGTTAAAATGTTTAAGAAACGAGAAACGATATTCCTCTACAGATACTTTAAACTCAAACACGTGTGTTACTAGAGCGCATGCGCAAGCGACCTGACGTCCCGGATATGGTTACACTGAAATCGTTCCCCTTTGCACAAACACTCTGTAGAGGATAAATATGGCTGTTTGTTGACCTCCTATTGCTAATTTATCTACAATAATTACCCAAGGAGATTTTTTAAATCTTTAAAATATTGAGGGTGTAAATCATGAGCGGTTTCAGGTTTATGCTGACGCGGTGCGGTTACAGCCGCATGATCATTCGGATTAACGTGAGTCTCTTCATTAGTTATGAGTTTCAGCAAATGTCAGTATTTGAGCAATGACAACTTAAAACCACATTAATCATTTAAAATTCTCCTTTATTAAAATAACTAAATAAAAAATAACCTTTATTATTTTTTTCCAACGTGATATTTTAAATGCTTTTTTATTTTATTTTATTTCCCTAGTTGAACACAGTATTATACTATAGGGATGGGAATCTCCAGTAACCGCACGATACGATATTATCACAATACCGCGGTGCTGATTTGATTAAAATTGCGATATGCGATTTTGTTACATTTTTAAACCTTTAAAAAAAAGTGATTAATTAAATATAACCTATTCCTTATAACATTTAACATAACATATAACATAACAGTTTTCTCACTTAAAAAACTAAGCACGGTATTTAAACAATAAAAACAAACTTTAAATAAATTTTAGTTTGTGCTTGTGGTGTTTTGAGACTGGTGTGTGTAATGAGTGAGTTTGAGACAAATTCACTCACAGAATTTGGAGGAAAAGGCAGATCAGATGCTTCTCACATCCGCACTTTTTGATATTGTAATGTTTCTTGAGTTACAACCAATTCTTAATCCATGGGGTTTAATATGATGTTATTCACCCTTTGCAGCAATAACGGCTTCAACTCTTATGGGAAGGCTTTCCACATGGTTTAGGAGTGTGTTTATTGGAATCTTTGACCATTCTTCCTGAAGCGCATTTGTGAAGTCAGACGCTGATGTTGAACGAGAAGGACTGGCTCGCAGTCTCCGCTCTAATTCATCTCAAAGGTGTTCTATCAGGTTGAGACCAGTCTAATTCCTCACTCGCTCATCCATGTCTATATGGGCCGTCCCCAAACTGTTCCCATAAAGTTGGGAGCATGAAATTGTCCAAAATGTCTTGATATGCTGAATCATTAAGAGTTCCTTTCAGTTGAAGAAAAAGGACAAGCCCAACTTCTGAAAAACTACCCCACACCAGTTCCAACATGACTGCGTTCCAGTGCACAAAGAAAGGTCCTTAAAAACATCGGTGAGCGAGTTTAATGTGGAAGAACTTGACTGGCCTGCACAGAGTCTTGACCTCAGCCTGATACAACAACTTTGGGATGAATTAGAGGGAGACTTTAAGCCAGGCTTCCTCATCCAACATCAGCGTCTGACCTCACAAGTCCTCACTTCTGGAAGAATGGTCAAAAATTCCCATAAACAAACTTCTAAACCTTGTGGAAAGCCTTCACAGAAGAGTTAAAGCAGTTATAGCTGTGCAAAGGGTGGGCTAACATCATATTAAACCCCATGGATTAAGAATTGGATGTTACTGAATTTCGCATACAGTATATCTCCTGAGATTTTCATGCACAACTGTCTCTAGAATTTACACAAAGTGGTAAATAAGACCTTAAAAAGTCACAGGAAACCTAAAATCTATTGATTTAAAGCAGTTCTGATATTTTTAGTAGTACTGCATTTCAAATATTACATAACCTGTGTGTGATACACACTAATGTTCTACACTCACTCAACAGTATAATGCAGAAAATCATACAGGTTAAAAGGCCCTGGTTAAAGTCGCCAGGTTTACTCCACCCCAGTGCTAATTTTTGATGTGAATATTAATTTAAGCTTTTGACCTGTATGATTTTCTGCATTATACTGTTGAGCGAGTGTAGAACATTAGTGTGTATCACACACAGGTTATGTAATATTTGAAATGCAGTACTACTAAAAATATCACAACTGCTTTAAATCAATAGATTTTAGGTTTCCTGTGACTTTCTACAGGATAAGCAGTATAAAGAATGAATGTGTGGTTTACATTTGTTCATGATCTATTTTATTTATTTATTAATTTTTTGGGGGTTTCAGGCACAAACAGTCCATCCTACAAGGAATCTTTTCCACAAGTCACAACCGGACCTCCTTAAACATGAGCATGGTAAGAACAACTATCTGGACCTGATTATTTTTCTGTTTAAAGAGGTGTGAGAAATGTTTTGTGTAACATAGTCAGCTTGACTAGGTCTAAAGAGTTGCGGGGGGCCTTGAGCCTATCCCAGGAGATTTAGGGCATGAGGCGGGGTACACCCTGGACAGGGCACCAATCCATTACAGGGCACACACACACACATACCTCAGTCACACTCTGTGAGCAATTTGGTAACACCAGTTAGTTGAAACTGCATGTCTTTGGACTGTGGGAGGAAAAAAACAGTGTACCCGGAGGAAACCCATCAGGCACAGGTAGAACATGCAAACCTCATGCACACACAGGCGGGAATCAAACCTGGACTCTGGAGGTGCGAGACAACAGTTCCAGAATGTAGACATTCTCACGAATCAGCTTTTCAGAAACCCAGATGTAGATTTAGGGGTACGGTGAGAAAGTCAGTAGAGACAGGGGCGAGGAAAAAGCTCCAGAAACTTTAAGAGGACTCAGAATCGAATCAGTTCACTTCTGGGTGACATCAGACATCAGTGGCATTATAAATCCTCATTTTCTCCAACTTTGAATATCTCTAATACTTTGAAATTAAACCGTACTAAAGTAATTATGTTGAAATCCAGAGCTGTAGGAGAATCTCTCAGACTTTTTATAGTATGATCACATGACCATGAAGTATTAATTTAATGTAATTAATGTAACGGTGTGTTTAACATGTACAACAAACAGTGCAACTGCATAACATACATATTCAGTAGAATGCTGGTCATACACTTCTATGATGCACATAGATATTTCATATTTTCTTTTATTGCACCGCAATGAATCGTGTCACGTTGTAATGTCAGAAAAATTAGTTCTCCTTATAAATTCCCATTAATAAAAAAAAAAAAGATACCACTACATTATTTATGAGTTCAGCTTCCTGTCTTCTGTTTTACAGTTAAATTTGCAATCAAGCGTCAACAGTTCAAATCCACTGCTGTCCAGGAAGAACAGAGTGAAGATTCCATGCTGAAATGGTTTCTGTTGTTGATCCCTCTCACAGCTTTTGGGCTTGGGACCTGGCAGGTACGTCCTTCACTGTGTTCACTTTAATAAAACTTATGGGTCGTGAATGGGTTGCATCGGCTCGAGCTCGTCTGTGGTTGTGTTACTCTAAATGAGAAGTTTCTCTTGATACTGTAAATAAGTGTGAGAATGGTGCACCAAAGATTCCCATCCAGGGTGTCAAGTGTTCCTGGGAAAGACTCTGTGGCTAATGATTATGTTAAAGCAGATTGTCAGGTTACAGATGATGAGTTGATGGTTGTGATCAATCGGTTTGTCTTTATACATTTTAGGTAAAACGAAGGCAGTGGAAGCTGAAGCTGATCAATGACCTTCATGTATTGACGACTGCAGATCCAATCCCTTTGCCCACAGAGTGAGTCTCTGAGATTTTTTCTTCTTTTTTTTTTTTTTTCTTGCAACCTAAAAATTGGTAGAGAAGTCATTTGTCTTATAAATATAATTTGTATGCAACTGTTTATATGCTGCAGTCCTGTAGAGTTGAAGGGTCTGGAGTACCGGCGTGTGAAGGTCCGTGGGCGGTTCGATCACTCTCGGGAGTTGTACATGCTGCCTCGCTCGCTAGTGGATCCTGAGCGAGAAGCCCGAGAGGCAGGCAGACTATCATCCAGTGCAGAACTGGGCGCCAATGTCATTACACCATTCCACTGTACTGATCTAGGGTGTGTATCAAACCGGCTTCTTAATTTTGAATACCATACATTCTTACATTTTTAGGAGTGAATTTATTTCACTCCTTTGCTAAGGAACAAATTTGAGAAATCAGAATTACGTGCGACCATTTTCCATCCTTCAGGATTACCATCTTGGTGAACCGAGGTTATGTTCCCAAAAATAGAGTTAACCCAGAAACAAGGATGAAGGGGCAGGTAAATAAACTAATGTTTTTACTCAGTGAAGGATTGAAGAGTGTGGCTCTGGGTTTCAATCCTGTGCTCTGGTCATCTGAGATAAGATGGAAAGAGAAATGTTAACCTGAAGAAATATTGATGTGCAAGTAGAGATAACTAACAGCACATATTTAGACCTTTTTTTTTGCGCTGTTTAATTTAAAAGGTGACAGATGAAGTGGACCTGGTGGGAGTGGTGCGTTTGACAGAGCAGCGCAAGCCGTTCGTCCCTAAGAACAACGTGGAGGCGAATCGGTGGCACTACCGTGACCTGGAGGCCATGGCAAAAGCAACCGATGCTGAGGCGATCTTAATTGATGCTGTGATGGGTCAGAGTTCCTTTTTAATTAAGTTAATGTGTTCAAACATGGCGGCAAGGTGGTGTAGTGATTAGCACTGTCGCCTTGCACCTCCAGGGTCCGGGTTCGATTCTCGGCCAGACTTGATTCCCGTCTCTGTGTGCATGGAGTTTGCATGTTCTCCCCGTGCTTGGTGGATTTCCTCCGGGTATTCCAGTTTCCTCCCACTGTCCAAAGACATGTAGGTTAGGCTAATTGGCATTCCCAAATTGCTTGTAGTGTGTGAATGAGTGTGTATGTGTATGTGTACTGCATGTGTGTGTTTGCCCTGCGATAGATTGCCACCCTGTCCAGGGTGTACCCTGCCTTGTACCCTAAGCCTCCTGGGATAGGCTCCAGGCCCCCACGACCCTGAATACAGGATAAAGCGGTATAGATGATGAGTGAGTGTTCAAACATTTAAAAATTTTATGTGTATCATCTAAATAACCAAAAGGTTTTAAAGTCTTCAACTTTAAACAAGAAATCAGTCAAGCTTAATGAATCATTATCTGTGATATTTATTAGGAATATGTACCAAATGTATCCTTATTTGAAAGCATTCTATTGCATGCTCTGTTACAAGTGTCATGGTGGTGCATAAAAAATTCAGGCTGATAAGGGAAGCCTAATCCCAAATCGGAAAAACAGGAATTTTGGGGAAAACGCTGGTCGGATTGCTTAGAAAAGTAATAGCACACCAATCCCTCCACCGATACAACCCACGATAATTGGCCACTTTTTTGCACTTCCAAAAAAACTCTAATCATACAGAGGTGTAATCAGGAATATTGGTAAAAAGCAAGTGTTTTGGTAAATTGTTGCCCTGTAGCTTAACCTTTCTTGACAGAATCAGAACGTTTTCACTTCAAAGTCAGACCTGTAAGAAAATTTAATGTTGGATATTTCATAATTCACACACCACCGAGCTGCTATCTCAAAATATAATAACTTTTTACATACTTGCAATTATATTTAATGTGACGTCTTGTGATAAAACATAGTAAATACACTGATATTTACTGTTTTCAGTTCCTTATAA
Organism: Clarias pachynema; assembly: GCA_030014365.1. Taxonomy (NCBI): domain Eukaryota; kingdom Metazoa; phylum Chordata; class Actinopteri; order Siluriformes; family Clariidae; genus Clarias; species Clarias pachynema. Next base: position 10,455,280 of record JAQMYL010000017.1, on the reverse strand, counting down.
GTGACATGCAATGGCTTAGTAAATATTCAATTACTTTTGCACAAATTAACCAGATAATAAATGAAGTAAATTATATTGAGACCATCCTAAAAATACATCCTAACTTCTCATGCAGAGAGTACAATACCAGGAGGACCGATAGGAGGCCAGACAAGAGTAACACTGCGCAATGAACACATGCAGTACATCATTACATGGTGAGTCAGCAACATCCATCTCATATACTGTGTGTAAGAATCTACTTTTTAAAGCTTGGGCAAAGAGGTGCAGGCAGGCAAGGACCTGGGTAAATACAGTTTGTGCTTCCTACACACACCCAAGATGCAGATGTTTATTAGAAGAAATAATCTTCAGTAGCAATGTAATTGGTCCATCTTGCAAGATCATTCATCATGAGGCCGTGTTAAGGCTCAACATTTAGCTTTCTCAATTCCAATAAGAAGTTAAGTCTTGTACAGCCTATTGAATGTTTTATCAAGGGGCATCAAACAAAGCAGTTGAATAATTAACCATTTATGAAGCAAAATATCACTTGGAAATGAGATTTCAATGTTTTTCTTTTTTAGGTATGGACTATGCGCCGTTACTTCCTACATGTGGTATGCAAAATTCATCAAACGCCTTAACATATGAAACTAAGCAATGTATGTACAAATCATGGTGTAAAAACATTAAAATGTATTTGTTTTCCACATTACCTGTATGAACCAAAAGTTTGACTTTATTTTAAACTCCTGACTGCACCCAACTTTTTTTTGTAAATTTTGTAAAAGTTAACACATTTTGGACTTTTATTATTGAAACAGCACTGCTTGGTTCTGCAGGCTTGGCTCTGCCTTGCCATAATCCATTTCTGCTTTAAGACATCATATTCAGAATATCTTGATCATATTTACCACTGATTCTACTGCAAAAGGCAGTAGGTAGTTCAGTGGGTTAATGTTGGATGTCTGGAAGAGTGAGTTGTCTTAAGTGCCAAGCTTAATCAACTGATCAGCTGTATAGAATGAGAAATTACATAGCTTTGGCTACTGTAAATGTAAAGGTACGTTCAATCATAAAATCCAGTCAATAATTAGTCTTTACACATCTTTTTATCCTTGTTCTTCCTTAATGGGTTTATGGGTTCTCGAACAGAGGCAGAACAATATTTCATGTTATATTAAGGGCAGTACTGTGCAGGACAGCAGTCGTTCATGACTAGAGTTAGAAACTGTTCAAGAATGCTGGTTTCTCTGTAGTACCCAATAAACTTGATGCCCATTATGTAAATAAATATTTTGTGGTCAAAGACTTTAGACAGTATTCCATGCTTTTTAAAATATTTAATTTTATATTTAAGGGGGAAATGCAAAAGTTTAAGGATTATGGCTAAAATCCTTTTTTAATCAAGGGCACAATTGATTGATACCAATGCCTGTTTTGATTGAAGTTGTCCAGATATTACACTCCCTTCTCCAGAGTTTCTGCTTTACATATACCAGATGACACCAAAAAAAAGGAGCCATGACGCTTTGGTTTTCTGTGTTTTTTTTAATTGTTTTACTTATAAACAGACATCTGTGCTAGGAGTTTAACCCAGTTTGGTAGCTAGCTCCTTGGCCTTTGCCTTTTCGAGTTTAGCAATGCGGGCGGTCGACTTGGGGCCCAAGATGTTACCTCCCCAGTGACGACGGATCTGAAAGAGGAGAACAGACATATTAGAATGCTAAAAAAAAATATATTTTTTTAAATCCAGTACATTTAATAAAATTTAAAAAAATAAAAATAAAAAAAAGCTAGCCACTACTGCATTGCACTCACCTCCTCGTATCTGTCATTATAGTTGGTCTTGATGGCCTCCACCAGCTTGGCGAGAGCAGCTCTGTCCTCACTACACGTTCAAGAAACTCATGTTAATCATAAATCCTTTAATGAGATCCAGCACACCATTAAAGAAAAAAAACCTCTTTTGCTCAGGGTTAAAAAGCTCATTTGAAACCACATGGTTGTTCAGGTGAAGAAATTCAGACATCATAGCTAAAGAGGCTGAGCACACGTGGGGAAAAAAAATAAAAAATTACTTACGGGTTAGTCTGTGTGAAGCAGACAGAGGTGCAGGTCTTTCTGTGCACAAGTCGGCCGAGTCTGGCTTTTCCTTTGACGATGCAGTATGGGACGCCCATCTTACGGCACAGAGCGGGCAGGAACACCACCAACTAAACAAGACATACCAATCAGTAAACTCTTATAACCCAAACTACAAACACTATAATACGAACTACACTAAATAAACAGCTTAATATTCAACACAAGTGTGTGAATAAATCTGCTGAGATTGTTGCTCAGTGTTAAAAAGCTCGGCTATTTTGATCTTCATTAGCATTCAGGTGAAGAAATTCAAGACATCATTGCAGCAACCACAACAGGATTTACTAGTGAAACATGATCATCTGCTTCAGCCACAAAAAGTACTGACCTCAATTGGGTCCACATCATGGGCGATTACAACCAGCTGGGCCTTTTTGCTCTCTACAAGTGATGTGACTGTGTTGACACCTAGGACGAAGAGAGGGGAGGGGGTGGGAACTAAAATGTTACACATGCATGCCGTTTAGATCACCTTATGTTCAACTGTAAAAACAAAGCCTTTCCCTAATGGACTGCAGCATAATAAACTATACCCTGAAGGCCAAAACACTTTGCGCACCCCAGTTACCTCCAAAAGTGATGCACAACATGGCCATAAATGTTCTGCCACAAAGCCAACTGCTAACTTCTAACCAGACATTAAATGGATCCAGAATTATCAATATCATGGTAAATGAGTCACACAAAGGGTGAGCATATAGGGAGTCCAAACACCCTGGATGAAAGTTACGTGCCTTTTCTTCAGATTTATTTGCAGAATCAAGAAAAGGTAGAGAAGTAAAAATAAATAAATAAATAGATTAAACCACAAAAAGACCAAAACTAGGTCAATTTTCTCACTACCATTTGCAAAGCAGATAAACGAGACAAACTAAATTTGAATAATCTGTTTTGTACATTGAACACAGATTATTCACATTTAGTTTTTCTTGTTTATCTGCTTTCCTAGCTAAAATATCAGTATACAAGTCTGTGTTAGGGAGACTTATACGCTACATAACTTCGAATGGTATGATCACTGGCTAGTCAACCCTTCCCTTGGAATTCATATACAGATATGAAGCCGTACTATAAGGTTAAAATATATATTTTTTTTATCCCAGTGCACATCAGCAGATAGGGCAAGCACTCTGCCATCCACACAACTGAAAAGCTCTCAGGTGAACTGATTTTTACCTGACATAACTATTTTAAAATAGTGATTGAGCCCAGGTCCTAGAGGAGCCCATCCCCTGTACACAATTTTTAATCAGCTCCGAACACGCCATCTAAATTTAAGTGGGTGTGAGCAGGAAAAACAATGTGCAAAGTAGGGGGTCCTCCAAAAGCATGGACATTCAAGGGACAACAAAACCCTTTTTTGGTAATTCACTCATCTCTCCCAATACAATAACATGCACCTCCTTTTCGGTTGTCTAAAAAATAAGCCCAAAAGGTCAGGCAGACAAATCTGCTCACCTGCACGCAGGACAGGTGGCCTTTTAGTTGGGGCATCTCCCTTCCCTGCAGCCTTCTGTTCAGCACGAGCAAGCAGTCTGCGCTTCTTGTCCTGCTTGGTCTCGGGCCTGTACTTGTGAGCCAACTTGAACAGCTGGGTAGCTGGAGAACAAACATGACCAGTTTAGTTCAGACATTTGAGGATATTTAAATGCATACCATGTGCATCCAAGGCAATGCCAAGGATGAGAAACCCCAAATTTTTAATCATTGTATTTTCTGCATTAAATCAAAAATTCACATCTCACTTTATTTACTTTCTAATCTGATTACTGAAGATATCACCAATTTACAAAAAGGGTTAAAAAAAAAAAAAAAGAAAAAAAAAAAACTTTTTAAACTTGTAAGTTTAGTTGCTTAACCAGACATTTCCAAATGAGGAATTTTATGAAGTTCAATTAGTGCATCAGTGATCTTGGTGGGAAAAGTGTCAACAGTGAGTGAATAATCAGATTTTCTTCACATCATTTGCACAGTTTTAGCACACAGGCATTTCTAACAGTTTAAGTGAACTAACAACTTCAAATCTAATACTGGCTCCAGCATCGTACACTTAGCAGGCTTACCAGTCTGGCGGTCCAGAGCCTGGTGAAACTGGTTGATCGCAGGAGGAACCTTCAGACGCTTGTACAGGATAGATCGCTGACGCTGGAGGCGCACATACCGTGGCCATTTCACAAACCGGGTCAGATCCCGTTTGGGCTGGATGTCCTGACCTGGTGGAGTAAGGACAGATAGAAAACTTGAGAGGGAAATTAAAATCACTTCACACACAGAGACCTAGTCAGTGAGGGTGCATCAGCGATCTTGGTGGAAGATTGTCTGCATTGCTTATAAGATAGCAAATATTCGTTTACATCATCTGCACCAGTTATAAAAACCTAACAAATGTTTCTGTGCCAGGATAAACTAATTTTGTGATATGACATTACCCACCAATGCCAAAGTTCTTCGGCCTTTTTTCAAACAGGGGGTTCACCACCTTCTTGACCTCCTTCTTCTTAGCCACTGCAGGGGCAGGTGCCACCTTCTTCCCCTTGGCCTTCTTTCCCTTAGGCTGGAAAAAAGGAACATATTTAGAAATGAACTCGATTAAAAAAAAAAAAAAAAAAAAAGGTGCAAGACAGGTGCAGCTTATGCTCAGATTTAAAAAGCTCGAGTTTTGCTCCACATGGGTGTTCAGGTGAAGAAATTCAAACCATCATTGCAAAAGCTGCACATATCCATTTCTACAACTCACAATGGAAAAGTTCTTAGATTACTTCAAATAATGTTCCAGATTATAAAAAATAAAAATAAAAACTAGATTCATGCTATACTTCCTCACGAAATAAAGTTACTCATCTTAAAAACATGAGGCATTATACAAGCCAGGGTTTGTTCAAAGTATAAATTCATGTTTACACTGACATACCCATATTACTCAGCATCAGCATAGCAGGTGAAAATATTCCAATAACCAAGTTTATTACTGATCTGAAATCAGTCAATAAACTAAAAACAAAATGTAATTTAACATCATTAGCCATGTAGCTAACCGGCTAATCCAGAAACAGAGGCCATCACCGGCCTAGCAAGCTACACCAGAACTAATACCAAACTCCAACAAACACATAAAATAGATATTTGTTTCTTTTTGCAAACAAATATACACTTAGTAAAACAGAGCTATTTTTAAGCAGACAGCAGCGTCAACCCGCTGCTCCACACCACCGCATTACAGCGCCAAGTCACCGCGGAGCTGCTAACCATCTCAGCTAAAATCTAAATAATTACCAAATTATCGTTTTGTTTCTTCGTAATACACGTCAATTAATGATTTAATACGTCTCTACATTAAATACACATTATTCCTTTAGCCCTACGTAACATTATATAACAGATGTTTGACGATTTTAAAATCCTTGGTTTCTGAGTGAATAACAGTTTGACGCTCACCATGTTGGTTCAGACAGAAAGGAAGACGAAGGGGGTTGTGGGTAATTTTAAGCGACGCGACTCGACGATGGGAAGTGACGTCATTGCCAAGCGACAGAAGAGAGCCGAGTTGTTTGGGGAATTCTTCGCAAAATGTACGTATATTATACAAATTTTATAGTAAAAAGTAAAAAAAAAAAAAAAAAAAAGTCATATTTATTTTTATACATTTTAATTGTCCTTAATGTAGCTGTTAGTTAATAAGCAGCCGTTGTGTATAAACTAAAATCGCGTGTATGTGAATTTGCGTGAAGTCTCAGGTTGGAGTGGAAAAGTTTAAAAACAGGAAAAAATCTCGATGTTTTTATTTCTTTCCAGTGAGACAGAGAGAAACCTGAGCAGAGGAAATTAAAGGAAATGGCCACACAAAGGGTGCTCCCGCAAAGTAAAGAGACTCTTCTACAGAGCTACAACAAGAGGCTGAAAGATGACATTAGATCCATACTGGACAACTTCACTGAGATTATCAAAACTGCCAAGGTGGGTCTGTGTGAGACATGACAACTTAGTTATATCTAGAGGAGTTGTGGCTCAGAGGGTAATCCCTTGGGTTCCTGATCAGTAGGTTGCGAGTTTAAATCCCCAGCACACCCAGACAGCCATGCTGTCTAATGGAGTATTATACATTTATTTTCTGCTTAAATATAATATCAAGTTTGCTGATACAGTCTTGACTTTAATATTTTCTCCAATGCCACATGATAGAGAGACTAGAATGCCTAATCACTAGTGTAAGCTGCAATTTTCGGAATAAACAGCAGAGATGAGTCCTTGTTCCGTTTTGTTAGATTTTGTTTTTTTCTGCATATGTAGCCTGAAGCACCATAGAGATAAGAGAATATAAACTTTTACATTGGCACTAGCTCAAGTTTAAGTAGTGCAACTTGATTCACTCTAAACCAAACTGACCGAACATGCCCACCTGCATTAAGGCTTTGGGAATATAAGTAAGAAAAAAAATTGTTAAATAATTTTTCAGGTAGAAGATGAAACGCAGGTGTCTAGAGCAACACAAGCGGAACAGGACCACTACGAAATGCACGTCAGAGCTGCCAACATTGTAAGAAATCTTTCATCTTCTCTTTTGATTTTCCAAAGCATACTGTACATTTGACATATCTGTAAATATTGCTTTGTGTTTTATTTGGCTGTTAAACTGTACATGTGATGAAAAAAAAGGTGCGAGCTGGTGAGTCCCTGATGAAACTGGTGTCAGACCTGAAGCAGTTCCTGATTCTGAACGATTTCCCATCTGTAAATGAGGCCATCAGTCTGCGCAACCAGCAGCTGCGTGCTCTACAGGAGGAATGCGACAAGAAGCTCATCTCCCTGCGTGATGAGATCGCTGTTGACCTGTACGAGCTTGAGGAAGAGTATTACTCCTCCAGGTACAAATAGATCATCCAGAGACCTTGCAGTCCTGCAGTCGAGAATCATATGCATACTCTCTTATACGCACATACCCAATAACACACACCCTTGTGCCTTAGAGTCTAGACCACACCCTGTGTGAGTGTCCATGTTCATGAATTAGGACATTCACAAACTGTAGTGCCTTTAACATGGAACAAAAATGCATAAAGGGTTAAAATTTAATTATAACTTTTATTATTATTATACGGTATTTTAATAGTAGGATAGTCTAAAGGATTAAAAAGGAAATCTTAAAATCACCAAAAGATTTTGCCAAAGTAAAAAATTATGTGAGAGTGGGCTTGGATAATGAAAATGAAGTGTGCTACTACTAAAAATCAAGTCAAATAAACATATCTAACATAAGTTAAATGAGGATACTAGAAAATGTGAGATTTAATAATATTGTCTCAGCAATAAGCCTTGCTTTTTTTAAGGTTACGTAATGATGGTGTTGGCTCGAGGAGTTGGTTGCAAACACTAGTAGCTTAACCTTAATGTCTTAAGCTTAAGCTTAATGTCTAACTGCAGTTAAAGGTACAGTGCTGTAAAAAAAAAAAAATTATTATTTGCCCCTTCCTGATTTGCATACTTGTCATGCCTAAATGATTCAGGTCATTAAACAAATTAAATTATTACACAAAGATAACTTGAGTAAATACAAAATGCAGTTTTTAAATGATGATTTTATTTATTAAAGGGGAAAAAGCAGAAAAAGCAGTGAAAAAGTAGTAACTGGTTGTGCCACCCTTGGCAGCAACAACTGCAATCAAGCATTTGCAATAACTGGCAATGAGTCTATCACATGGCTGTTGAGGAATTTTGGCCCACTTTTTCATTGCAGAATTGTTTCAATTTGCCTACATTGAAGGGTTTTTCAGCACAAAGAGTCTGTTTAAGGATCTCAATCGGATTTAAGTCCGGACTTTGACTATTCCACTCCAAAACTTTTTTAAGCCATTCAGAGGTGGACTTGCTGGTGTGTTTTTCAAATCATTGTTTTGCTGAATAACCCAAATGCAGCAGGACAGTGATTGACGTTTCAAACTGATGGCCAGACATTCTTATTCAGAATTAAGCTTGTTTCCATCAATTATGGCTAGATTTCCAGGTCGTAAAGGTGCAAAGCAACCCCAGACCATTACACTATCACCACCATGTTTGACTGTTGGTATGATGTTATTTTTATGAAATGCTGTATTAGTTTTATGCCAGATGCAACAGGAAGTACATCATCTAAAAGGTTTCATCACTTCACACAATATTTGACCAAATTTCTTGGGGATAATCAAGAAAATTTTTGGCAAATTGTTAGACGAGCCTTTGGGCTCCTTTTAGTCAGCAATGGCTTTTGCCTTGGAACTCTCACATGGAGGCCATTTTTTCCCAGTGCCTTTTTTTTTTCTTAAATCATGACCACTGACTTTAACTGAGGCAAGTGAGCCCTGCAGATCTTTAGATGTTGTTCTGGGTTCTTTTATTGAGTCGTCATCGTGCTCTTGGAGTAATTGTGGTAGGCCGGCCCCTCCTGGGAAGGTTCACCACTGTTCCAAGTTTTCTCCATTTGTGGATAATAGCTCTCAATGTAGTTTGCAGGTGTCCTAAAGTCTTAGAAATGGTAAGACATTAGTTTCTTGGTAACCCATTAGTTTCTTTACCCTTTGGTTCTTTAGATACTTTTTCACGGCACTGGTCTTTTTCACGGTCTCTAAATGATCCTACGAATAAATGTAAAATATTAAGCTTAGTGTTACAGTCAGGTCCATAAGTATTTGGACAGTGACTATTTTTATGTTGCTTCTCTGTATACCACCACATATATTGTAGACTGTATTTATACCTATTAGTATATATTGAATGTGTGGTAGTTTAAATAAGAAAATGTAAAAATAAGACATGGTGTAACAAGCAGCTGAACTTACTGATCAGACCTGTGTAAAACTGGCCTTAAAGGTTTAATGAGCATGGTAGATTGACCCTCTGACCATTTTATAGTGCTATAAAATACCAATAAATGCATGGAAGTACTTTCCTTATGTAAAGTTCCTTAACATTGTGGCTACAAGTACTGTATCTTAAAATGCCAGTTGTGGCCTATTTGTCTAATAATTAGTTTAGTTTTCTTGCAAGAAACCAAATGTCATTTTACACCATTAGAGCATTTCATATTTGGTATACATGGACGAGGGCCAGTGTTACTGCAGGCTTTCATTCCAATCAAATACAAGTCACTTGATTGAAGTTAGGGGGTAGAAAGGAGGTCTGCACGCAAGCCGGCGAGATAAGAATGAAGACCTGTGCTATAAACAAAGAGGTAGTTTGTGTTGCTTGCTTATGCTTGCTTGGTTTACTTTGCTTGAAAATACAAAGAATTTTTAATCAAAGCCAGTTTGTACAAGCTTCAGCCAAGGTCATAGTCATGCACTGAAGAAATTGTGATAAAACGATGACTTATTTTTAAACTTTGTAGACATATATTAAGACCAACAATGAAACTTCTAAAGATTAAAGTTATCTTGGGCTTTTAAGCTGGGAATTCGCTACTTTTTAATACTTTTATTAGTTCTGTTTCAGCATTTTTTTGGTTCAGTCCGCTGAAATACTTCCATGTTTGCGTCAGGACCACAATCCACCACAATCCATGACTCCTGAGTTAAGGTGTACAGAAATGAAAGGAAGTTAGGATGTTGCAGAGATTAGGTTGGAAATCATCTACCCTTTCACTGGGTGCTTGTGTGTTGATTTTTATTTATGCAGTGCAAATATGTTTTTCACTCTCTTATTAGAAGTATATAATGATTGTTAGACATTCACCACGGATATAATCAAATATTATCACTCTATTCCAGTATTTCCAGTAGTATAGCCCAATGCAATTATTTTGATCATTGGTTTTGTTTATGTGAAATATAAATTAAGTTTAGTTCAGCTTTAATAATAAACCTGGAGAATACTGAGCTGCTGGTGCCTAATTGTAAACGGTGCTCATGCTTTAACTTACAGAGAATGTGCAGCTCAGAATGAGTCTATGTTGTGTGTCTTAGGATGTTGAAATGTTTTTTCTCCAGTCATTAGGTTTTTATATCCTATGCTGTTGAATTGGTCGAACAGATGTTGTCATGCACTAAAGTAGGTATTTATGTAGACTCTGTACCTCTATAACAAGGAGCACTCTGAGAACTTTCGTAATGTTTAGTAATTCTTGTAATTTTATGGCTTGTGTTTGCAATTCTTTTATTGTATAGAATTCAAAGAGATTCTAATTGTCCTGTAAAAATGTTAATCAAAAGTTGTTTGATTGCCTATAAATACATTTTAAGCTTGCACTGGTAACATCTACAGTATACTGTAAACACTTATCTTATTTTTAAAGCTAAAGAGTTATGCCTTTAACTAGAAACCTTTATCTTAAACAATGTAAGAGATCAGCTCTGGATAAATAAGGTTACTGTACAGAATTGTGTAATGTTAACATATCCCCCACTGTATAGGGCCTGATTGGCCATTTTAAATATTATAAATAAATCAGAAAGGAAAGAGAGCAACTTTGATGTCTTTAGTATTTATTGGTCTCTACCAAATTGGATGCTCTGCTTCTGCTTCAGTCTTCTGAAGAGTCTTTACTACGCTAAGCTTTTTTCTTCTTTCAGCTACAAAGTGGCATCACAAATAATATTCAATAGCTATGAATTTAGAAACGTTTCAGAATTTAGAAAAGTTACTAAATGAAAATACTAGGTAGAGCTGTAATTGTATAAACATAAACAATATACACACACACACATATACTGTACATATACAAGTACACACTCATGGCTTCTTTCCTTCAGCTTTTACCTGCCTGCACGCTTTTAAATGTTCTTTCAGTAGCATCTGCTTCTGTTTTGTGTTTGCTTTACTTGCATTAAGATTTGTTAGATGCATTTTGCAGTTGTTTTCAAGCTAATCATTGTCTACCACATCTGTAATGTATATGTGTTTACCATAAACAAGATTAGTACTTAAAAAGAACAGCACAAATACTTACATATATTGGAAGTCTGAACAAAGTTGTTGTCATTAATAGATGTTTATGCAGAAATCTTTTTATTTTTTGTTAAAACACTTAAATTCTTATATTTATGGGTTGGGGTTATTTGGGGTTATGCATTATAAATGTACAGTGTAGTAATGGGAGAAAAAGTACACCCTTCTTGATTTCTATGTTTTTATTTATAAGGGTCTACATAACAATTGGGTGGTCCTCACAAATTTCTGTATATTAGGTCACAGCAAAATCAAACACAACAGATTTCAATATGTAGTTGTTTTTTCCAAGTTGTAAGCCAACATTTAGAAAAACTGATCAACAGCAAAAAATTTATATAGAGTTTATAAGTCTTGCACATTGCTTTGGAGGAATGTTGTTCCAGTGTTTCTTCCAACACTGACTCAGTCAGATCAACTCGCGTCAGATCATCTCAAGGGGTTTGAGGTGTGGGTTTAGCCATTCCAATATCTAGTTTTTTTTTTTTAGTTTTTTTTATGCAGATGTTGATTTGCTGGTGTGCTTAAGATTTTTGTCCTGTTGTATGATCTACTTTTTCCCCTCACTTAAGCTGAACTCACACTTGTCTGAAGAATATATATATATTTTAATCAGGGGCGTTCACGTCAAACCGGAACTTTTGATTGTGCAGAATAACAACACAGTTATGAGAGTAAAAACTCCCTTTATTTCTCTTCTTCCAGCACACTGTTTTTCTGTTCTTTCTACAGTCCAAGGAAATATCAGTTCTTGTTTGTGGTAACTGCTCACACACTACAGAGGACAGATGATTTCCAAGATGAGAGTTTTCCTTTACTGAATAGGTGCCCAACCCTGGTCCAGGAATACCCCCTGCACATTTTAGTGTTTTTCTTCCACTAACAAAACCACTTCAGCAAATCAGGAAGTTCTGTTAAATGACTGAAATAGCAGTATTAGAGCTGGGAAAACATTAAAATCTGCAGGACATGCTTGAACTCCAGGACCATGGGTGGGGAACCTGAGCTTTAAGGTAACCTGTGTGCTCACTGAAGAGCAAATTTTTGTGGCATGGATGTAATGTGTTTATATGTGACATTTCTAGCTGCGGACAGTGGGACGGTGTGGAGTTGCCACTTTGTGAGGCTTTCCGTCAGCGAGACAGTTGGGGGTCACCGGGTACGGCCCTCCACCCTTCAAACCCCATTACAGATGATTCAGAAAGGCCTGTTGCTACAGAAACAATGTCGCACCACCTCAATGGCCATGGAAGCAGCGCAAATGAACAGTCTTGAAAAAAAGTTCTGTTAGATTACATAAGCTACTTAATTAAGCTATGCTTTCTACATTAATTCCTGAGCCAAAAAATGTGTGACTGACTTAAACGCCTTACACTCATCTACATGTTTGTTTCATCTTTGCAGTGCAACAAGTACTGGTTAACCTTTTCAATGTCTGACTGCTGTACATTCCTGTCTCATACCTCTCAGTGTTATAGTGTGTTTACCGTTACAATTGGGCTATGAAGGCCCTGTTAGATGTTTACACTTTTTTTCTTCTCTCGTTCTTTTACTTGATATGATAGCACATAGAATCTCAGTTATTTGTGTAATTTTCATTGTGATAGCATGTGAAGGCACATTTCCTTAGTTACATCCACTATGAATAAAATGGTTTGACAAAGTAATATGCTTCTGAAGTTTCATTTAATTGAAGATGTGATGTAGGTATATCAAGTCTTCACAATTATTTCAATAATTGTATTTGAGGGAAAAAAAAGGACAGAAATGATTCAACTAAAGATTAACAAATAGAAATAGCATGTAGCATTAGGCAATAAATCCAGGAATTCATGAAGAGAGACATTATGTTCACATCCATTCATTATCCTTTATCGTGATCAGTGGATCCAGCGGAATACCAGGAACTCGCAGTCAATTTTAGGGCATTAGCATAAACACTACATCTACACCATATTTTAAGGGATGGGAGGAAACGTGGTGAACATCCCCAACTCCACACAGAAAGTAACACAAGCTCAGGATATAAACCCTGGAGCTGTGAGGCAGCACTTCTACTCTCGGCCCCTGCATGTCCCTCACGGTATCACACTACGGCCAGAATTGTCCCCTTAATATTTATTTTTCTGCTTCAAATAATTTTGGTTGACAATGAAACTTTAAACAATGCAACAACATAAAACAAAAGCCACACATGGTTTGTGATTTGCTGGTTACACAACATCATATTTACAGGTAAAATCTTATTATGTACATAAATGAACTTATTTTCAGTATGACCCATCCTTGTCAGATCTTCATTAAGAAATTTGCTAACTGTTCCACTAGCAAAATATGAGCTTGGAGGTCATGAGCGCTCAGTATCTGCGGTTCATCTTCTTGAATTTCTCATAATGATAGTCATCTGTGGCCTTCTCGTTGTTTGGTCTCTTGCGGTAGTTGGGTGGTGATTCTGAGAGAAGGAAGGGAAATGATGAAAGTCACAGCAAAGCCATGTAATAAACAGTTAAACAGCAGTTTTGAACAAACTAGGGTGATTATTATTACCAGTTGGATTATCGCCATTTCTAATTAATTCAGACCAAATGTACACTGATTGGCCATAACATTAACACCATAGGCCAGCCCGCCCGGGCCAGTCCCACAGAAAAGTGAATGCAGCACAAAGCGCTAAAAGGAAAATAAAATAAAAATCAATGCTGGCCAAGATAGAAAGGTACCAGAACCACCCGAGGCTGTCACGCACATGGTCCAGGAGGCAATGACCTCCAAACTCCCCAGATCAGAATCCAATCGAGCACCCATGGAATGCTCCAGACAAGAAAGCCAACATTCCAGTGTCAGACACCACAGCAGAACCCCAGAGCCCCTGCGGAGACGTGCCACAAGGGGCCGGTTCCTACCGGTGCCACAAATGGAACCCAAAGCCTTGGTGGTTATAATGTTATGGCTGATCGGTGTGTATGCCCAAGATAAACTCTGACCTGATTTGACTCTTTCAGGTGCACGTGTGATATTTTGCACTTACTTTCCGGTGCTGGTTTCTCAGTGTCTCCAACACGCAGTGGCCGTGCTTTAGGCTCTTCTCTGTGCCGTCTGTGAGGTGCGTTCACGTCTTCATGGTAGACTGGAAAGCAATTGAAAGTCAATTACTGCACTCCCTCATACAGTGTATTTAGAAGACTGGGAGCAAAATGCTCATCTTTTTTAACAACTAGGACTAAAAAAAAAAATGAAGAAACTCAGTGTTCATATTGTTAATGCTGAAACAGTAGAGTAAGTATGTAAGCGCTGGTGGTCCAAATCTAATGGATGATACTCACAGCGATTATGCTGGACGTAGTTCACAGCGATGTTGGTGGGAACAAATGAGGTACCATTGTCTTTCTTCTTATTCCTCTGCTCAGCAAGCAGCTTTGCTTTGGCCTCCTCTGTACTGATTATGTTCTTTATCTTTGCACTGTAAAGGACACAAACAAAACAGTTCACGACACAAAAAACATACTACAGTATACAGATTCCTGCAGGAAACAGCAATGAACAGAACACAGGAAAGTAGAACACAAGAAACACATGATGCACACCACCACCTGTAGGATCAAAGAAGTACTGCACCTTACCACCTCAATTGCAAACGCACTGTATATGAATTAAAAATTGTTTTGTGTTGTTTTTAAATGATTTTGGGGTCAGTGTGGTGATACATGAATTGCTACACAAAAGAATCGTAATATGTAACTGAATATATTCCCCCCCCATCTCTAGTGACTGCTTGCACACTTCTTACCAGAAATAATCACTTCATACAAGAGTATTGTAATTCTAGACTTTAGTTTAAACAAGCTCCCAGACTTACACACATTGCAGCAAGGAACATGAATTCTCTGAAGACAAAATGTATTCACGGCACCGGCGAACAACAAGCCAGGGGAGGGATATCTCCCTATATGAGGTCACAAAAGGAGGGAAAACCTAATCGGCTTGTTTATGCCCTGAAAAAAGCAGGGATTTTTTTTTCTCCTCAAATTGTTTTTTCGTTTGAACACCAAAACTGGAGACCATTCGGAAGGTCTATAAATAACAAAAAAGTGAATTTTGCAAACATTAAGCTTTAAACATTAATTGAAGGGGTCTATACAGCTTTGTAACAGTCAGAGGGAAAGACAGGATGATTCACTGCAGAGGATGTTATGTTGGGTTTATCAATCGCCTGACAAGCTGCTTTTTTGTCTTAAACATGTAATATTTGTCTATGAGATGAATAATCAGTGTGCTGTTGAGTAATGAGATCATCTCTGGGATCTCATCACACCACTCCATCCTATAATCCTCGTCCTGTCCTCCTCTCCTGAACTCACTGCACTGACGTGTGAGATTTCGGCTCATTTAAAGGTCTACCTAGTTTTACATGATCACTAGAAGAGAGAATTCTCTTCACGACTTCTTTTTTCCCCCCTTATGTGAGACCTCAATTAACCCAGCTTGTAGAGATGAGATTAAGTGAAGCATTCCTTTGTTGTTTTAGGCCTCAGTTCATGATCGTCCCATTCAGGAGCTGTGTGTATTGCCAATTCTTTCTTAGACACCATTTCCACACTTGCACTTACTCGATCCCCAGGTCCACTTCTGGGATGCCGCTCAGCATCTGATTAGACAGCATCTCCTCTGTCTTTTCGGCAGAATTGACACGGATGTTCTCGGGCAGTTCGTACAGGAGATCCTCCGCATTCTTTATCTTGACCTTCTGCTCCTCTGCCTCCAATAATCCCTTTTTCTTTTTCAGCTCTGTTTCAATGTACTTCATCCTGAGAAGAGGGCAAACAGTTGAATAATCAGCTGATACAAAAAAAACTAAAGAAGCTTCATATTATCATCAATCCCTTTCCCTTATATAATACACTTACTGGCTACTTTATTAGGTACACCAGTTTATTAACACAAATATCTAATCACATGGCAGTAATGCAATGCAATTAAGCATGAACATGCAGTGAAGATGAACTGCTGAGCATCAGGAACAAAAATAATTTATCACTTCAATAAATT
The DNA here is from genome assembly GCA_030014365.1 of Clarias pachynema. NCBI lineage: Eukaryota > Metazoa > Chordata > Actinopteri > Siluriformes > Clariidae > Clarias > Clarias pachynema. The sequence goes on along the minus strand of JAQMYL010000017.1, from coordinate 10,439,191 downwards.
AAATCACTTCAATAAATTAAATCACTTCAATAAATTGGGATTCTCATGCACAATCATCTCTATGGCTTACAGAGAATGGTCTGAAAAAGAGAAAATATCCAGTGAGTGGCTCTTCTCTGGACAAAAATGCCTTGTTGATGCGAGAGGTACGAGGAGAATGGCACGACTGGTTTGAGCTGATGAGTTCATTGTACTCTAATGGCCACTAATGGCCACCAGATCTAAATCCAATAGAGCACCTATGGGATTTATATATATAAATAATGTTTTTCTTTCATAATCTACAAGTAATGTTTCCAGGACCTTGAATATATAGCATTAAGAATAAAGGCAGTTCTGAAAGCAAAAGTGGGTCCAACTCAGTATTAGCAAGGTGTACCTAATGAAGTGGCTGGTGAGCATAGTCTATATTAAGTACAGATCTATTAATGTATATCTAAAGTCTAGTTAGTGCAGCTCTAATAAAAATAATAATCCCTATATAACTTTGTATACATACATGTCTGCATCTTCATCTCTTCTGTTTGTCTCAGCAGAGAAAGCAGTTCCCAGGTTCAGATCATCCTCAGCACTGAAATAAAAAAGAAAAAGAAAAATTAAGCCTTGGTTAAAATTTACTCCCACCACTGTTAAAGAATTTAGGGATTAAACACTAGCCTTGACATGTACATGTTGTCCCTGGGACACTTACTTATCTATGGCCCCGTCTTTCACTTTCTTCATGTCCACGATGCCTCCCGTCTTGAGCTTAAATGGATCATCCTAATATATGGGGAAAAAACAAAACACACACACTGTTACATCACTCACGATATTAGATCCACAACTACACACAATGAGAATGATATCAAATTATACAATCATGATGAAAACATACCTCTATCTCTGCTTCCAATGGTAACTTCTCTCCCACGAGTAATGCTGCTAAACTGGAAAGAAAAAAGTGGAATGTTCAGTTTTAGCCGTATACTACTGTTAATGTATAAACAAATGAAACAAATGACAGAGGCAAACTGATATCCACGTAATCATATTTTTACTGTTACAACAAAAATCATTTTAACAATTTATGCTTATTGATAAAGGATTTTTTTTTCTTTCTTTTACATTAGCAGTCAAATCGGGCACCATAGGAAAACAGCTCAAGTCCTAAAATAAATGTATTCTGCATTGGATTCATCATTAATATGACCTTGCTGCAATACTCAGAATGAGAAAAGAAACGCTTTCTCCTTTGTTTTAGGAACCATCACCACAACTGGGCTGTTTTTTGAGATCATTGAATACAGGGTGAAATAATAGTTGCCAATTCATTTGAAGATGATTTGCTCCCAGAACTACATTTTCACAATTTGAGTTCTGGAATATGGCTGTTCCATCAGGGAAGAAAAACTAATATATA
>JAQMYL010000017.1:10416859-10429209 GCA_030014365.1 Clarias pachynema | reverse complement strand
TCGGCGGTCCTCTGAGAAATCTAATCCCGTCCGAATGCGAATGTCTGTGATTGCCGAAAATGTTTTTTTCCAAAACGTGTTTCTTTTTGTTTTGGTCAACGTGAACTACCGTACTATCTCTAGTGCGCCGATATTCAAGTTTGCGCACCAACGCAATCCATGCATCCTGGACATGTGGTCTTGTGCAACGCCCACATGTAAAACACAGACACTCCTACCTCGGTAATAAACACGGAGATGTTAGTCCCGTCCGAATGCATACATGAAATGACAGACGGCGTGTGGAAAACTAGTCCCGTCCGAATAGGGGTTAAGATATACATTGCACTGGGTATTATATATGATCATACAGCCTGGCGGTGACCACCACATTATATGTGTGGCATATTCCTTAATTACATTGTATGTGTCATGTAAAAGAATGCATTGTTACAGTATTGCAGAATACAATGTGCATTTATTTGTGATTTCTCTCTTTAGCTCAACACTTTGTTTTATTTTGCTCGAGACATCACAGCCAAAACATGACAGACTGTGGAAACGATTGTCCTCACCTGGACTCCATAGGTGAAGTGACCAAGGAAGAACTTCTCCAAAAATCCAAGGTAAATGTCTGAATGTCAATACAACCAATATTAATGAATATTGAAATAATATTTGTGAAAGGCATTTCAACATTAGATTTTTCTTTACTTAAGGGCACTTGTCAATCATGTGGCGTAGGCGGTCCCAACCTCTGGGCATGTCTTCAGGTGAGCTCAGTAAATGAAAATGTATCACTTGTATTTACAATATGATCCCTGTGTGTGGAGGTTTGCTCCTGCCTCTGTTTGCCTGGAAGTCATTGATATGTTCACATGGCAGTCTGGGCAAACCCACTGAATGTCACTCTGATTGATTAATATGGAAGGTTTTCTGACTATAACATACTTTGACATGTCTAGATTAATGAAAGCTATTTTCTTTCCTTTTTAAAAATGATTCTGCTGATCAAGTCATTATGTTTGCAGGTTGTTTCCCCTACAGCTATCAGTAATTTCCTGTAGCATGATATCTCAAGAAGAAGTTGTTAAATTGAGTTGTATCATTTACATGGAATTATCCCTCTAACTCTAGATTTTGAAATAAATCTAGACAGGGTAAATTTAAAAACAATTTATTATATCTCCCATGGGGAGACATAACATACACCCTCTCACACACCCTCGACTGCTTTAGCGTCACTGTAATTAACATAAGAAAGGGGGCATTGACAATTTTGCTCTCTTTGAGCTCTTGTTTTCTGAGTTTTGTGTCAGAGCACATTTAAGTATTGGTAACACGAAAGACTAGACTTGCAGTCAGTCTGCTTAAAGATGTTTATAAAACCATTTATGATATGAATATAATAACTTCTAAAGTCTACAAATATTGATTACGCTGTTTATCTAAAATAAAAGATATCATTGTTAAACATGATTGATAGCTGGGCGGGAAGTGTCTGTAGTCTAGGCATAATGGCTGTATTGTAGACTTTTAAATTATTTTATTTTTAACATGATTTCTGTTTTAACTTAATTACAAATGAAATGAATAAAAAATGCTTGCTTCTTCAGTGTGACTGTCCCTATGTGGGTTGTGGAGAGTCGTACTCGGACCACAGCACCACACATGCACAGGTAACTCCGAACCTTATCTACAACCTAGCCTCTCTCCATCGTCTGCCTTTCTTGTCTTTCAGTATCTTTTCTGTTGATTCATTCATCTTTACAATTTCCTTTTTGACTCCAGGCAAAGAAACACAATCTGACAGTGAATCTGACCACGTTCAGGGTGTGGTGTTACGTCTGTGAGAGAGAGGTGTTTCTGGAACAAAGGCCTGTTAGTCCAGTGGGAGCAACACAGCGCTACAAACCTCTCGAACAGGTATCCTTTTGTCGCCTATTCTCATCTGACCTTGCATCCTGATCCTGAAGATCTTATATATAACACTCTTTATTTATTCTGAAAAGATTGCCAGGAAAGATCAGTGTTTAAAAGGGAAAGCCAATAATAAGTAGTTTAAAGGATGGCAAACATGTCTCTCATATGTTTGCCATCCTTTAAACTACTTATTAATTAATTAATTAATTAATTTATTTATTCCCCTTCTTCTTTCATAATACATTTGCAGGTAAAAATACACAGCACTCATGAAACAAAACATGTTATTCCCCAGGATTCTCCTCCACAGAATGCATGTCACCCATTAAAGGCAGTACCAATCGCTGTAGCGGATGATGAAGGCTCAGAGTCCGAAGAAGATGAGTTTAAACCTAGAGGTAAATGAACAAACTGGCCGTTCAAAGCTGTTCAAAACCATGCAAAATGCTAGTAGATGGACTGATGTGAATGAGATACACACTACATGACTGGGAATTTGAGGACCTTCACAACCTTCACCCTCATATGTCCATGTTAAACATCTCGTTCCAGATTTAGTCTTTTTTTGCTTTTATTTTAAGCTCCACTCTTCTGGGAAGGCTTTCCACTAGATTTTGGAGTGTACCCCTGAGGATTTGTGTTCATTCATCGTGTCTGTTGATGTTGGTTGAGAAGTCCTAGGGCAGGGGTCGGCAACCCACGGCCCCGGAGCCACATTTCATCCCTCTGCTGCAGCGCCATGTGGCTTTGGAATGTAAATAATGAATAATTCATTAAAAAACTTTTTTTTTTCAGTTTGTTAATTTTTAAGTAGCAAACTGAAATAAAAATAAATTTAAATTAAATGGTGATCTTGTAACATTCAAATAAAACATTTCATTTTTTGTCGCTGGAAATATCCGTCACAACTGCCGATTTATTGAGCTTTATGAGCCCCGGTTTTATTCAGGTTGACCGTTGACTGCACACTCCAGTACATGCGTTAAAAAGAATGATGGCACACAGAAGGGGACAGCATTTTTGGTTTGCTGCAAGTGGATAATTTAAGTTGGGCTTTTTATTTCATAAATACAAGGAGAACTCAAATAGACATAGAATATTTTATTTAAAAGTAACCTTCAGCTCAGCATCTTTTTTTCTAAATGTTTTTGTTGCATGCAGAAATAAAATTTAGTTTTCTTTGTAGCAGTTTATTTCCTAAATGCAACATATGGCATAAAGATAAAACACGATATGTGCAGTGTTGTATTCATTTTAGATTTTAGGGTTTTGTCGCTCCCGGTGTTTTGAGTGTTTAAGGTTGCCGACCGCGTATCTGCGTTCTTGCCTTGTAAAATAATTGAAGCACTAAAACTGCATCAATCAGTTTCTCCTCCATCTCATTTAGAAAGGAATATCTGACATTTTACAGTGGGAAGTCTCAGCATGCTTAACTCCTATGTAGTCACCACATGTTTTGCTTGTGATTTACATAAGGTTAAACATTGATCAGCCTCCCTGCTACCAATTCTCTTTGCCAGCGTTTGAAAAATGAATGACCTCCAGCTCAGTTGTGACGGTGTCGCTCCTGTTGTGATTCTAGTTATAAGAGACACCGTTTTTGCCAGCATGTTTTAAACTTAGGTGTAATTCAACTGTATAACACTTCTAACAATAACTTTAGCCATAAAAACAGATTTTAGGTTAAAATTTAAAGCAAAAAAAAATATTCCAATGTAACATGAGGGTGAAACCTTTGGAGTGATTATACAGTCATGTCCATAAATTTTGGAACAAAGTCGAGACTTTCAGCTTTATTTCAAGGAGTTTGACAAAAGTCTTTTGTGTACACACACACATCGTTGTCGACTCATAAATAATGGAACATATGACAAGCAGTTTGTGGCTAGATGTGGCCTTTTCCTTCATTGCTCCATGATTAATCCAGCAGATAAAAGGTCTGGAGGTGGTTCTGAGTGTTACATTTGCATTTGGTAGCTGTTCACTCAAACTCTCAACAGGTCCAAAAAACTGCCTTATGCAAACGAAGGTGGCCATCATTAGGCTGAAAAAACTAAATTAAACCTGACGGCCAAATGGCAAAAACAAAAACAAAAAAAAAATTCTTTGTTGCAAAATGTATGGGCTTGCCTGTAAATCTGTTCAAAGAGTCTATACTATCGAATTGTACAAAATGCGTTGAAAAGCTGTTCAGAGTGTTGTTAAAAAATAGTCCTAAGAAAGAAATCTGCAAATATACATGTGTCAAGGAGGTCAACCGAAGGAAAGTTAAAACTTGGGAATAAACTGCTTTTGGGAAGTGCATCTTTAGGGTATCCATCTTTGTTTATTTTTCTCTCATTCCCCTTTTTTTCTGCAGGCCTCACAGGGATGAAGAACATTGGAAATTCATGTTACATGAACGCAGCATTGCAGGCCCTCTCTAACTGGTGAGTTCAATCTTCGTTATATATTTATTAGAAATATGAGGAGAATAGATGATGTTTCAGTGACAGTGGTGGAATAGAACTATACTGCCGAAAAATTAGTGCAAATTTTGATTTTGTTTTTAATGTAGTGTAATGAGAACATGAATTTTTCTCATTATCTCATCTTTCTTTTTAATTCTGTCTCTTTACCAGTCCTCCGCTGACGCAGTTTTTCCTGGACTGCAGCGGGCTCGTTCGTACAGATAAGAAACCGGCACTTTGCAAAAGCTATCAGAAGCTCATCTCTGAGCTCTGGCATAAAAAACGGTACACACACACTGCTGTAATGTAATATGCCTAGGTTGAAAAAGGACTTTTCTATTTTTAGGGCTAGTCTAATAGATTCAGTCATAACAATAATAGTTCATTGCCTCCATCTGGTCCAAGGTTATCATTCACTCTGTGTCCTTTTTTAGCTCCTGCCGTGATTACTTTTGTTGTTCTTCATCACCCTGTTTCTTTCTTCCTGTGTAGACCCAGTTATGTGGTCCCTACTAGTCTGTTTCATGGCATCAAACTGGTGAATCCTATGTTTCGAGGTTATGCCCAACAGGTTTGTAAAGAATGTTTTTGAAAATATATACACAAGCACCAACTCACTGTTCCTTACTCACAAAACCTGTGAATGATGTGGATTTGATGTTCTGGTTCTCACAACAGTTATTTGCTTTTTGGCCTGGTAAACACAGACACATACAAACATATACTCTGTTGATTTAAATCAATATGAATACCTTATTCCAAATGATCAGATAACATGCTATACAGATAAATATAGGAGGTGCACAGAGAAACTGTCAGACATGAAGGTCATTGAACAAAGACAGTAAAAGGGTCGGAGTAGTCTGAATAAGGCTGCTGGGTTGCTTATATTATTTGAAATCATCTGAAAATGTTGCATCATATAGTGATCTAGTTGAGGTTGAGGAATTATTAGATAATTATCAAACCCCATACCGAAATAATTTTGTACAAACAGTTTAAATTTTCTCATCATGTTTCATGTCCTTCAGGACACTCAGGAGTTCCTACGTTGTCTGATGGATCAGCTGCATGAGGAACTGAAGGAGCCTTTCATTGACTGCAGCAACTCCATCACTGATAACGACTCGGAGAGCAACCACGGCAATCAAAACCACACCGATGGAGACCGCAGCCCCTCTGAGGACGACTTCCTGTCATGCGACTCTGGGTCCGGGAGTGAGAGAGGCGATGGAGATAGACCAGGAGGTGAGACCGAGCTTCTTATTCAGGATGAGTGCACAGGAGTGAGGGAGAGCAATGGAATCTCTGAGAAAGAGAAGCTGAAAGAGAGGCGGAGGGAGGACAAAGGAGAGGAAAGAACTCCGGAGATGGACGAGGACGCTGATGTGGACACGGCAGCACAGGAGGAGCAGAACGAAAGAGCTGGGGAGCAGATTGAGAATGGCAGAGCTCAGGGAAGTACAGGTACACATGGAAACTGATTATATACAATTCCATGTATATAGAATGATTTACACTTCTACAATCAAAGACCACCTGGCTCTGCTGTGGGAACCGTGACTTTAGACTCTGCACCATTTTAATTTACCATGGGGCTCATTATCCTCTTATTACTGGATATTAATCAATCATAATCATTTAATAGTTGATCTACTTTTTACCTTTGTGTATTTTCTCTTTCTCAGAACCAGACAATGAGGTGTCCATGCATCGCCCGTCCTCTCGTCCCTGTAGCCCCACTCACAGCGTGCAGGAATTTCATTCTAAACTGTCCAGCAGCCCACCCAGGTCCAGCCCTCTACGAGCAAGCCCCGCCTATGCTTTCAAGAAAGGTCTGCACTATTTTTGTAATCAAATCTTCATTTATTGCGAATTGTCATATAATTTATCTAGTGTCTGTCTAACATTTTTAGACAACAGAGAAACTGTTACTAAAAACTGTTGGTTGCTTTTTTCCTCTTTTCCCCCCCCAGTACTTATATATACACAGAATAATAATAATTTGTTTGTATTCTGTTTGCTCTTAATATGCTTTCCTAAGACCTAAAAAAAAAAACCCAAAATGTACACTGCATTATTCACAATCTCCTATGTTCATTAAACCTTTCAGCTCAGATGCTCCTGAGCACCAAAAAAAAGAAACAGCCCCGGTTCCGCAGTGTCATTTCTGACATCTTTGATGGCTCCATTCTTAGCCTGGTCCAGTGTTTGACGTGTGACCGGGTAAGTCAGCTCATGTTTCTCCACTAGAGGGCAACACCAGCAATGTGTATGAAAGATTGTGGTGCTAAACTAGGGCATTAGTTCACCAAGATTACTAATTGTAAAATATTTTAATTCGGGTGTAGTCAGTAATTATTATAATACAGTAGTTATTTTAATGAGTTAATGTTTTTTATGTTTTCTGAAGCATCAACAGTGCTTTTTCTGCATCTCACTGTTGTAGGTGTCAACAACAGTGGAGACATTTCAGGATTTGTCTCTGCCAATTCCGGGTAAAGAAGACCTAGCTAAACTCCACTCCTCCATCCACCAGAGCTCTCCGGCCAAGATGGGTGTGTGCACGGACACCTACGCTGCCCAGGGCTGGCTCGCCTACATTATGGACTCTATACGCAGGTGTGCAAACTAGAGAAAATTCACTATGTACATTATACCTTGCAGTTTTTTTTTGTTTGTTTGTTTTTTTGGCAACATAGAGTAGCTGCATACACAAAATATACAAAACCACCATCCACAAATCAGATCTCTTCCTGCCACAAATGTGGTTTCTTGCTCATTTAACCATAAAGCAGCTTTATTACCCTAAAAAAAATGTATAGATGCAGGTGCAGAAGCTGTGACTATGAACACACACACATACAGTATACACACACTTCCTTTGGTAGTCACTACATTGTTTCTACATTGTTGAAGGATGCTGAGTAACAGATCAGTCTAAAGTTTCTCACAGGGGTCTAATTGGGTTAAGATTTGGGGACTGTGAAGGCTATAGCATACAGTTTACATCATTTTCTCCTCCTCGTGTGTCCTTGTGTTCTGTGGATGAGCCAGCGTCATACCTCACCCCCCTCACAAGACTCTCAGGGGACCATACCAGCAAAATTCGACAGTCGATGTTGTTTTTTATTCTGTCACTCATGTGTGTGTGTGTGTATGTGTGCTATGTATTCAGGTTTGTAGTGTCCTGTATCCCCAGCTGGTTTTGGGGTCCCATGGTGACACTGGAGGACTGCCTCGCTGCCTTCTTTGCTGCAGATGAACTGAAAGGTGAAACACAAACACTAGTATTATTTTAGAATTTAAAAAATCTCCACTTCACCACTTCAACGTTTGCAGTGACATGATTTTTTTTTTCTGTCTTAGGGGATAACATGTACAGCTGTGAGCGATGTAAAAAGTAAGTGTATAATCTTAAATGTTACAGACATAGAGCTTCACTGCTTCTATAAATGCGGTAAAATTAGGCCAGTTTGATCATGTGACTAAATATGAATTTTGCTCCATACAGGTTGCGAAATGGTGTGAAATACTGTAAAGTCCTACAGCTTCCAGAGGTAAGTATTCATGCCTTTTCAAATCAATGCTGCTTGGGCAATCAGCACTGTAAATCCTTCATGTGTCCCGGTAACTGTATGTATTTCCCCCTGTGCACAGATTTTGTGCATTCACTTGAAGCGTTTCCGGCATGAAGTGATGTACTCCTTTAAGATCAGCAGCCACGTGTCTTTCCCATTGGAGGGTTTGGACCTGCAGCCCTTCTTGGCCAAAGACAGCCCTTCTCAGATTACTACATATGATCTGCTTTCTGTCATCTGCCACCATGGCACAGCCGGAAGTGAGTCAGCAACCTAAAACACAATAAATTTGTTCAGATGTGCTCTTCAAGTCTGGTGCTAATTTATTGGTCGATGCTGTATTTTAATTGTGGAAATATTAATTGATCTCAGGTAAGTGGTAGCTATCAGTTTTTACTGTTACAGCATGAAAGAACAAACACAAGAACAAAAGCTTCCTTTTTCACTCAGTTCTTCTCAATGATGAATGAACTCAGTGTTCAGTGTTGTATTATTGACTCCAATGTTAAAGTAAAAATGCTGGACTCAAACTGGATGCAGTGCATTTATGTGATGCAGATGAAATGTGGTGTTGATGGTGACATTAGTCATTTGAAATTGATTGAGCAAGAGTGTAGACATCAGGAAGTGATTCAGCTAGACATCTAGACAGGATTGATGCACTGCTGATTCACTGTTTTTAAGTGCATTTTTAAAAAATCAATTAGAATCTTATTTGAATAAAATAAACGTTGGATGACACTGTTAAAGATCACGTTAATTATAATGCTAAAAATGCAAGATGTTTAAGGTGAATCGTTCCACAAGACAATCATGAACCCTGTCTTTGAAAATTTAGCCTTTTTTTTCCAGAAATTTAAAACTGCCAGCACTTTTAGGTCAGTTGAACAGTCCTCTCTGAAAGTAATGATATGATGAGGTCAGTTCTTTTGTTTTTTGCTCTACACTGAAGACATTTAGGTTTGTATAAGATGTATATGAGACGATAGATCAGGATTTCAGGTTTTTGTTTCTTGATATTTACATCTGGATGTGTTAAACAACTTAGAACATGGCACCTTTGGTGGCAGACCGCCCAATTTTTGGCTGATTAAAATTAATTGAACAAATACTTTTAATAAAAAAAACACCCTCTTAATTTTGTTATTTGGTTGCAGCTGCATTAAGCCAGTGGCTCACTGACAAACTGTTGCTTTTTTCTTTTGTGATTATTTTTTTATATTTTATAAATGGATTGTTTTTGTTAAACTGAAATAAACACGACGTTTATTTGTTGATAACATTTATTGGAGACTTTCCACTTCGTCCTCCCTCAGTCACGCACACGAACACACAAAACCAAAAAAAACACCAACGGCCCTCCAATAACCGCCGCGCCCCCTTTTCCCAGAAGCACATACGCTGGGTTAAATAGTGCAGGTGAAATGTAATATATTAACAATCTCCCATATATTTTTTTTTTAACAAAAACAACAAAAGAATACAGGGGAAAACATATGTAACAAAGTCCTTGGTTACCATAGCAGAACAATGAAGGCCACAGCAAACACAACAAAACAGTAGTTATATATGCAATTGAAAGTGCATAGATTTGGAATGTAGCCCCTTTATTTTTTAAATGTTTTGATAGGATAGTTTTCAACTAAGATAATTTTTCAATAGCACCATATCCCTTCACTGAGTACTTTTAATAACATGAGAGCAGATGCTCCCCTCTTGGTAAGACAATCAGCAAGTTGAGTTTTTGTGTCCAACCAGAGAACTTTCTTTATTTTTTTACTCTGTATGAGCTCCTTTACACTGCTTATTTCCAGTCTAAGTCGTTTCTCAGTGACCTGTTTTGTTGACTTAAGAGCATCAAACAGAGAGTGATTGTCTGTTACACAGACCAAAGGTGGAGCATTCAGATCAGCATTTCCAGTAGTAAGCTCAGAAAAGAGGGTCGCCAGAAAAACAGCATTATCTATTCCATCTGACAGGGCTAGAGTTTCCCCTGCCAGAGTGCTCCTCACCACACGTCTGATCCTCTTAGATTGCCAGAAGAGAGGAGAAAACTTTCCTCCTTCTCCCATGAGACCAATTAATATTCCCCCTTGTGTACCCCCATCAGGAAGATTTCCTAGGGAGGCATCACTGAAAACTGTCAGATTCAGAGCATCGTTGTTTCCCAAATGCTGAAACCTTAGAGTGACTTTTTCAGATTTAAGCTTTCTAATGACCTTATTTATCTCGTGAATTGATTGAACTGTGGCATCTTTTATATTTGACCCCAATCTACTTACATCAAACATGATGTCTGGTCTGGTTTGTTTCGCAACCCACAATATCTGTCCAACTTTTGACCTAAGCTGCTCTTTTTCAGTCTCATTAACAGAGGCATCTCTCTGCAGGGCACGCGCTGCTTGTAGGTGAATTGGCTGTAAGTTTTCAATGTAACTATGCTGATGTACATGAATTTCGCCATTAAAAGTAACAAAGTCCATTCCTACATAGCAGAAATTTTTATGTTCTTCACGTCCCACCTGAAATGCAGACTTAAGTGTAGGAATCACATCTTTTGAGAAGTTTTGTGAGCCTGCCCAAAGAAAATCATCAACATGACATGCAAGTACTCCAGTAACCTTACACTGCTCATCTAACCAGTAAAATACTGCTGGATCTACTTTGGACATTTTTCCACCTGTACTCAGCATGATTTCTTTCACCTTATTGTACCAATACAGTGATGCATCAGCAAGGCCGTAAACACACTTGTTGAGTTTCCACAGAGTATTTTTCTTTTCTGCTTCAGCAGGAGGCCGGATATGGATTTCTCTGGACAACTGCATGCCCTGTAAGAAAGCAGATTTGATGTCCATGGAATGGACGTGCCATTTGTTTTGACAGATTACTGCTAACAATAGTCTAAGAGACTCAGAAGCACAAGTTGGAGAATCTTTCTGGAGCTCGTGAATATTAAGCTCTTCAAAACCTCTAGCTACGAGTCGTGCCTTGGGCACAATGCCATTGGGAGTTTCTTTGAGACTACAGACCCATCTGGTAGAGACACATTTTTGACCTACATCGTCCACTTCTTCAAAAACATTGTTTTTGTACCAATTCATGATTTCATCCCGCTTAGCCACATCAAATGAAATGTCTTTTGTTACAAGCACATCACTCTCCCTAACAGGTGATTCAATGTTAAGATTATCAACACATGATAAATCCACTGGCTCCTTTTGCCCATCACTGCCATCAGGTTCAATATGTTGCAAATTAAACCAGCTTTTGTATTTTCCAGAAGCTTTGCCTGCTCTACCTAAAACCCTAGCTTTCTGTAGACCACCACCATCCTGCTTCATAAAGGTCACAGTTTGTCCCTTCTTAATCTTTACACCAGTGAGAGAGTTATCACAAACAATGTGATCCTTTTCCATTTGTGTGTCACTAGGATGAACCACTTCTCCTGTATTTACCTCCCTGTCGCCGATTGTTTCTTGTTCGCTGTCTGTATTTTCTTCACTATCTGAGCTTACTGCTACATTGCTTAAACAGTTTTTTTTCTTTTTCTGCCTGTTGTCTTTCACAGTTTGCTCATCCTGAGATTTCTGATCCTGCGTGTTTATCTTACAGAGCCTGGATTGATGCACTCTTACAAGAATCCCCCCATGTCTTATAAACACAACAGCTCCATCCTGACCAATAACTACCCCTGGTCCCTTCCACTCTGGACAATCCCCTCTTTTGTAATATACCTTGTCTCCGGTCACATACATTTCATCAGTGGGCCTGAGCTGCTTACGTATTGCCCTTCTTATCCGCTCAGAAGACTCAGCTTCTGTGAATGCTTTCCTGGAAGCATGTAAGGCAGAAATGTGTTCTCCCACTCTAGCACTCATAGTAGTGCCTTCTAAAGCAGGTAGTTTATCGACTATCACAGAAGGAAGATTAGGATTTTGTCCAAACACCAATTGATACGGACTGTAACCATGAACGTTCAACATACTGTTCTTTGCCATGAGGGCCCAATCAAGGGCAGTGTGCCAGTCACATCCATTCTCTCGTTTGACCTTCAAGATGATTTCAGTCAGTGTCTGATTATGTCTTTCGAGTAGTCCGTTGCTCCAAGGACTGTATCCTGCTGTTGTTCTTGTCTCGATGTTAAAATTCTCAGCCATGTCTCTGATCTCTTCACTGTTAAATTCACCTCCGTTGTCGCTGTACAGCCTCTGAGGGGCGCCATGAACACTAATCCAAGTGTGAATGAAGGAATTTACAATTTCAGATGACTTCTTTGTAGTCACAATGTTTCCAGCACTAAACCGTGTAAAGTGATCGATTATGTGAAGATACCACACACCTGGCTCTAACTCGTGCAGATCCACCGCCACAGTCTCGTTATACTCTGAAGCTAAAGGTAACCCCACAGCAGGCT
>JAQMYL010000017.1:10384135-10396937 GCA_030014365.1 Clarias pachynema | reverse complement strand
TTCTGTCCTACTGGGAAACGGCAGGAGGATATTTGCACCGGTTGAATCCAGTTTCGTATCCCTCATAGAATCTTACGATGATCAGACTCAGAAGGAATGACGCTGTCATAAAGAATGTGTTGTATAAACACGTATGCCATATGTCTGACTGGCTGGACCCAATATGTTTGCTGCAGTTAATTCAACACAGCAAAATGATTATTCTACACCAGTGAGTAGTTTACTACAAATTATTAATCTAATAGATGTTAATGAGGTATTAAAAGATTATATTTTAAGTTGACAGTGTAGGATTTAATTGATGAGATTAATATATCACTAAAGTACTTTAGTGTTGGGCATAAAATAGTTTTTGCAATCAGAAACAGATAATTAGTTAAATGTTTATAATAATAATAATAATAATAATATTTTGACGATATATACTGTAGATAACAGTGATTTTTAATGTAATAACAGGACAAATCTTTGGCAGAATAAATCTTTGTTAATGTTATTATTAGATTCAAGTTGATATAATTTATAGGACAAATTAACTTAGTGGGGTTTGAAAGTTTGATATTATAAATTGAAAACATTTACAGATGTAGTACTGTTTTTACGGGTGAAGACTTCGTGTCATTTCCTGTTAAATACATTTTCCCACCATTGTTGTTCACTATTGTTTGGGGCAGTGGTGGCTCGGGTGGTTGAGGCTCGGAACTGCTGGCAAAGCTGTTGGGTCCCTTGAGCAGGACCATTAATCCCATGCCCCATACAGCCCAGCCACTGCATGCAGTGCAAGTCCCAAGCCTGGTTAGAAAATTCAAGGGTTGAGACAGTAAGAGCATCTGGTGTAAAACCTGTGCCAAATCTTGTACCAAATCTTGCAGTTCAAATGATCCGAAAGGATTTATCCCTAGGATAAAAGGGACAAAGGCTTAAAAAAAATAATAATAATAATAATAATTAACTATTGTTTACGAATTACACTAAAGCAAAGCCATTCTATTAACGTGCCAAATAATTTACCACCAAATAATTAACAATAGGTAGAAAAGAGCCATTTGATTGAAGACTTTTTCATCAATGAACAAAAATGTAAACACCACACACCCGCCAAGATATAATTTCCTTTCACTATATGGTCAAATGTTTGTGGACACCTAACCGTCAGACCCATGCAGAGTTCTTCCCAAAACTGTTGGCACAAAGTTATAAGCACACAAAGTTAGGGGCCCGAAGCTGTTCCAACATGACAATGATCCCCTGCACGAAGCAAGCTCCATGAACATAATCACTTGCTCAGGGGTATTGTCATGCTGGAACAAGTTTGGATCCCCATAGTCCAGTGAAGTTAAATTACAAAGCACACAAAGACATTTATTACAGTTGTGTTTCCAGCTTTCATGGTGTGCCAAGGATATAGCGAAAAAACGTGAAGTTTTCTGTACAGAGCCCTGACCTCAATCCATTTAAAAATGAATTGGAATGTTCACTGCACCCCAGGCCTCCTCATCCACCGTCAGTGCCTGACCTCACTAACGCTCTTGTGGCTAAATGATTAAAAAGCCATGCTCACTTCCCAGAAGAACCCATGTAAAAGAGTGAAGGCTATTATAACAAAGTGGGAATTAATCTGGAATGAGATGTTTATAAAGGTGCTGTCTAGATGATTGTCCATAGATTGTAAAAGTCTGGGACCTTATTGAATCTAGGGGATTATCCATCAATCCATTATTTATAGCAATTATCCTTTTTGGGGTGATGGGCCCCTGGAGCGTATCCATGGATGGGGTGCCGACCCATTGCATGGCACAAGTACACACACATTCACAGACTACACAAACTTCTAACACCAGAGTTTCAAGTCAAAAAGGTTTTAGCCCTGAAGGATCGTGGTGATAGAACTAACCACTAAGCCACCCTGCCACTAAAAGTTTATAACATGAAAAGCATATTGAATTTAATTATAACAAACAAAATATATATTCTTATGTATACACAATTAGTAACAGCAACTCTGACAGTAGTATTGTATATTAGTATACAGTATGACAGAAGTATTATATATTAAACTGGTGTTTTTTTTTGGTATCTTAGTATACAGTATGACAGTATTATATATTAAAGTTGTGTTTATTTTTTTTTATCAGGCACGTGTCAATAAATAAACTATATTTACTACACACACACACACAGTCGGACAAAAAAATTATACACACTTCAGGAAAAGAAAATAGTACGATGTATATTATATTAATCTAATATTAATATTATCATCTATCAATATATAATGTATAGGAATACATTTTGTATTAGAATATTGATCCAAGTTTTTCTTTCCCTGAAGTGTGTAATAATTTTTTAACTCTGTGTGTATATATATATATATATATATATATATATACAGACAATACTGAGGCATTATTTATATACTGTAGTTTTATTTCATATACAGTTTTATGCCTTCATTCACAAGAAATTTCATCACAAGTTTGTACATTTATATGAAATAAGCTATTTTAAACGTAGGTAACATGTGGCCTACTTCATACCAATCTACTGTATATGCATGCTTCAGGTACAGAACTGAAAACAGAACTCAATTGCATAACTTGCACAGCATGATTGTGTCCCCACAGCCTCAGATAGGACAGCAGGATGTTCAAGACCTAAAACTAAACACCTCATGGGGTTGTCTTCAGGATTCAGTAGAGCCTTACAAATGTTAACACCCCAAACATCTTCAGAAATAATTTACTAATGTCCCCATTGTGGCATCTTCACTATATATATTTAAAAAAGAATTACAGACAACACTACAGTCAGCGCTGCTGTTAATTACCCTCTCCACCACCAAGACTGCTCTCCCTCTTTTTGATTTATCTTTTTTTTTTTTATTGCTAGACAGATCGCAGGAATGAGACTTGCATGTTCAAACAGGAGTGATATGATTAGTGCAGTGCAGACGATCGAGCAGCAGCAGTGGGAAGCACTGACACAGCGTAATATGGGGAAGAATCCCTGTGTGAAGAAGAGTAGAGAGGCAGAAAGAAAGGGGAGATTGAGAAAGGGAGAGAGAGGGGGGAACGGAAGTGAGTGAAAGTTTGCGCTGATTCGTGTGACTCTGATATAAAGTGTGGAGTCGCTGTGCTGTGCGCCTCAGGATCAGCGCTCCGCTTCTGCGCGGACGGAATGGACGCCATGCTGGGAAACCCGGTGTTCTCGTGCTTCGTGTTCTACAGCACACTGTTAATCCTGAAGATGTACACCATTGCTGTCATCACTGGACAAGTGAGACTGCGGAAAAAGGTAAGAGAGATCATGAAGCAACTCGCGATCAGTATAAAAGACTTCCAAGGACTTTCATTTCTGTAACTGTAACTGCAGAAGTTCAGGAGACAGCAGCGAGTATAAAGTTTGGATGCTTGTCCTGCTTAAATCTTTTTCTCTTCTTTTTCTTTTTTCTTTCTTTCTTTCTTTTTTTAAAACTGTATAAGCAGATATAGTTGAGTGCGAAAGTATGCACTCCCCTGCTTCGAAATGAATGCGCGATGGATTTTTACAGATGTTTAGCTACAGATGTTTTAGATATTTACAGATGTCTCTTCCCTCATTACGTCCCTCATCATTCCATACCGTCCACGTCAATAAACATGTCTGTTTCAAGACTGTTTTTTTGATAACATATACGTTTCTATTTTCCTCCAAAAAATAGGATGTTTCACTTTTTTGGGTATCATTTGTACCTTGGGGTGTTGAAGTCAAACCGGGACTTTTGATTGTCCAGGTTAACAGAAGACAGTTAAAAGAATAAAACTACATTTATTTCTTTATATAATCAATTACCTCACTAATGATTCCACTAGTCCTTGGATCCCATCAATGTAAAAAGTTTTCACAGTATGGTGGAGCCATGATCTCAGTACAGTGGAGCCTGCCTCACGTCTGAAACGCTGGCCTCCCTGGAACTCCTTTAAAGTGGAAATGGTTTGGAGCGAGGTCAGGACTGTACAGGAGATGTGTCAATAACACCCAGCAGTGTTCCAGCATGTGCAAGTGTTGTTCGTGAATGACCGCGTGTACAGTTTCACAAGTTGGCAACAAGTTATCCGTCGATTTTCGTGGATCATGGAATGTTTACGGGTACAACCACAGTGGGCTTCAAGCCACCTCAGGCCAAGATCGTCATTTATGGACATATAGCATTATTTGCACCATTCTAATATTTTACTGTGGCAAAGAGTCTCATCACCGTACTGAGGTCTTCTGTTAATGTATATCAGTTTTATGCCTTCATTCACAAGAAATTTCATCACAAGTTCCAGTTTAATAGGACATCATTCAGTATTCAGTAGAGCCTTACAAATGTTAACACCCCAAACATCTTCAGAACTAATTTACTAATGTCCCCATACTAAGGTGATCTATGTGGCATCTTCACTGAGTAAATAGTAATATCCTATTTTCATTAAATGACCTAAAGCTCTCTTAAGGAGTGTAAAGATCTAAGAATGTTTTTACAGACAACCTGAGGGCTATAGTCTGTCTGCCCACTGGTTTGACTTGAAATTAAAATACTATTATTTTCATGTAAATCCATTTGAACTTCTCACGAAACATATTTTTCCATGAGTTATCCACTGATAATTTAACATTTTAATAGTGTCCCACAAAATTTATTCACCTATGTTCTCTGAACACATGCACTCATCTGAGATATTAGATATTAGAAATATTCCACAAGTGATGTGTTTAACAGTAATTTAACATCATCTAGATCTCATGAAGATCATGAGATGAAGAAGAAAAAATTCTCTCCTTCTGTTTATCTCTTTATTTTTAGTGATTTTTCAGGTCACTTTAAGTCCAGGCGTGTTACCCACATTATATATTAAAAGATAATTAATTTGTGTGTATTCCTTAAGTTGAAAAAATAAAAAATGTACCTTTTTACTTATTATTTATTAGCTAAAGAAAACTTAGTTTTATGATATAGTTATGTGACATTGAATAACTAATCTTTAAATGCTTAAATGCCGTTCAGTGCAATTCAGTGATGAATAATGTTCAATGAAAGCCAAAATGACACCACAAGAATTTATTACACATACATAAGCATCATTTCTGACTAAACCCAAGTGCTGCAATACACCTCCAGGCTGTTCTTAATGCATGATGAAACTTTATCCTTCAGGCTTTTGCTAATCCAGAGGATGCAGAGCGCCATGGAGGAGTACAATTCTGCCGCACAGACCCAGACGTGGAGCGCTGCAGGAGGTAAGAGTGCAAACAAATTTATCAGGTATGCATGGAATGTAAAACAAAAGCAGACATTCTGCTGCACAATAACCCAATAAAAAGGGAATGGCTCACTTGCCATATGGAATGTACACCAATTGTATTTTTATGGCTACTGATCATTGGGAATAAAAGAAATGAAGTCATGTGAATCAAGTCAATTGAATAGACTTAAGATCAGCTAAGAAATATGTTAGTCCAAATCTACTTTTTATGATTAAAATTACCACCACCAGGAGGAAATCTGTTCAATCTGGCAACACACTGGAAATCTGCTATCTGAAATTTCCCACCCTATTGGCCTCCTTCTCAGACATGTGGCTGGGGTGTTTCTAAAAGAAGTTGTTTTTGTACATTTTTGGCCTACTTCTCATGCTTTTCTTTTCTTTTCTTTTTTTTATTCATGACATTTTCTTCTGCAGAAAAAGCATGGCTAGGAGCATCAAAATTGATTAGTGAGTTTTATACAATATCCCTCATGCCATATTTTCTCTCTAAAAGAACAGAAAATCCCTGCATGATCCCATTTTTTAATTGTTGGAGACATCATACCATCAGCTTATTTATTTACTAATTATTGATCTGCCTTAATATTTCACTGATTAACACATTCATGTTTTTTAGAGTCCTCTCCTAAACTAGCAAGTCAGTATTTTTTCTACTCAAAATTTGAGCCGATTTATACCCTGTTTCCAGCTAGATCTCAATAGCTGAAAAACAGGAGTAGTTTTAAAGCACAATAAACATGGACACTTTCATTAGAGGCAATTTAGCACTTTTCATGCAATTCTTTTTTATGTGCAAATTTAATGAACCACAGCCATCTCTTTTTGTTTGTTTTTGAAAGACTCATTTTCTGGCAGGACAGATATTTTGCTTCCATGTGAGAAAGAGTGTTTTTGAACATTCCTATGCATTATGAAATGATATAATAAAACATTTCTGCTGCGAAATCCTAAAAGGAACCCTAAGAAATACTTGTTTAATTAGGTTTCTTGCCAAAACTCTATTTAGATAACAGGTCATGCCGGAATTATTAGCACTAGATGAAAGGTCGTTTCTGTTGATCAAGTACCTGGGTGTGATAGCTCACCGGTTAACCTTAAATGGAAGCATTACATAAACAATAAATGAAAGATTAAAATGAGTTTGCATTGCTTGTCTAAACAATATCCAGTGTTTTATCTTTTTTGACTCAATTCCAAGTGAAATTCATTTCAAACAGAGTCTCTTTCCTTCCTCAGTAAGCATAGGACTGGAGCAGATTGAGAGTTTTATCACAGAACAGTATTTTACAAACATTCCACTCCCATTGTGCTCTGTGTTAATACAGGCTTTTTCATTTCCAGCTGTTATGACAAAGAAAGTCTCTCCGCTTTGTTCTCACGGGACTCTGTGGTGTAGTGTTAAAATTCTTGGCCTAACTGTGGCTGTGTTTAGTTTAGTTGTATGGAATGACTAAATACAGATTTAATAAATAAATAGATAAAATCTTTTTTAAAAAACCTTTTAGTCTATGCAAATGCAGCTAAGACAATGATTTTCCTTAGATTTGCTTTAAGAGATCAACATTGCCTGCACTATTAAAGAATACATACAGTACAAGTATGACAAGAAGCATGCAGATAACACATGAAGTTCCTGCTGATTGTTTAACTTATTTATATATTCAAAAGACTTAATCACAATAAATATGCACAATTACAGGCATTTTACTGCAACCCTGGTGGCACCCCAGTAATTTTACAGCCAGTATATCTATATAAATAAAAGAAGGGTTTTGTCTGTACATTGGTCAGAACTCATTACTGTATTTCAACGATATCTTTACGTTTCATACATTGGAGGACCTGAAACCACTCTCAGAAAAGTTTTTGTCTGTCTCTATGTATGTCAGACATGCACATGCACCAACTCATACAGAGGAAAGTGCTATCTGCCCTGTTCTACATACATGTGCTCATGACTGGCTTGTGTCATTCTGATTGGCAAGGGAGAAAAAACACTGAGAATGCAACAAATCTTTCTCCTTTGACTCCAGGCTGGGTGGCTGTAACAAGGATTTGTCAATGGAATCTGCCATTTGTTTTGATCATTTTGTTTTTCGATTGTTTATGAGAAATTCTGACATTGTCGGACCTCTGAATTTTCTCTAGTGTTTGATTCTGCTCATAGTTTTGAAGACTGAAAACAATACAGTAATTTTTATTGCCATGATAATAGTTAATGGAGCCATCATCTAGGACCCTCCTATTTTAAACGTTGATAAGGATTGTCTAAACCAAGGCTTTGCACTGGTTCTAAAATAACCTGAGTCATAAGGGGTTGGCCTGAGGCTGATTCCCTCCTTGAAAGTACCAAATAATGGGCCTTTTTTAATTTGAAACAGATGAGCAGGAAAAAAATTCGAAAGGAGGAAATGTCTTTCAAATGAAAACATGTTTGCTTGGCTTTGTTCAACAATGGAAGTTGGGAAATGCAGGATTCAGAGTCGTGATCCACACTGCTGCTCCTCCTCTTGTGTAATTTTGTAAAATTCCAGGTGGAGATACCACATATTTCATGGGCAAGCAGAATTTTCATTACCAAGTCCGCCTTTGATCATAAGCGCTTACTCTTCCTCGAGGAATGATTACACAAGTCTGTACAACTGTGTTTTAGAGTGAAAGTTTTGTTAGGGTTTGGTTGATGTTACCAGACACCTAAGTATCTTGGCATACTCTCAAGACACTGAATCACATAAAAGAATCTAAGCCAGATGATCTAAAACAGATGTTATAACTTTCTTGTATATGCATGCATTGACGCAAATATCTTCAGGGGAACCAGAAGGAATTTCCATCTATGCCTCATCAGGGGCCAGGTCATTTCAGAAGCATTTGATTCTAACAGTTCTTTTTTTGTGTGTGTGTGTGTGTGTGTGTGTGTGTGTGTTTATTTCAGAGCTCATACAAACGACATGGAAAATATCTTTCCCTTCCTGTTCCTGGGTGCCATCTATTCCATGACAGGGCCATCACTGGTCATAGCAAAAGGTCACTTCCTGGTCTTCTTCGTGGGTCGGGTCATGCACAGCGTGGCCTACTTGTTCGCCCTAAAAGCTCCAACACGCTCACTCGCCTACACCATCGCTCAAGTTCCCTGTGTCTCCATGGCCATACAGATTCTTTTCACTGTGGGCTTTAATGTATGAGTTTGTCCAGTTCTCTGATAGGCATAAGCTAATATTTACTTCCACACCGTATATTTTTGGTGGGACGCTTATATTAACAGATCACCAAGGAGCATAATGACTCATCAAGCTTTTATGAAAAACAGTTAAGGTGATAAAGGTCTCCTATCATTTCATTTTGTTATACTTATAGGAGGGAAAGATTTTTTAAAAATATATGGAGGCTTGAGTAAGACTTAGTTTCCTTAAACTGGTGAAACTGTTTACAAAGCATTGGCCACGCAACAAAATATCCAAGCTCAGTAAAGGCGATTTCATCAACAGCAAAACTGTTGTCAAAGTATTTTTTAACTTAATGAATGTTTGCCATTTTAAAAGACTCTTGCACAGTTTGGACCTTGCACAGCTAGTATAGTATTAATAAACGTTAGCATGTGCTACATTGTTATGTTAGCAGCAGTGTGACCATCTTGTGTGTTTGCTTCTGGCTACTTTGCCATAATGACAGAATGACAAACGCTTTGAATATGAAATAAAAATAGGTGAAGCAAACCAGTGAGTTAAAGCTGCACTTTAGCAAATTAGCAACAACTAGGCAAGTGCTAGACTGCTGCTATGTGGTACAGTGGCTTAGTGGTTAGCACTGTCTATCTCACACATCAAGGGTTGAGGGGTTGAATTTCACCTCAGGTCTGTGTGTGTGTGTGTGTGTGTGTGAGGTGTGCATGTTCTCCCCATGCTTGGTGGGTTTCCTCCGTGAACTCTGATTTCCTTGCACATGGGAAAAACATCTGGCACAGTGTGGGCCTTTTAATCTAGTGTAACATTGTTACATAAATGCTAATCTTTCTAAACTCTTATAAATTATAGCACTCATGGCAAAGTGTGAAGATTATCAGTCATCCACTTCTGGTTATCTGGAAGTTGTCATGCCAACTGAACTTCTTATTGTTAGCTAGAAACATTTCACAACTCATCCATGAAGAAGCTACTTGAGTAGTGAGCCGTTTCTAGCTAATACGAAAGATGCTCAGTTGACATGACTCATGATA
This sequence comes from Clarias pachynema, assembly GCA_030014365.1. Lineage (NCBI taxonomy): Eukaryota > Metazoa > Chordata > Actinopteri > Siluriformes > Clariidae > Clarias > Clarias pachynema. The sequence continues at coordinate 10,387,430 of JAQMYL010000017.1, read as the reverse complement.
AAGTGTTTACTTTGGGCTTTTTTCTACAATCCAAAGATATTGGGATGATTTAGGTTGGATGGCGTTGTCAAATTTCCAATAGTGTGTGATTGTGTGTGTGAGTGCGTATGTACCTGTGCCCTGTGATTGGTTGGCACCCCATCCAGGTTGTCCTACTTATCTCTCCATCAGCTCTCTTTTTAGCCGCAAAAAGCCATATCAGTTCCCTGACTCTTTCCAGATAACACACAAGTCTCATCATGACATGCTTGATTTATGGCTCAGTTAAGTAAAAAAAAAAAAAGTCACACACCATATAGACATCGATGTAATATAAAAGTAGATCTAAACTTATCAGTTTTGCAAGACATCATTTGGTGCCCGATAATCTTTGCAGAAAGCAGATAAGTTTCCTTGATGCCTATTTAATCAATGTGACCTATTTTTTATTATTTTTTTATCTGATATCTTACAAAACACACACACACACACAAACAAACAAAATCCGAAATGGTTTCAGAAATGCAACATTTACTAAAATAGAAAGAGTGAAAACTTATTGAAAATCACAGACTTCTTGCTAATTGAACATGAAGAGTGACTGTCACAAAGAAAGACATATTACATAACATATCCGTTATTTATATTATTGCAGTAAACAATAAAAGTTCTTCTGTATCTTATGTAATCTTGCTTTCTTAGTGTTCGGATACTGATAGTAACGCGATGCAAAGTCATATGATGCGACATCATATCTAAAACAACGTCCTGTGAATGCTCCCGATGAAAACACGCACATATTAAAAAGCACGAGTAGATTAATGCAGGCTTACATTTCTTTTTCTTACTGTAAACATCCTGTGTAGACTTACTATAGATGATCAGCAACAAGCTTGTAATGATTAATAGGGACTGAACCTTTTCATTTTTACTTCTCATCTTCTGTTGAAGTTTTTTGGTTTGTTCTCATGTTTTGCACTTACAGACCACTATAGGAAACATGCTTGACAAAACTCAGCAACTACTCTATCTTTAAAAGTCTAACATTTGAAAGCTAGAATAAGAATATTAAATGTGCATTAGGAGTGATCCAGACCAATGTTGTGCTGATGTCTTTCCAATTAGCAACTGGTGCTTACTTTTCCACAATATAATTGTGTAAGCATTACTAGATGTATGCATGCTATCCGATTTTTGCTGTCTTTTTAATACACCGCCTATCTTTCTCATTAGCCCTGTTTTCCTGTTTTGACATGTTTACACTTTCTCTCCACTTTGTGCATGTTCTGATTTTATTTAACATGATTATTTTTTTAAGGGTTTTGACTGCATAACCTAGGACTGTCACAGGAAGCCGAATTTCTCTCAGCTTCTGCTTTTATATATCTCAGAATAATTTAATTATAATTTTTTTAATTTGGTATTTTGTTCTTTTTTTAATCACACAATACCACTGTATCCTGTCCTAATCTGCGCATTAGGCCTAGCATGCTTGATATTTAATAGTAGCGAATTGTATTGACATTAAATGCTTGTACAGTGTTTTGATGCTGTATTTTTATAGTATAATTGTATTAAAAAATTATCCATATTTTCTAGCTTTTTTTTTTTCAAAAATGCTGAATAGGGTGAAGTCTGTCAGTGTATGTGTAGTTGTAGATGTATCTACTAAGCAAAAGAAATCTGATTAAATCTTATTATCTAGAAGGCTTTATGTTTCAGCATGTGTTTGAAAATGTGAAGAAGTGAAAGTAGCTGCCCCTTGGGGGTGGAAAATCCTTTTTTGGACTAAATACCAACAAACTGTAAAGTTCTGAATGCCCAAATTATGCAAGAGTTGCAAAGGGGAAGACAGAGTGGAAGTGAAAGAGATGGCATCCCTTCAATGAACAAGTTACAGATTGAACTTGTTTTCATTTCATTGACTAGGTAACAAAACACATTTGGGAATTTCTGATCTTTTCACATACACTACTTCTACCAAAGAACAGTAATTTTACCTTTTTACCCATGATGTGGACCCAAACATACATGCACGCCAATGTCACAACTACAAGCAACGCTGCAAGCCTAATTTCAACACCTGTACAGCAACCCTCATTCAGCTTTTAAGCTCATATCATCACACCATTTTGAATGACTAAGGAAAAAAAAATCACGGAGGCACACCAGTGACAGATTCATTGAAAAGTTTAGAATGAAAGCAAGTATGTGGGTTTAGATTTGTATGTAAAATTAAGGGCTTGTTGGCAAGGAGCGTGCACTGGCCTGCCTCTCAGATGAGAGCTGCTGTTGGGGGTATGTGTCAGCACACGCTTGTGGCATTTCACATTCATATAACTGAAGGCTGTTCGTTAAACATGTGATCATTCACGTTAGTGTCAAAGCATTGTAATTTTACACTGTAAAAGGAAGGGATTTATTGAAGAATGAGGGAAACAAGAAACAAACAAAGACTGTTGAGCATTGTTTTTTGCAGTGACTAAGACAAATGCCTTTCTTATTGGACAGAATGACACTAAAACCCTTTTGCCTGATTCTCAAGTAGGGATGTGTCCGTATACAAGTTTACCATAGTAATTCATCTGGATACAATATTCTTCATTGGTCCAATGTGATGCTTCACAAACAAAACGAAGCACATTGCAGGGAACTCTGGAATAGGTTCGGGTTCTGGGTCTTCCTTTATGACTGCAGACTCAATCCCAAAAGTTTTCAGAACACAAACTTTGACCTGCATTTACATGTTGAAACCTGACATATATCTTATACAGTACTGTGCAAAAATCTTAGGCACCACATAGTTTTTATATAAACTTTTATTCTTACTTTTAGGAATTAAAAATAATTTAAAATAACGTTTCTAATTTTCAAACATCCGTATCCTACCACAAAATTTACAGTAAAAAATATATATATTCCGTATACCAGAAAAGAAAAAACACATTATATAACTGATCACATTTTAGACACAAAAACAATGAATCTGCAACTGTGGATGGTTCTGCAGGGTGCTCAGTAAAACTTATTAGCTAATTTCCTTATAAAATTGCACAAATTGCATCTGACACTAAAGGTTCCTCAAAGCATTGTCACTCCAGATACTGACTTTATTTCATTAATTACTTTTTACTGGGTTTTATATTTTATAATTTTTATTTATTTATTTATTTATTTATTTATTTTAAGACAACATTGCTCTATAGCATTTATTTGCATGTGCCTAAGACGTATATTATGTTCGATAGTTCAGGACTGGAACTTCCTACAAGTCTACCTGAGTCTCCAATAACTACCTGGACTCCATATTAACATC
>JAQMYL010000017.1:10372350-10384035 GCA_030014365.1 Clarias pachynema | reverse complement strand
GTGTAAAGCTGCTTTGCGACAATGACAATTGTTAAAAGTGCTATACAAATAAAATTGAATTGAATTGAATTGAATTATATTTTAGGATGTAATATAGATTTTTTTTTTTGCACACTTTTTAATCAAATAAGCTTCTGCAGAGATAACTGGTTACAACAGTAGGACAGAATGACACGTGTACATAAAAGAGCTCTTTATTTTCTTTCAAATTATACCAGCTTTGCACCATTGTGAGTTACAGTGCCCAAGAAAGAGGTCTTCTTCAGAACTCTGTTTTGAAGTTAAAATGACATCAGAGGCACTAAAACAGACCGCATTATGCTACACTCGATTATTTTAACAGGGTCACAGAATTTATTAAATAATTTAAAATTATTTTTTAATATATGGTTAACATGTGGTAGATATGGTTAGATGTTGTCAGGGTATCTTCTTGTGTTGGGTGCTGTATGCTATTTTGTGTTTTTTGGACTCTTTGTGTTTCACAGACTGTTGAGGTGCTTCCTTTAAGTTTAAGTTTCTTTTTAAGTTTACACTCATATGCTGTTGGGTTTCTTGCTTTATTTTATGTTATAAGGTATTTTATGTTAGCATGCTTTACTTAAAGCCCGTGTTTGAGTTGTTTCCTTATTTGTTTTTGTCTCTTCTGTGGCATCTTTTTCTGGTTGTTACATGATCTGGAAGTTGTGTCATGTCAACTGGACTTTCTAGTTCAGTGGAAACGTTTCACAACTCTTTTAAAAACGTTAATCATATTTAAGTCCTCCAGGGCCAAAGGATCCTCCTCTATCTGAAAAGCTTTGTTATGTGAACAATGGGGAAGGTGAGTATAGGAGGGAGGGTCGTTAGAGAGTGGACGGGAAAGAGCTGTTAGGAAGACAATAGAGAGAGATTAGAGAGAGCCGTTAAGGTGTAACAACCAGAAAAAGTAAGGGGAGTCCTTAAGTGTGGCTTTCTTGTTGGACATTTGAAGAGGTCTTGATCTCCCTTGGGATAGATGAAAGGACAGCATGAAAAATACGAGACATTTTTGATTCTCAAATGTCCCTTTTGATTCTCAAATGTCTGTCCTTTGTCCTTCAGGTGAAGGTAAACTGCTGATTCCAGCCCTGATGTGTTGCCCCTTCTGTGTTGATATATACTACTGAGAAGAAGTTGTGTCTCCCCAATGTAGAACTTTGAACACTCTTCACTGCATTGGCCTGCATATATTTTATTGCTCTTCTTATGCTTTGGTGTGCGGTCTTTGGGGTGGATCAGTCTCTGTCTTAGTGTGTTGGTTGATTTGAAGTGAACTGAGAACCTTCCCCATTGTTCACGTAACAAGCCTTTTTGAGATAGGGGAGGGTTCTTTGACCTTACACTTAAATACGAGTAACTTTCCAACTAACCTTAGAATGAAGAAGCTACTTGTAGTGAAATGTTTCTACAAAACTAAAAAATAAGATTCAACGTCCAGATAAGTTCACTTGGATGACTGAGAATCTAATGCATTCTAATGCTATGCTATTCACAGTTCTTGGTTTAAGTTTGTCTTTTGTTTTGTTTCATGTTGCTAATTGCTTGTTGATTAAAAATTTCCTTCAAAACAGAGAAAAAAAATGGAAGCTGACTGGACAGGCTCTTGCCTTATGCGCCAAAATAAGGCTGACTGCACAAACAAAAAGGGTGTCAAGGGTGAAGAGGATTCTCATACTGTGCGCCAATCAAATGTAAAGAGGTTCCCCATAAGGCCTGAAGGCACATAGCACAGGTGTCTAGGATGTATGGCTCCTCATACCATGCTCTAATGGAATGCTGACAGCACAGCACAGAGGTCAACCTGGCAATCTCCACAACCCAGCAAATTGATTTTCTTTTTGCAGAAGTAATAGAGATGGCCTCCCATGAACTATAACTTGAACTGCCTGAGACATGCCCTGTTTTGCTCATGAAATTCTGCGTTCCACCTGCATCATGCCCCGCTTTGTCTAATTCATACTCTTCAAGGCCCATTGTATGCAGAAGATGGTTGTCCTGGTTGCATCATTTACCGGCTTTGAGAAAAAACACTTTTTACCACCAGTTGGCTTCAAGGACACCCATATAGCGCCACCAGCCTGCTTTGAGGACGTCATGCTGGCACCACTGTCTATCTTAAAGGGCATCATACTTGCTTTGCACCCTAACCTTGATGATGTTTTGCTTGCTCCACACCCCAGCGTTAATTATGTCTGGCTTGCTCCACACCCCTAGCTTTGAAGACAAAGTACTGGCACCACTGCATGGCTTTGAGGACATCATGATGGTGCCAACCTCTCCCCTAGCCCCCCCAAACCGGTCTCTTAAATCCCAGCCTAGTGCCCATGTCATATCCATGTCAAAGGATTCATATACAAATAAAATAGAATTGAATTGAATTGAAATCTTGGTCCAGTGCTGGTACCATGTTCCTTACCACTACCCATAAAAAGTTCCAACATGCCAAGTACCAACCCGGTGCCTACACTAGTTTCCAGTATGCCCAGCACCAAATCAGTACTCATGCCAAACTCATCCATGCTCATTCAGCTATTTTGTCAAATTTAGTCCCAACTTCAGGATCCTGTGCCAAGCTCTGTCCCAAGTGTCTTGAAAAGTTGCCTTACAAATGATACTTTTGCAAAAAGGGGGGGGAAAAGCCATGGCCAGAAGTTCTGTTCGCAGAAATGCCTTTTTGGCAAGAAAGGGAAACTGACAAATTGTTTTGAGCTGCCAGGAAGTCTACTGCAACTGAAATAAATGCACTTTATCATAACGAGATGAAAAGCATCTCAGAACATAAATGTAAAACATTAGGAGACCACATTGGGTTCCACTTTTGTCAAAAAAATAAAAACAGGAATCTAAAACTACAGTTATTACGAGTTCAATTTTGGACAAACAAGCAAGGTTCAATTTAACAGTTTTGGATGTTGTTAGTCTTTTGGCTGTTCCCTTTCAGGGGTTGCCACAGCAGATCCACACAACAACTTGGCACAGGTTTTTTACACCGGATGCCCCTCCTGATGCAACCCTTTCATTTTATCTAGGACTGGGACCAGCACAGCACCCAATAGCTGGGGTTTGGGCATTGGCTGGGAATCAAACCCAGGTCTTCTTTCAAACCCAATGTCCACTGTAAATGTTTTAATGTAACTCTTTCTGCAAATTTGGGATATATCATGGATCTTTAGTGAAGGATTGTATTGTTGTTTGCTAGTGAGGACCTCCATGGTTTATTGCTTGTATCAGATTTTGCTGGTATCCTAATTTAGGTCAGAACATGAATGCGCCATGTCCTCTTCTCTCACCACTGATTTGACAGACATCTGTTATAAGAATTTACACAGTTTTCTACAGCAGGGTGTGAATTAAACCTGCATGAGGTCTAAAATGATACCTTCACATGATTTTCTGTTTTATTATGGTAATTATGTGTGTTTCGGTAAACGCCCTACTTTGAAGCTAACAAAAAAAGTTTTTTTTTTAATGACAAAGGTGTGTTGCAGAGGGTGTGAAATACTGTAATCACAATGCTTCATAGCTGATGACAGCTCGAGCGCCCATGGATGGTGATGTTTTATTGCTAGTCACAGAAAACCTATGACTGCTAATAAAACCTGGTTGTATATTACTGATGTGCTCCAAGAACTGTGTGATGATACTGATATTATCTGACCTAATAAATTAGAGGATGTAGAGAATGAGTATCAAAAGATGTGAATAATGTTGGTTGTGTCACTGAGCAGGCTACTACTGGTTTCACGTCAATTTATTAACTCACATTAACTGGCATTAACTCTTCCTCCTTTCCATTCCTTTGTATCTCTGTTTGTACCTACAGGTATTTAGTCCTACATACAACATGTAAGACTCCAATCTGTCACTAGAGAGTCTGGTGGTTTATAATTTAACATAAATCGCATGTTTTGATATGATTTCCAGTTGTGTCGCTGGATAATCTCAAATACCAAAACATATACCAACATTTGGGTAGGTATAGTAATATAGTGATTGATTTTCTCTATATGTAATAGGCCTACCTTAGTTTTTGATGACAGACTCAAGCCTCCTCGACAAAGACGATAGCAGTGTTACATAAATATCTGGATAGATGTTCTACTATTCATCATGGATGTGTTGCTTCGACCTTTCTCTTAAAAATACCTCAACGTTGTTCTTTTGGATTCAGTCCAGGAGACATACTTTGCCAGATCATACATGTTACTTTTTACTTCTTTAGAAATTCTTGTGTAATTTTGGCAGGGTGCTTTGGTTCTTTATCTTGCTGATGAATATTACTCTTCTGCCAAGCTTCTGGAGACTGGAAGTCATCTTATCATGCAGGATTTTGATATATTTACAGCTGGACCTCAATTAAGAATGTGCTCCCAAAATTCATTAGGCTTATTTTCATGTTCTTTAGCCATGTTTAAGCACTTTTTCCCCCTTTGGTTGATGTTATGTAATATCTTTCACAATTTCTGAGGTGCCACACAAAGTACCACTGATAACTCCTTTTCCTAAACTGAAGCACTTGCCAATCTGTTTCTCAGATATATAGTAGGCATTGCAGCCAGTGCACCTCTTCTTAGTTTTACTGTGCCTCATTCTAGACTGAAGATCACTGATCTTCCTGGAACATTTAGAATTTGTACCTGATTTTATAAGTATCTTCATACAGTTAGGCTAATTGCAAATCAAAGGTGTACACTATTGTGTTTCAGGTTTGTTAGCTTATGCATCAGTGACTACAGGTGACATTTGACATTAACATAATAATGCACCGGGGTCTATATATACAGGGGTTGGACAATGAAACAACAATAATTCATTAGTATGGTGTAGGGCCTCCTTTTGCGGCCAATACAGCATCAATTCGTCTTGGGAATGACAGATTCAAGTCTTGCAGAATAGTGGCCAGGTCACTACGTGATGCTGGTGGAGGAAAACGTTTCCTGACTCGCTCCTCCAAAACACCCCAAAGTGGCTCGATAATGTTTAGACCTGGTGACTGTGCAGGCCTTGGGAGATGTTCAACTTCACTTTCATGTTCAGCAAACCACTCTGTCACCAGTCTTGCTGTGTGTATTTGTGCATCATGATCCTGGTACACAGTACCGCCTTGAGGATCCAATGTTTGAACCAGTGGGTGCACATGGTCCTCCAGAATGGTTCGGTAGTCCTTGGCAGTGACGCGTCCAAAATATGCAATAATCTTCTTTGAACAGTTAATGTTGAGATGTATCTGCTACTCATGATCTGAAAAGCTTTCATAGCGGCTCTAATTTGAAGTGTTGTTAATTGGTTATTTTTGAGGCTAGTAACTCTATATAAAGTTCTCCTCTGCAGCAGAAGTAAGTTTTGGTCTTGCCTTCCTGGGATGGTCATCTAAGCCAGTTTCATCATGGAGCTTGATGGGTTTTGCAAATACACTTGTCAATACTGTTCTTGCTCATAAATCTATATGTTATTTCATAGTTTTGAAATCCACAGTATTGCTGTGGTATATAGAAATCGCATTTACATCAGCATTTTACCCGAACATTAATCAGCAGTGATGCTTATCTCAGTTCCAGGAATAGGAAAAAAAAAAACAACCATTAACAAGATTAAGATCAAGATAACATATGAGTAAAACCACATTGGTTGCATTACTGCCTCAAAAACACTCTGTACACACACACACACACACACACACACACACACACACACACACACACACACACACACACACACACACTCAGACTGGCACTGTTGCTCTTATGTTATCTTTCAAGAGTTTGAATCTTGCAAGCAGTTTCTCACCTTTTTGGAACTGAGATTAGCATCACTGATGAATAAGATCTTTGTCGGTCCTGGGAAATATTAAGCTCATGTAAAAATGATCAAATCTGTAGGGCATGAACAGATTAACAAACAATATAAAGTGTTGAATAACATGTTCCAAGGTCCGAGTTATAAGGAGATTATGAATGATTTTTGTGTGGTAGGATGGGGGCAGGAATAGTGTGCATGTGGTGACCTTGCCTCAAATTATATACAAACATGCATCAAAAATGCACATACCTGGAAAAAGGCTAGTGTTCATCATTCTGGAGACATTACCATCCTCCTACAACACAACTAAATATTAACCACACAAACCGTTTTTTTTAAAGGTATATGACACATAATATTAGGACTTGACTTGCCTTCAGTTGCTCGATAGTTTAAGACTGGAATTTCCTACAAGTCTACCTGAGTCTCCAATAACTACCTGGACTCCATATTAACATAAATTAACAACATGCACACTCACATTCCATACAGACTTAAATAATTCTTTTGATTGTGTAAAGCTGCTTTGCAACAATGACAATTGTTAAAAGCGCTATACAAATAAAATTGAATTGAATTTTATTAATATTGTGCGTATGGAATAATGCATATTTGTCATCTAGTCATAAATAGTCTATGGGAAGATTGTCTGTATTTATGAATTATTAAAAGAACAATCCCTGTTCATTTCCAGTTCATTTTAAGTAACTTGAAATATGTAACACAAAACTGTTGAAGTAGGTCAGGCCATGCAGGCAGGTGTTGTCTGCTTTTTGTCTGAAACTGATATGTCTCAGCTGTGGACATACGGTATAAAACTCACAGTGAACCAGGCATCCTCTTGAGTGTTACGAAACATGTCCTGAGGAGGTGACTTCCAGCAGTTTTTTTTTTTTTTTTTTTTACTAATGTAATGAAGTTTGCATGTAGACATTTTATAGTTTAAACAAATCAACACCAATCAACAAGCAACCATAATGTTCAAGCGACACTGCCATCTAGCGTCTGAAATGAATATGACAACAATACAAAAATAAGTTTTAAGGCAAAATTTTTTTAAATAAAAATAATAATAAAATAAATTAAGAAAATAGAGGTTTATAAAAGGAATACCTGTGTTTCGTAAATTAAAATGTTCAACTATTCATTTTCATTTTTAAAAGTATGTAACAGTTAATGTCAAACTGTATCTATATGGAGTCTATATCGAGAGTAGATATGATATTTTGGCCTTGTGGAGAGGACTTGCATAACTCATTAACACTAGATCCTGACTTAACAACATAAAAAAAATCAACCTAGTAAGGTAAAAGTGGTGTTGGTATTTAAAGAGATACCAAGATGAATAACTCATTGTTCAAAATAATAAAAACAAAACTATTAATGCCATCATCCTAATGCGCCCCAACTAAGACCAATAGTAGAACTGGACTGGCCAGTTAAAAGAAACATTTCACAAATAATCACTTAAATTAGCACATAGCTTCTGTGATTTAATTGTGTACAAATAGTATCTCTAATGACCAATGACCACTGTTAAAAGTGATATATAAATAAAATGTTATTAAATTAATGTTGCAGTAGTGTAGTGGTAAAAACTTTTATTCAACAGAGGTCCTGTTAGTCTCCTTTATAGTATGATAAAGCATTACTACACTTAAAATTGTTATCTCTTCCTAAATGAAAATTGTTCCCATTTACATGGAAAGGGTGATTCAATGAGTAGTTTAAATAGAAGAATGATGTTTCTCAAGGTCAGTCCACTGTATGTAGTTAAATACATGTCCGCTAGGGGGCTGTTGGTATTTAGCGACGACCTTCATCGTGGTGAATCTGCTGCATATAAATCATGTCTGTAAATATTCTTTACCAAGAACATACAGAATATATATGACGTGTATGCGTTGAAGATTTATGTTTTTTAATCCTGGATATGTCCTGAATGGCAGCGTTTACTTATCTTTTTTTTCCTTTTTTTTTTTCTTTGAGATTGTGTCGAATCAACAAATATTTACCAGGCGGTTAGATTTACCAGGCTGTGAAACGCACACCTTTCATCATGGCGGCGCCCGTGAAGAGCAGCGATGTCTCTGTACCGAGCGTTTCAGCTCCGTCCACAGCCGAAAATGCTCATCTACAGTACAGTGTTCTCCTGGAACATCTCATCGGTGACAAGAGACAAATCAAAGACCTGAACCCCGGCGTTATGGGCGGTTTACCGACTCCGCACAAGACGAACGAGCAGAAGATGATAGAACGCGGGATGGAGAGCTGCGCTTTTAAAGCGACGCTGGCGTGTGTCGGAGGTACATGAGTTAAACACGACCCCTGAACACACTGCAGGGAGACAGTAATCATGTTTAATGTTTGGAATGATGGTCACAGGTGGTCACAGAGTCCTGCTGTTTAACACTTGGAGCTGAATGGATATGAAAAATGTGTTATACACAGCGGAGTGACGTTACTCATTAAGGATTCTTTAATAAGCTCAGTTGTGCAAACTCTTTTTAGAGGAAGGAAGAAAATGTTTGCTTAAACGTCACTTAAAGTCCAAACGTAAAAAAGAGATTTTCTGATGACGGAGACTAGAAAACAAATCAGTGAGTCAGTTTGTAGAGGGTGGTATTTGGCCATATTACTAAAAACGAATTATGTATTTATCACATTGCCTTGGCTGTCAAATCGACTAGCAAAATATTAACAAAATATTTTTTTAATTGGCCGTTGGGAAGCGAATCTGACCGGTGATTGGTTGTTGGGAAGCGACTCTGACCGGTGATTGGTTGTTGGGAAGCGACTCTGACCGGTGATTGGTTGTTGGGAACGACTCTGACCGGTGATTGGTTGTTGGGAAGCGACTCTGACCAGTGATTGGTTGTTGGGAAGCGACTCTGACCGGTGATTGGTTGTTGGGAAGCGATTCTGACATTACACACAGACTGATATAATTCAACTGTTTTTTTTCTTTCTTTCTTTCTTTTTTCTTTTTTTCATTTTGATGATTATGGCTTACAGCTAATAAAATCCCATGATTTAGTATCTCAGAAAATTTGAGTTCAAATTTGGAGACCAATGGTGTTGGTCTCTAATCAGATGTTGTTTTTGTTGTTGTTGTTGGTCTCTCAGCTGCTCCCGGCAAGGGGTTGCCACAGTGGAATACCCAGTCCGCACTACGACCTTATTTACACAGGTTAACTCAAAACATATGAAAGGTTTACTGATCCTTTAAATGGTCTCTCAGTCTGGTTCAGTAGGCTGGCTGTTCACAGAGTGCTGTATCCAAACACGTTAATGGAAAGTTGAATGGAAGAAAAAATGTGGTAGAAAAAGAGGCACAGGCAACAGGGGTAACCGCAGCCTTGAGAGGATGGTGCAGTGGACTGCAGATTCACAAGCAGTGGACTGCAGCAGGAGTCAGTGCATCAAGAGCCACCACGTACAGACGTTGTCCAGGACATGGGCTACAAGTTGCATTCCTTGTGTCAAGCCACTCCTGAACCAGAGACAACATCAGAGGCGTCTTACTTGGGCTAAGAACATAAAGGACTGGATGCTTGCTCAGTGAACCAAAGTCCTCTTTTTAGATGAAAGTAAATTTTACATTTAATTTGGAAATCAAGGTCCCATAGTCTGGAGGAAGAGAGGACAGGCACAGAATCCAAGTTGCTTGAGGTCCAGTGTAAAGTTTGCAGTCAGTGGTGGTCATGCTTCCTTCTGCTGACCAGCTTAATGGAGATGCTGATTTCATTTTCCAGCAGAACCTGGCACCTGCCCACACTGACAAAAGTACTAATACCTGTTTTAAGGACCATGATATTCCTGTGCTTGATTGGCCAGAAAACCTGCCCGCCGTAAAGCCCATAGAGAATCTGAGCGGTATTTTGAAGAGCTGAGAGCTGAGAAAGGCAGCAAGGCAGAAGAGCTGAAGGCCGCTATCAGAGCAACCTGGGCTTCCATAACACCTCGGCAGTGCAACAGACTGATCGCCTCCATTGCTGCAGTAATTCATGCAAAGGGAGCCCTGATCATGTATAGGGTGCTATTCATGTTCATAATTTTCAGGAGTCCAACATTTCTGTTAAAAATAAATTTTTAATTTTGGGGAAAAGATGGGAAATTGTGTAGAGTGCATGATACTTTCTAATGTCTGCATAAAGAGCCACGGGATTTGTCAGTATTTGTATGAAGTTGCTTAAAGGATTTAAAAAGAGACGAGAGAAGTTTTGTAAGTTGTTAACCAATAAATGTGCTGCCATGCAGATTCAGGTATGTCCGTACTGGGATTGTAGATCGACTGACTCCAGTATGAAGACTGGAAAGCACTGATCAAATAAATACCTTCATGATTTTTTATTTGTAAATGCTGTAGTTATTCAGTTGTGTAAATATATTTTTTTAACTGTATTAAAAAAATGGAAAAAATATTTTTAAAAAATAACCCTTTTTTTCACCAGGTTTTGTGCTAGGAGGTGCTTTTGGAGTCTTCACAGCTGGCATCGACACCAACGTTGGGTTTGATCCTAAAGACCCACTGAAGACCCCCACAGCGAGAGAAGTGCTGAGAGACATGGGTCAGAGGGGAATGTCCTACGCTAAAAACTTCGCTATTGTTGGGGCAATGTTCTCATGTACAGAGTGCATTATAGAATCAGTAAGTTTTCCTGTGCACTTTGGCTTCTCATGTGGTTTCCAGCTTTGTCATGCATTTTTACTTACCTTCATTAAATCCAAACCCGTAAAGCAATGATATGTAAATAAAAGATATAAGAATAACTTTTTTGTCACAGCATCGCGGTAAATCAGATTGGAAAAACGCAGTGTACAGTGGCTGCATTACTGGAGGTGCGATTGGATTCAGAGGTAGAATTCACGCTATTACCAGTTTACAACTTCAAAAAAATTTTCTTCTGCTTGCTTTGCACCTGTAAAGTTTTCAGCCTCTATGTTTGACATAAACACATCACACAGAGTGTGAAAAATCCTTTATCATGATTCAAAGATTGTAAAATGTGATTCCATGATTTTATTCCATTGGCACTGGCTATGTCTTGAATTTTATTTATTCAAATGTCAGCAAAGAGTGCTGAAACTGTACAGAGTAAAGCTGGTTGTAATCATGATTATTTATTTATTTCCCTACCGTTCTTAATCTGTAACTGTTCATTATCCTTTAGCTGGCCTGAAAGCTGGGGTTCTGGGCTGTGGTGGTTTTGCTGCTTTCTCCGCTGCTATTGAGTATTACCTCAGATGATCGTCTGCTCCAGAACTTTCAGAGTCGGATGGGCTCCAGACAAGAACCAAGAGCAGAACCTAAACCTGAGACTTTTTTTGACAAGCTTGTCAAATGATTTTTGAAATTGTTCTCATGGAGAATCTATTCAGTTTCCGAACCTACGTAAACGTGTAATGTGATTTCCGAGTGTCCTGCAGGGGTCAGTGTAGACGTTTCAGCTTCAGTTTAACTTCTGAATGCTGAAAGGCGAACTTCTGACCAGCGTATACTTTTCCTCATGTTTTCCATCCAGTCAGACGATTTCTCCGAGAAAAAACATAATGAAGCTGGAAAGATCATGACTGATAATGCCTGTCAGTGAATGCTTAATGATGTGTAATATGAGGGTATTTTGACCTCATAGAAGTTAATGTATATAATCTTATAACTAGTAAATTTAATCTGAAAACTTAACGTTACTTTGGATTGGTGGGATGTCACCTGTGGTTATTTAATTTTATTTAAAAATCTCTGTTGTTAATTATCTAATTAATTGTTATTTATTCTATGAAAAAAAACCTCAATGTCCCACATGAGACAACATGACTGTACGTATATATATATATATATATATATATATATATATATATATA
>JAQMYL010000017.1:10320391-10331856 GCA_030014365.1 Clarias pachynema | reverse complement strand
TATATATATAAAAGTTATCTATTTGGCCTCATGATTAGATTTTAATTCACACTTGCATGATAGAATAAAACAAAATCAAGATCAATTTCAATTGCGAAAAATCTACATCTCTGAAGCCTATGTACTATACATCACACAGCTGGATGTGCACGTACCTTCCATTAGAGCTGCCTTGGCCTTGCAGTTGTTAGTGAGGTCAGTGCGGTGTGTGTTGCGCAGACAATAATCACGCAGGTCGTGTGTGTTACTCAAACACTGCAGAATGGAGTTCATGAAGCACTGTGGAAAGAGTGAGCTACTTAGTTGGCATCAATAATCCATGTCATAAATAACCAATGTGATAATGTGTTCACCAATCAGCCATAACTTTAAAACCATTAACATCAAATCGTCCCAGGTTTTAGCGCACTTGTGCTACTGGGGCAGTTGTAGCCTCGTGGGGGAATGGCTCGACGGGACCTCTGGGGGTGTGCACTGGTGCTTGGATGCTAGCAGTGGATCCTTTGAATGGTGTGGAAGTTTGGAGACTGGGTTGACAACCTTGTACTCTCTGCCTGTTTATCCCTGTGCGTGGCAAGCTGTGATGCACTAGGTGTTCTGATAGCTTTATGTCATGTTCAGTGTTGACCTCGTGCTGCATTGCCTTTTGACTCTGGGATTGGGCCAGACAGACTGGTCTTTGGTCCCCACAGGCATAGATGAGCCCTGAGTTCCCATGATGCTTGATAATAATAATTGAGAAATCACCATTATTCAATTCCACTGGCCGTGATGTTAATGTTATGGCTGATTGGTGTATTTTCCAAGTTAACCTTAGTAATGTATGTGTTCATGTTGAGCACTTACAGTATTCCCCAGGTTCCTTAGTCCCACAAGTCCCTGAGCATTCTTGGAGTTCTGTAAGGGTAAGGACACAAAGAAATAGAGAGAAGGATAAATAGGCAAATAAATAATAAATCCAGTGGTATGGAGTGCTTAGAAGAGGCTAAATGTGGTATCTGGTATCTCAGTGGTTAAAGATTTGCACACAAGATGATCCAGATAGCTGCTGTTGCTCCCTTGAGCTATGCCCTCAACCCTTAAAAGAATAGAACTGTCTCCTGACTAGTAAAGCCGTTTGATAAATTTCATAACTAAAACAGATGTTAGGAAAATGTAACGTTTCAAACCTGTGTGAATCAAATGCAGTAAGCTTAGTGATACAGATACGAGTGCAGGGATGAGCGTGCTTTAATAGTGACAGACACTAATGCTGGAGACAGCCTGTGTGTGAGCTGTGAGCTTTGATTGCTCCAAACAGCATGTGGGCAGAGTTGAAGAGAGACCCCCGCTGGTCATCACTTCTCTGAAACAAACAGGCTCCATCTGCCGCATCGCAACATGCGTGGAAACGAAAACAACAAAGTGTTTATTAAACCGAGGATTAGTATACAGTAACAGAACGGCTGTGTCGATATAACTGTAGCTATGGAGGACAAGCTCGCACCATTTTTCTCAAGAGACTCTGATAGTTAGCTGAAAACACACACATACAATTTATTACGGTGGACCGATCATTAGCCCATATAAGCTAGTCAACCTCATTACCTAGGCTAAAAAATGTTTTTCAAAATCATCAGAGAGGGAATTTTATCCTTTTTCTTTAAAAAAAAAAAAACATATTTATTCTGTACAGCTACAAATTTTTTATAATGGATGAGAGGTTTTATACATTTGCTTTACAAATGTTACATGACACATCAGCGGACAATCACGGTGTTAGTACAGCTCACTGAAAATCAACTGGTTCACACGCATATTATATCATGCCTGGAACTACTGCAGCTTTCCTAGAATTCCAAATGCTAAATCCGTTCCTGGTATAATTGCAGTTTGTTGCAAAGCAAAGCATTAGGGCACGGCTGCAGCTTTTCAGAGAGAGTCATGGCCAGTTCTTGGAATATCCAGCACCTCCATGAATAGCTGCATTTTACCCTGATTAATGTCTAACACTAATGACAAACCATGCTCATGACCTGTTACAGTGGATTAGGCAATGTGGAAAAGGTTCTCATATGAGTTCAAAGCTGTGAGATACTTCTATATTTCTGTAACTTGTATATTTCCATCGCTAGCCTTAACTTTATTCTCACTGACCGAACTCAAATCCTTTGGCACTTTTATTCATTTTTTTATTTTTATTACTCACAGTGCCCAGCCTTTTCTGATTCCACTGGATGAAAATTGTCATCTATTCCTAAGAGCATGATGGCATTTGGTCTGAATGCATGCTGACACACACCTCCACCCTGGTGTGATGAACAGAATAACCTCGTAATCGACTCTGGGTGTAGGAGGGAGTTCGGGCGCAGTAGCCAGAGGCGCTCGTACGAGGCATCTGATTGCTGTGGAGGTGTGAGTGGCTCGAGCTGTTGCTGTTGTTGTGGAGTGACTCAGTTGCATGAGTAAACCCATCATGGTCAAATGAAATCATTCTATCCTACACAGTAAGCTTGTTTTTCAAACCTCGTTTTTTTTCTTTCTAAACAAACTCTCTTAAGGTTAGTTTAACAGGTTCATGTAATACACTATTTTACAGATTAATTCAACTCGGCACTTTACTAAGCAGGACAGTGTTGATCATTTTGGCTGAACTTAATGCTGGATGAGATAGAGAAGTAAACACTTCTGGTAGGAAGAAAGAAACAGCAACACTGCCTCTTACAATGAGCAAGGACCTTGTGTATGTGTGTGTGTGACCTAGGGCTCCTTCTGCTGCATCATCCACCAGTTCTCACGCTGTACTATGACAGCAGGAGCAACCCAGGAGCAGCCTGTTGGCACTTGCCATTTGGGAGGGCGCGTTGCTCCGTTTGCTCATTGGGAGGCAGCAGAGTAGCGAAGAAACTGATTGGACTTAACGCTGAAAGCTGAGAACTCTATGCAAATTGGTTGGCAAGGGTTGAAAGACGGTAAGAAGGAACATTGTGTCCTTAACCTGAGATTACACAACATGTCGTCACATGCAGGCTAAAGAGGCTTATGGTGCCAACCGGCATCACTTTCTATCCAACATAGACACACACACATACTCACGCATACACACTAAGTCAAGTGAGAATGTGGCCAAACGCTTTAACGCTTTAAGCCCATGGCTGTTACGATATACCCATCATTTCTGTTTTAAATATGTCATACAAATTAATAAAAAAATTTATAAATAAAATTAAGAGGATGCTTTTTCTGGGCACATTGCTACATGAACAATGCACAATGCCTGGGTGAGCAGAAACAGCAAACGAGTTCTATATCTAAAAAAAGGCCCTGACTAATCACACACATTCCTCCAGAAGTGAGCCTCTCAGCTGCCCACCGAATCATCCGGATTATGTAACAGCATGCTCTCCTCGTTTCAGGAACACAGGAACAAAGCTCAGGCTTTTATGTGATATTAAATGCTTTTTATAACCTCAGCGAAGGCAAGCCAGGTTATTGGCAGCCAACGTGCTGATAAGATGTCCCGAATCTAAGACCAAACATGTCCAAGCAAGGCCCGTAGATTGCTGTAATGTGAGTGTGCGCAAAGTCAAACTCACGATGTGATGCCAACTGAACTGACCTTCAGATCTTATGTGTCTTTGGAAAGGATGTTATCTGATACAGAACACAGTACATCAGGTGCTATTCACAGTGAAATATTTCTGTGGGCGTATTATTTCAGTACATTCCTGGTCTTTTACAACTCATTTAAATTTTTTCCCTGTTCTAACACAGTTATGTTATTCTCCTGAAAGACTTGTTAATGAACTGATAAAGTGAGTCAGACGTGTTAAAGCGGAGGGAATGTATCATTTAGAAGGACTGCTCCAGTAAAAGGATAAATCTGCACTTATAAGTCATCAGTATTAAATTTCACTTTAATTCCTTTTAGTAAAAAGGGTACAGGTGCATTACTGTTCCTCCAGCTCCAGACATCAGTCTCAGGTATTTCAGATACCCACAAGTACTGTTTGCATTTAATAAAAATAAAGGGCTATGTATTTGTGTTCTGCTAAATGGTCTCTGGGAAGATGCAAAAGACCTAAATCTGCCCTCAGATGACACCATTGCATCATTTTAAATTTCCTCCCCTGGGTATAGACAATGTCAAAAGCACAACAGATGTCCGTAAGGTCCAATTATGTCCGTTAATGATGTCCCCTACAGTTAGGTTCCACTAACTAAAAGTACAAATGATGTACCAGTAATAGGACCAGCCTAGCAACAAGTGTTTGCACCTTAAAAAAAAATCCCAATTTTTTTTTCTTCCTAAATGTGACTTCACAGCAGATGTACAGTAAAGTATAAGTATAGATCTACTAATGCATTTAAATTGTTGATTTTATTTTAGGGTGCATGTGTATTTTATCTGCAACAACAAGGTTATATCCACAGTGTCAGGAGAAAAAAAACAAAAAACAAAATGAATGTACAGTATGGTTAAAGGTGCAACAGGGGTCCTTAGAGGTAAATTGTGTAACACTGATGCCAAACAATCCACAGGTTCTTCGGACTTTTAAAGGTACACACGGACTGCAGAGAGTATGTACATAGGATTTGGCCACAAGTGGTTCCTCGGCGCAGATGCGCAGTACGCGTGTGCACAAAGTGAAAGCTGCACTGCGTTACGCGGAGGAGAGGGGATAACCAAACTCGGGGTGTAGAAACACAGACAGCCAAAGTAACATCTCGAGCAAACAGTCGCGTCAGGCATTAAGTCTTTTCACCGAATAACTGCTCGGACGTTGAGACGCAAGTTGGTTAAAGATGCTGCGCTTTTTGCGCACAGCGGAACGAGTGTGTTGTTTCTCATGCCGAGTGCTTTGACACCCGTAAACAAGTTTTACACAGACAGAGTCGTGGGTTTGGTCTTACCTTGGCCTGGTTAATGAGGAGTCCGACAAACGTGGAGACCAGCATGGAGCGCGAGACAGACGCGCTTTTCCGGCGCGCCTCCGCTTTACTGAAGGGGAAAACGGAGGTCGGCGGCTCCTCGGGCACCGTTACTGTGTACGACTGTCGCAGGCTGGGCATGATGATGATGATGACAAACAGAACCCGAAACACGAACTAAATCTCTTTGTATACACGATCAGCTCGGTAAGTTGATGATCTTCTCTTGAGACAGATGTGGAAGTCGCTGTTTAAAGCTCCGGAGATTCCATGCCGAGTGTCCTTGAGCTTGAATTGTACGTGCGAATGTGCGGCGCATTCACAAATAAATATGAAATAAATAATTTAGACGTAGAAAAGCTGTAAAGTCGGTCTCGCGTGCTCCGCTTCTGCGCGCGGTAGAGGAGGACTAATGGGCAAGTCAGCGCGAGCGCTGCGTTTTAGTTTTTACTCAGCGCGCGGACACGCCTCCTCGAGCCAGACGTCACACCGGTGTCTTGACGTCAGCGCGCGTGGGACGAGCCGAGACCTTTCCGTGCTTCTCTCCGAGGCGAGGACGCGTTTGTCTCCGAGTGACGGTGCTCGGTTTTAATGTTCACCCGGTTGTCCGATCCTCTCTCTCTCTCTCCCTCTCGATGGTCTCATATGACCCCGCGGTTGTCTAGTCAGGTAGTGTTTCAGTGAAGTGTCGTCACTGCGGCACGCGCGGGGAGAGATTTCGCTGCCTAATTAACCGGATTTAATTAATTCATATCTACTTAATGAGTTTATATGTTACAACAGGAAAATCACCTCCTGCTGGAATCTCAGCCTCAAGCACCACATTACAGTTGCCTTGGTGAATTGCTGTCTCAGTCATCTGCAGAAATGTCCTCTGTCTTACACAGGTGTCATGTGACACTGGGAACAAGCTAATTGTGAATGAAACACTGGGAGGAAGTGTAGGGAGGATAGATTAACTAGTCTGTTATTAGTAGGCAATATCACATAGAAATTAAAAATAAAATATAGTTGCAAGCAACAATGACGGGCCCAAACACCCTGCGCCATCGCCACCCGGGTTGCACCGCACAACTTGCACACATCACACACTATACAGGGCTAATGTCAGTTTGGGCTCTAAATATTTGTGTAAGAGAGAGAGAGAGAGAGAGAGAGAGAGGGGGTCAGTGTGTGTGAGAATGAGGGAGAGAGGTGTGTGGACACACATAACCGGCAGAAGTAGGGGCTGCTTAAAAACAACAGCCCTGTAGAGATTTGTTCCACACCAGTCTAAGAAACTCAGTGGAAATTAGCTTATAAGTTATACTTGATGCATTGCAAGGATCATGTGTGTCCATGGGGCCAAACGAATGTGACAATGGTGGACATCATCAATGTCTGCGGGCCTGAGGGTCATCAAGCTGCATACATCAAAATGTGACAGAACAGATGTCGACAGGAGTAAGCAAAAACAAGATTTTTCAGACTCCAGGCAAATGCCAGGCAAGAAATTAATGCAAACACTGCAAAAGATGTTGATGTTACATGTAGTTTAGACTACATGCCCATACCACCTTCATGTACCACCAACATTCTATTCCACAATTATTAGTAAACATATCATATCTTTACACTTCACAGTTTTTGTCTCTCCATCAAAAATGGTTGTATTAAACGTAAAAGCATATTAAAAGGCAATGACATGGAGCAAAATACCATTTTCAAGTCTCTGCTTTATTGTAACCTTAAAGACATGAAGTCATATTTTATTATATTAAGCACAATCTTACCCATGCAGATTACTAATTCTTTAAAAAAAAAAATTATAGTCATAACTCTTAGCCAAGTAACCTGCCTCAGAGTCACAATCTTCGTCATCATTGTTAGTGAGGCTTTCGATTGTGTGCTGCGAATGAGCGTGAGTCAGGTCACACAACCGCCAAATGACTTACCTCTGCATGCATTTCCAATGCTACAGTATTTTCAACAATGTTTATATAGGGCATGTGTTCCTTAATAGCAGGAATTAAAAATTAATGACTCTGGTTTATATGCCCAGAGCAGAAGGTTCATTAACTTTAGCTCTTTCACCTCACGGAAGCGTTGATCTTCCTTTGTCAGAGATGGCAGAAAGGATAATTATGCACCCATCAGGAACTGGTTTACACCTTCTGTTCCTCCAGCTGTGTGGGCAGACATCAGTCTCAGGTATTTCAGATACCCACAAATGGGTATCTGCTGCATGTGTACTCTTTGTACTCAACGCGTACAAAACACGTACACAGGGCTATGCATTTGTGTTCTGCCAAACGGTCATTGAGAAGATGCAAAAGACCTAAATCTGACCTCAGATGACACCATTACATCATTTTAAAGGAGCACGACACCAGGTTTAAATCACATTTCCATCCATTGTAGCCGTAGGTGTTTACTATAGACCATAATCTGAACACAAAAATAAGTGAAAAAACCTTTTACAAAAATAAATGACTCACATAAAATTGTATTGATCAGGTTTAATACCTGTTCTTAGACGCCCATTATAAATGAGTTCCTAAATCATACAAAAAAAAAGAACAGCTGTACTTTTACTAAGTAATGTAAAAACTCCATCACACTGATCCTATATCCTCAAAAAACTGGGTGAACACAGTAAGAATTTTGTTTCTGCCCACAGAAACAAGCCTGATGAGGACGGGGTCAAAGCAAGACACAGGATGTAGTAAAAATGGCATTGACCTGCAATCTGATCAGACAGTAATAACTCAGTTCAATCTCACTGGTGCTGGTAAATGTGTGATCAACATGATAGACACACTGAGAACCTGATAGGGACATGGCTAGGCAGTAGTATAAACTTGATAAATACACAATTTCCCATTTTGACCCCATTCTCAGTTTGTTCTTTGTCATCGTCAGTACATTATGTAACAGGGGCTTAAGTGCTGAGTTGACTCAATGTAGAGAAATTCACGTTAGCATGTTAAATGTTAGATTCTACATGGCTGGGCAAAGACCAAGTAGCACCAGCTACTCATCAGTTTCGCCTCCAAAAGTGTAATGACCCCTTGAAGCAGAACAAATACAAGATACGAAACACAACTCTGCCATGATCTTAGCTTGAGCAGACTAAACAAGCAGTGTGCCACTGACGAGTGAGCTATGACTATGTGTAGTCTTTTTCCCTGTGAAAACCCACATAGACATAACAGTAACTCGAGGAGGTCAGAACCGAACCAGTGCCTCTGGAGCAGAGAGGAGGTAATGCTACGTTTGTTGCACCCATGACCCTCGCTCTGTAGAAATAAAGTAGAACAAATATCATAATGTATTTTTATTGCATAGTGTGCTGAATTTCCTGTGCATAGCTGTACTTTGACCGAGTTTTGGAGTTTGACTGGATTGTGAAAGACGAGCATTCCAAAATGAACATGGAGTTTGACTTGACCTCCTGCAAAATATTATATAATTATACATTTTTCCTGCCCTTGCCTTTGTGAAGGCATAACAAAAGAGTTCAGCAAAAAATGTAAAAAAAAAAAAAAAAAAAATCCAATAAAAAAAATCAGCATCTTCTAAGATATTGATACTATAGCATGCACTGTGGGATCAGGGACACAAACCCACAAGGTAGAAAATGTCAATCTGAACTATCTTTAAGATAAAAGACACACTGTGGAAAGTAGATAAGAAAGTGCTACTTTTGGAATTTCCGTATGTTAAGTAGGATGTGTTGTGTCAATTTCATTGAAAGAAATGGTCACAAATACTATGTTTAAATCACAAAGGTTACAGGGGTTAAGTTGAAACCGACCGAACAACATTTTGCTGCTTCCATCACCTACTGTAGCAACGTTGCAATTTCATTGAGCCTTCATAAAAATGAACAAAATGTTCCATGGAAAAAAATTTTTATGGAATGAGTTCAGCACTACTGGTTTTGCTCGAGCTTTGCCTTCATTCTCCAGAGCAAATGGCCAACAACTAATATTTTACTTTCAATTCATATTTCACACATTTTTTTCTTGCTGAAGATATCTCTATCATCTTTAAAAATAAACTTTTACTTAATAATTTAACGACATCAGGTCTTTTGACTTCATTGTCTTCATTTTAACTTAAGCCCACTAAATAATGTGTAACATAACTGTGTTCTATCACTTTTTAACGTATTGCCCACCCGATACAATACTGTTTACATTTTTTCCAGGTGAATACAATTTCTTTTAGGAAGTAAAATTAAACATTAAACAAACCAAATGAGGCAAAATTGTTAAACATACTGAAACATTGACCGCACTCCGCTGCAATCAACCATTAAACCCCAGAGGAAGACCTTTAATGCATATTTTCTCCACACAGTTTAATAATGCTACAAACCTGTTATTTAAAATTCAGTAACGAAAACAAAATCAGTGTTTAATATTTTCAATATTGAACTACTATTAAAAAATATATGCTATTATAAAAGAATTGGTTGAGAAACTTAAAGGGGTTAGGTAACACTTTATTATTTCATTGGCCTGCCTTTGATTTTGATTATGGCGTGCATTCACCTTGGCATTGTTTCAGCAACCTCATGAAACATGATAACATTTATCTCAATCCATCCAGAGTTGCATTAATATTTGGCTCAGATGTTATACTGATGACATGAGAGTCAAAACCCTTTAACCCCTGTTAAGTCTTCTCCAGCACATCATGGTCATCCATTGCTTGTTGCAGGCCAATAATTTGACCCTTTAGAAACACAGCCACTTTCCCACGTTTTTTATACATCTGCTAACATTGTTGTTTAAGAAATGTGAAGCTACTCAGTTAGGGTTAAAAGAATTGTTGCCAGCTGAAACATACAGTATGAATCACTGCAGTAATGATCCAATCAAATGCTCAAGAAGTGTTTGATTATTTAAATCAGCCAGGCAGTGTATTAGTCTGCTAAGCGTAAAGAAACGTTGCATTCCAATGTAAGCTTAAATGACTGACTGAAGCTAAATATAGCTACATATTTTGTGGTCTATAAGCTGGCTGAATATTAACAAATGCATATTAAAGTACTTTCAGCTGGGAGGAATCACAAGTCTGCTACCAACGAGGGCTTTAAAAAGATGATGAATCACTGAAAAGGCGTTTGAGATAGCACCACTTACTTATCATTCTCATTTTGGCAGCAGAGTGGACCCAAATAACATCTGGCTCATGGCGGTCCATTGCCAGTGATGGATAGCGTGAGCAACAGGCAGAGCAACAGATGGGCTTAAGTCGATAGCTCATATACCTACAGTCACCTATGAGGACGATCTAACTAATTAAAAGGGCAGTCGGTGGCAATGTGATATACATCGTGTACATGTAGGTGTACAGAAATACTGCAGATGAATAATGAAGGTGGGGGGTGACGTGTGGAGTGCTTCGTTCATTCAGAAGAGAGGAAAGGTGTGAAAGCAACGGATGCTGTATCTAGGCATAAAATGAAACAGTGTGCTGTCTCCTTAAAACTGCCAGTACCCACACACACACAGAAAGAGAGACAGAGAGAGAGAGAGAGAGAGAAAGAGAGAGAGAGAGAGGGAGAAATATATATCGTGCATGCATGTGAGCGACAGACTTAATCTATTATAAGCTGCAGCACAGACGGAGTGATGTCACCAAGACCACTGCAGTGACTCAGTCTGGACCCGCCAGTCAAAAATAGAAACACAACATTGCACTGACCTCTAAACGATTCTAAAATGGTTCACGGCGCACGCGCTGCAACAACACTCACACAAACCTCTCAGTGACGTAAATTACTCGTCACAGACTCGCAGCAGCCTACAGATGTGTAACGAAGAGCACAAAGCTTCACATTAAATTCATAGCCATATTGCTAATAACCATGCTGCACGCATTTATGAACAATGTTCACATATTCACACACAAGTCACATGACTATCAGAGAACCTTGTGGTGAAGAGCATTTCACAGTACGCCTCAACCTGTCAAGATGTGTGTTCACTGCAATTTAAGCAGACTTCTTTGATCTGTGCTAAGACAATACTATTATTTGTAGGTAAATGAAAGCTTTCAGAAGTAGTAGTAAAATAATAAATTAATCCAAGTCAAATAATATGATCAGTTTGTAATGCTGTCTAATTAAATTATTACACTGCCTGACCAAAAAAATGATGATGATAAAAAAAGTTTTAATTTTACAAGGGTCAAATTATTGGGCCACATGAAGCAAAAAAAAAAGAAGAGATTCTTAATGAATGGAACTGGGTTAAGAACCCTTCAACACATTAGCAAAAGCTTATAAAATAGTGCTAAACCTCCAGTTTTATGGAAGAAGTGTGGTCAGGAAACAAATCATGAATGGGGAGATCACTTAAACACTTGGTGAAGCTGCATGGCAAAAAATCAACAGTAAAAACCATAGCTATGTTTAATAGAGAAAATAACAGTAGTTTACTTTCACTATGCGATGATTACATGATTACATGATTAGGACTAAACATTCATTCATTCATTCATCTTCTATACCGCTTTATCCTGTATTCAGGGTCGCGGGGACCTGGAGCCTATCCCAGGAA
>JAQMYL010000017.1:10283830-10320291 GCA_030014365.1 Clarias pachynema | reverse complement strand
GGGGAGAACATGCAAACTCCATGCACACAGAGACGGAAATCGAGCCTGGCCGGGAATCGAACCCAGACCCTGGAGGTCCAAGGCGACAGTGCTAACCACTACACGACCGTGCCGCCCTAGGACTAAACAGTCGATAAGAAAATCACACAAATTCAATTTGCTAGGAAGCATAAAGATTGGACTTTGCTGCAATGGAAAAAGACCATGTGGTCTGATGAGTTCAGATTGACCCTAAAGAGAGGGAAAAGAGGGAAGTGGATGAAGCAATGCACCCATCATGCACAGTTGCCACTATACAAGCCTCAGTAGGCAGTGTTATGTATGATCTGGGTAAGTTGCTTAAGTCGTTCAGGTTTAGGTCAAGCAATGGTACGTGGCAATAAAATGAAGTCAGCTGACGACCTGAATGTACTAAATGTACAGGTTATCACATATATGGAGTTTTTCTTTTCTGATGGCACGGGGCATATTTGTGAAAAAGCATGAGGAATCATTTTTGCACATGAACTAGCTTCCATACTGTGTGCTATAGCCAAAGCGAAAGGTGATTGAATGAGGCAGTAACCCAAACTGTGTATATTGAGGTAGTAACCCAAACTGTGTATTATTACATTTCCATGGAACATAAAAGCAATATTAAACATCCAGAATAAATAAAAAAAAGCAAGACCGAAATGTAATAACACCGTTAGCAAAATATATTAATCAGACTGATTTCTAAATTGTTTGGTATAGATAGTTTTTGTTTTGCCTGGATGAATACTGGTGATCCATATCATTAATGTTTCACTTCATTTCAGAACCATGGGTAAACAATTTCCTCATCTGAGCTAATATGTTATTTTAGATGCCTCAAGTTGACGAGAGCTTTGAGTGCTCTGACTCATCTTATATAGATCAGAATTTGGGGTGGTAATATTTCAGCCATCCATCCCTTATAATACAGGATTGTCCTGTACTAAATAATACAATGCTGCTTATTATATCATGAGTCACTAAGGGAGGCAAGCTGTCCTCTATTTTTGTATGCAAATATTCCATCCATCCATCTGGGAACCTCCGTAGTCCAACTCAGGACCGTGGAGGCCAATGGTGATTACCATTGTATTTAGTCCAATTCTATGACTGTGGTAGGACCTCCGGTCAATATGGGAATGCCAATTAGCCTAATCTGCATGTTTTGGGCCTGTGGGAGGAAACCGGATTACCCGGAGAAAATCCACCAAGCAACACATGACCCCAAAGTGGAAATTGAACCCTGGAGGTGCAAGGCGACAGTACTAAATGTACAGGTTATCACTAAGCCACTGTGCCACCTATACAACCCTTATAATTCAAGAGGCACGGATCCATGGCAGAAACGACACTGGTCAATGACGATTAAAAAAACAAAAAACAAAAACAGCTGCAGACGTGTATAAATTACTTTTACATTTTTACTGCTAATGGAATATGTGAATAATGTTGAAGTCTGAAGCCTCCCCATCAAAACATTCCAGGAAGGCTTCTATATAAACACATATTGTTTTGTAATCGCCATTGACCTATGCTGAATTGCCGGCACATATCTGTGCCTCTTAGGATTAGGTTAAGGTCTATGCAACAGAGAAAATATAGCCATTAGTCTTTTAGTAGTTTATTATGGTGGCAACCATATTTAGATTAGAAGGTTTCTTGGATAAACATGGCCACAATGAAAAAATTATGTAATAATGATTTCCTGTAATATTGTCATTAGATGATTCAGACCTCTGACTGGAGTGTGTTTGTCATGTGTCTGTCACTATATCTATGACTTTCTGTAGAATAACCATTTATTTTTAACAAACCTCTCCAATGTACTGTAGTTCTGTCAGGCATCATAGTCTAGGCCGTAATTTGAATTAATAAGAAAGTCAAGAGGAACTGGCTGAAATGATCCAGCAGATATTCAGTTATCTGCAAAATCTACAGCTCTGTATTACGCATGACATGATGAGTATTACAGGAATCTTTATGAATAATGCAGGTTTGACGCAATTCTGATCAGATCAAAATTACTGGAATTTACAGTATGTACGCGTACACACAGATTTTTAATTAAGATCCTCATGAGGACTTCCCATTGACATGCAGTCGATTCAGAAAATATTCAAACCATTTAGGTTTCTGCACACTTAATGGTGCTATAGATTTAACAGAAACACAAGTAAAAAGCATATGGAAGACACCTACTGTATATGGACTCTCAGGCCTCTGAGAAAGATTATGCATTCTTGTGACACAAAAGCTCAAAGCACTATGTCAAGGAAAATAAAACTTATCACTGGCTTTCTACAGTATGATGAAGCATGGTGGTGGCAGCATCTCAGACAGGGGGATTCTCAGTGGCAGCAATGGGAAAACTGGTCAGAAAAAAAAAGGTCCTTAAAAAAACTTGATCCAGAGCTCCCAGACTGGGGCAAAGCCTCACAACAATGGCCTGAAGCATAAAGTCAAGCAAGTGGAGTGGTTTTGAGATGATTCCCTAAATGCATTTAAGTGACCGAGCCAAAGGCAAAATTTTATCCCCACAGGTATTATATCCACAGAGACCTAAAGATGGCAGTTCACAGATTCCCTCCATCCAATTTTACTTAATTTGAGAGAATCTGCCAGGAAAAATAAGAGAAACTAGCCAAATCCAGATGCGTAAAGATATTTAAGGAGCTTTAATTGCTCACAAAATATGTAAAAACCCATTTTTGCTTTGACATTGGATTATTGTATGTAGATGAATAGAAAATAGGTCTTTTTGATCCATTTTGAATTACATCCATATATAGCACAGTAAATAATGTACAATGTGAAGAGGTCTGATTACTTTCCAGCCTCGTTCTAATTACAGCTAGTGGATGCTGTGTGTGGACAGCTAGTGGACACACACGCACACGCACACACACACAAGATGGCACATTAATTATAAGTATCAAATACAAAGAAAGTTGTTTCAGCAGTCTTCACCTTTTCTCTCAGTGCTTGCCCACCAGTACTCTTATTATTTTCACTGTATACTCCACTATTTTGTATTTGCAATAAGCATCCGGCTCAAATGAGTGACTGTCAGCTTTAGGATTGCTTCTTAAAATTTTTACATTTTCAAAATGACTGCTGTACATACGTGAAGCTATAAGTGAAGCTCAAAACTTAACATTATTAAATATAATATTAGCCTCAAATCATTTTCAGCAAACAGACTTGCATATGTGGATTAAGACATTCACCTGTTAACTAAAAAATAAGACAAAAAGCTGTTTCCATGCTAAAAAGAGTAGTAGTGTGAGAATATGCCTATTCTACTGATTAAAAAAAAAAAAAAAGACATTCCGGAGGTGGGTGTAATAAGTTACTTCACATATTGTTCTTTGTTAATTTGTGATTCAGCACACTTTCAAGGGTCTATTTCACTTTAACCCACCAGTTTCCATACTGGTCTTTACCGGATCTAGTAGTAACCTAAATTCCAGAATAAAGAATTAAGGTTAACTCTACAAAACCTGTGGAAACTAAATTGTAATCCAGTAAAGACATGAAATGACCCCCAGGTAGTATAGTGGTTAGGATTCAGGGGCGTCTATTGTTGCAGGCCAGCATGCAGCATTTATTACAGCACGCATAAAACAAGTACTAAACAGCCTTACGCACAGGAAAAATTATTATTTAATCATGTTTGTACATACAGCTGTATGCCATTAATAAATCCTGTATACAGTATAGCGTCAAATCCAAATATACACTTAAACAACTTCAATTTAAAAAGCACAATATCCTGTATCCAGTTGAAACACTGTCACAGACCAAAAAAATAAAATGGTTTATTGGGCACTTTATCATCGTCGTCTCATCGTCTATACCACTTTATTTTTTTATATAGGGTCGCAGGGGGCCTGGAACCTATCCCAGGAGATTTAGGGAATGAGGCAAAATACGCCCTGGATGATGGCAATTGATGGTTATGGTTTATTTGGTTTGACTTGGTTTGAAAAGTCTTAAAAAGTTGGTTTGACTTGAATGTCTCTAGTATTTCATGAGTTTGTGTGTGCAATTTATTTCCCCAATTACATTCAGAAACTAAGAGATGGAAAGTAAAGTCTTTTCCATTGCTCAGTATGGAATTGTACTGCAGTGTCAGTAAGAGGAATAAAGTTTTTAGTTAGTTGGGAAATGTCCTGAACAAAGAACAACTGCACTGGACAAACACAATCAAATGACATGGCACTCGGCATGCTCAGATTCCAAGAAATCTAAAAAGACAATTTCTCTTAAATCTTTAAACAAGGTACTGTATAACCACAGTGAATTAAATGTTTCTTTTAAATGATTGTCCATTCTGTCTGTCATCTGTGTGTATCTTATGAGCTCTGTAATCAGTCATTAATCACTTAATTATACTGATATGAGACATAGTGTGTGGAAAAGATTTGCAAATTCAGTTTATCTGCTATAATACTTCATTAAATCCCAGTTCTGCCACAGACCTACTGAATTTTTTAAAAGTAGACCAGATGTATCATGAGTGTGGTATAATACTCTTGAACAAGAGGGGGCTTTACTGTATAAAGCTACATTTCTGTTCAGCCAGTGCTCACTGAAAACAGAACATATGAACAACCAAACCAGTCAATTATTCTACCATCATTATTACCTACTTTTCTGTTTCAATGGCAAGGAAAATGAAACCTTAAACAGTGACCAGCACTGCCTTCAAAACGAAGATCAGATCCAGACAATGCCCCTATTTTCCATGCATAATGAAAACTACAGTACGTACAGTACACAGTTGAATAAATTACTGTACCTACAGTATATAGTTTGCATTTATAATCTAGATTTGTCTTCAAAGCAGGACCAGACTCATGACTCAGCAGGTCACACGTCTGTGTGTACTTTGCTCTACTCAGAGGTCAGATGATGAAAAAATTCCTCAAGGTGTGCTAAGACTTCTGAGAAAGCAAAACTCACTGCGTTTGTAATTTGACCTGCTCTATGGCTGTTTCGCAGTTCAGATCTAGCAGCTGACATGGTCGTGCTCTCAGTAGAGCAGAGTGATTTAGGTTTAAAGAAACACAAAGTAGAAAAAATTATTAATGGATTAAATGCAAACTTTGCAAGCAACATAATGCTAGCACTAGTTTCAGGAAATTGCTGTATTGACGCAGTGTGTGGTATCAATATTCTAAAGGCATATAGGCTGAGCTTGCATAGACAAATACTTAACAGTTATTGCATGTTTAAGTGTTTGGAATTTGTAAACTTTACATAGACAGCATTGTTCCACATGCTTATCTCAAGCTATGGAGGCAAGTGGGTGAAAAAACAGTGCTGCCTGTAACATTTCATATCTGGAATATGCTTATTTTTATTATACTGTTCAAATTTAATTTACAATGTTTTATTAGACACCAGAAATTTGTATTAGGTGTTTATATTAATGGGCTCATGCTAATGTTTTCATTTCTGTAGTATTTCAGTAAATCAGAAATAAATAATTCACAGGGACCTGTTTAGCATAAGCCCCTCATATTAGTCTTAAAAATACAAGTCTTATAAAAAAATAAAGAAAAAGAAATAGGCAGTAATGTTTCGCTTTTCCCCCCAATTTTTGCTTGTCCAGTTACAGTAGCCGTGTGCCTGTTATAGCCATAGATTCCTGCTCTGATTCCTGCTGGAATCTGATATAGTCTTTTGTAGCCCACCTGCCCCAAGTTTTGAAGTGCTGTAAATTCTGTGGTTCTTTTATGCTCACTGTGGTTGTATACAATGGTTATTTGAGTTATCATAGCCTTGGTGTCAGCCTAAACCAATCTAACCATTCTCATTCAATCTCTCCCGTCAATAAGGTATTTTTTGCCCACAGAACTACGCAGTTCCCTGTAATCTCTACACAATAATACCAAGAGATCAGCAGTTCTTGAAGTACTGACTGCAGACTGGCACGGGCAACCATGCTATGATAAAGATAAACGTTTTTTTTCTCTGAACTTTGATGTGAATATTGAAATAAGCTTTTGACCTGTATTTAGATGACGTTTTCTGTGTATATCATAGCATTTGTTTTGAATCTCCTACCACTAATTTACTTGCATCTTATATATTCTGCATATAAAAATTATGAATATACAGTATATAAAATAATTGAATGCATTGAAATGAAAAATATATAACGTTATCCTATCAAAATCAAATATTTCCATGAATTTCATGAGCAGTTATTTGACTTCTGGCAATGTGGTTGGATTTTCCTTCAAATATTTTATAAAATATGTTAATTTCAACATTTTCTATTAAACAAAGGCTACTGATATGGCAAAAAATACTTCTTGGTCTGTTACTTGAGAAGGTCTTGATGATTTCCTCAGGTAGCCGATAAGCTCAGAAAGAAGCTGGATGAGTGTCAAATGCTATGGAGTTCCAAGAAGGCCCTACAGTATACTTATACATAATTACAGTATAATCATGTTTTAATTTCCACATTATTTTCAACATTACAGAGCTACATACTGTATCACACACACTGAGCCTGAGACTGCATTAGCAGTATATGTATATAGATGGAGAGATTATGGATTGATGTGCTTACATACACTTCCTTGCTCACATGCAGTACAGAATTAAACAGTAACATTTCACAGTAGAGTTGCCAGAGGAAATCCTCAGGTACTTTGGCCTCTGTTGAGCTGGTAAAAGTCCAACCACAAGTAGTGCACTCTTACATAGTAGCAGAATAATTCATGACAAGAAGTGTGGAAGATTGATATTAAAGAGGAAAACGAGTGGCCAAAGCTAGTCAATAATTTGTAAACTTACAAGTATAGTGAAGACTGAAGAGTTAAAGATTTCAGAACAGACACCTTTCACAGCACAGTAAAACAGATACTGCCATCATTCTACCAAATATGGATTTTTAATGAAATGTTTCACGAACCCTTCAAAAACAAGATCTGATCCAAAAATAATCTAACTTGAGGTTTTAACTTGTTTTTCACAAACATTGTGCAAAGGTTCATATCAATGACTGAAAAATGTCTGCATCATCATCCTCATCAGAAAAGGTTTACAGACTTTGACCCCAGATAAAATTATAAGCCGCAAACTGATTACTGAGCCTAGTATGATCAAATAAGAATAACATTGCAAAAATGCTACCAGAAACCTAAATGAAACTGTACCATTCACACAGTCCGCAACGATTGAGGGAAAACAAACCAGCAGTGCGATCCCTGCCTCCAAGTGCCATTGTTACCTATTAAGCAGGTACTTGAGACCTTATAACTACAATCTTGACTGAAAGATAGTGGCTAACAAAAAATATCAAAATTTCCTGTATTTTGGTTCAAGTTCTTCCAGCTTTTATCTCAAAGGAGGAAATCACTTTTTCAGTTTGGTTGTAAATCTTGCTTTGAGGCAGGATTCAAGTGTGCAAACTTAAGTAGTTCATTTGGACTGTTCAAGACTGTAGTCATAACAGGGTTGTAGTGTGGATACAAACAGATAGTCAAGGTTAGTCTATGACAGCTTGAACTTGTGAGCCAAGCTAATAAAACTGACAGCAACCTCTATTTGCCTTAAATCTGGAATTAGACTAAAAATACAATGGGATATATAACCCAATGGGAATGCCACTTGGTCAAAATCCCTTTAAATTAACTTGAAAATCTCAAGTCTTGATTGCTTCATTTCAATTCCATGGTGGTGGTGAACAGCTGCAACATTGTGAAATTTTGTAAGATCCAGCAACTATCCAAAGAACAACCAAAAACCGTAAAGAACGTGAAATCCCACAAAGAACAGATGGTACAAAATGTACAAGGTATGAAGCATGACGGGAACAATGCTGGTAGAGATAGTGGAACTTGTTAGGGACAGAACTGAGTGAAACGTGATAGAGATTAAACTACAGGAACAGTGGTTTATTGTGTGTATTTAAGTATAATCAGAAGCATTCCTTGTTTTATTACTCATTCAGAGAAATTTTATGTATGAATTATGAGGAAATAACACTGAAGACTTGGCACTTGTTTTAAGGTTTTAAGGTGGAGCTGTGGTTATTATAAAGATTATAGAGAACAGAATAATAGAAGACAGAGCCACAAAGAGAAAACAGACATGATATAGGATAAAAACAACAACAAATCAGAGACAGACACAGTGACACTCTGTGCTGTGTGTCACTTTAAATCCATAATGTTAGGATTTAAAGTCAAAAACATGAATTCAATTGTCCTGCCTGTCATATGTGATGAACCATGGTGATGTACCATTGATTATGTCATTTCTGTCTTTGCCCTGATTTCCACCCTCTCTGCCCTCATCCACTTTTGCAGTATGTACATGAACACTGTGTTCGTGACAACAACCGGATTAGCCGGTACAAAAATAGGGGTTACAAAACAGGGATGCACATCAAAAAGTGTTGTGTGTATTTTGCCAACTTCATTCATTTTCTGTAACAGGATACCTTGGCATGCCAAATATGGCAATATCCTGAAAGTGTGTATATGTATATATATAGTACATACACACTACCAGTAAAAAGTTTGGACATGCCTTATTTCTTTCTTGCCCACACTGTTCCAGAATAGCTAACCTCCCTGTCTTAAAATAACAATTGACTGTTGTTGTTGTTGTTGGTGTTACTTAATTATCTAATGCCATATGTGTTTTTTCATAGTTTTGATATCTCCAGTATTGTTCTAAAATGTAGAATCCCTCCTTTGATCATATTTTGCTTCCAAAGAGCCAGACTTTCTTGTACTTTTAATGTAGTCTTGTACACTTTTTGGCTCTCATTTTTAGCAAGTTATAAGCTTTTATTTTCAGCCCAGTCCCTGTGCCTGACCAGTTTCAGAGTTTCAGTTTTGTTTGTTAAGCCTCAAAGTGACCTATGAATCATTTAAGCATAAAAAAACATCCAACTTATGGCATGAACCAGTGAGAAACAGGTGCAGATGATGATAGATGATCAGGCTGGTGATTAGTATGCTGAATGCTGAGTGGTTGGAACAGATGGGAGGGGAAATGAGGTTGCTGCTGAGGTTGCCACACAAACAACTGATTTTTAAATTGTATATTTATGAACTTTGCAGCCTGTCGCAGTACGACAACATTTGTTCCCATTTCTTTAATTCAATCTACATAACTTAACACTAAAATGTATGCTGATATGAAACATATTTAACATGGACAGCAGCGTTAATCAACACATCAAATACGTACTGTATTACGTGATATGTAATAATAATAATAATAATAATTAATATCTGTAATACGTGAATTATTAGTTAACGACAGGAAATAATAAGTTTGTAAATGTAGCCAGTGAATGCTGCAAAATAATGCAAGGCTATCATCACATTTAGATACATTTAGATAAAAGTACACTTCTACATTTATTTAAATAAGTTATTCTAAAGGCATCTGCTCCTATATTTTTGTATCCGCTGATCATTCAAAAAATTAAAAGAATGTAGAGCTGCACCTTCACTTGAACTTGAATGAACTCATATGCAGCCCAAATGGAGACCAGGGATTCTTATGTCAAGTTTTCTAGTCATTTCCAAAAGTATTTTACGTTTTGTGAAATATACATCACACCTGACCCTGGAAGGATTCACAGCTGCTTATGAAGTGAGAATCATAAAAGCTTGAAACCGGAGACTAGAGTTTTTTTTTATTTTTTTTTCCTGAAAAAGCTTTGGGAAACAAAATAATGTTTCAATACAAATCAATTAAAAAGTCAGTTACAACAGTGTACAGTTCTGGAAACATGCCTGTAATCCAAAGCTCTCATATATAAAAGCAAATTTCCCTATAAAAAAATAATGGAAACTCAGATGATTCGTTCCACAACCCAAAAATACTGTAATGAATACAAAATATAAAACAAATTAACCTGCACTTAACTGGAGTGAGTGATATTGTGTAGGACGACGTTTACACACACACACACACACACACACACACACACACACACACACACACACACACACACTATACGATTTGTTGGATCACTGGAATATTTTTCTTCTCGTGTGACTTTAACAAAGGAACCTCTCTAATGACGCTTGCTTTCGCCTCCTTTTGAGGATTTTACAGAAATGTGCCATTGCGTTGTCATTAAACAGATTCATACTACTCGTATTTCAAGACCTCGCTCGTTTTCGAGTTAAAATCTATTCGAAATTTTTGCTCGTCTTGCAAAACACTCAGACCAAGTCACTCGCAATCCAAGGTTTAAGTGTATTACTGCAGAATACTTATGCTTCATTTCTCTTTTTCCCTTTTCCTGGCACTAGTCCTATTGAAGATGTAAAGACCAACAGAATGCAGCTAAGTACAAATAATATTTCTCAAAAACACAACAACTTCTGACAATAAAAAACTGTCTATTTATAATTGCATGGCTAATCTCTCTGTAGCTTTCTATGTGTTTTTAAATCCTGCACTATCCACTTCCAAATATGTGTGATTCCTGTGGTGATTTCCTGGTCTGAGAAAACACTACATGAATGCACCATGAAGTTCATTGCACCTGCCAACGTGTTCATGCATATGTGCATGGCTGTGTGACGTATTATCTGAAACAGTCAATCGTAATGAACTTCCTCCTGTGCTCAGAGTGAGCACATGGCTGCTGTGTTAAGTGAGAGAGAGAATGAGAGGAAATACACTTCAAAAGCAGAGCGCAAAAGCAGATTTTCATTTAAGAATCAGTCACAAAAATAACAACATATATTAGCTATTGTACTCTGAGTATTGTACTCTGTACTTTTGAGTTCTGCAAAATGTCTTAATTCCAAAAAATTAAAAGTTCTTGGTATAAAGGAGGTCACACAGTACATATTGCAAGACCAAGCAATAAACATTGTGATGTTTTTGTACCAAGATAATTCTTTAACTTCTTTATTTTTCTCATCCCTACTCAAAACAATATGAGATGGTGAATTCCCAAGAGTTGTATATACAGTATAGGTAACAATACTATACTGTATATACAACTCTTGGGAATTGTATATACAGTATACAATTCTTGTTAGGTACAAGAGCACTGACAGAAGAATTCTCTTTAATGTCAGGAAAAGACCAGCAACTGAAGCACGCAATGATAGTGATCAAAGAGAAGTGATTTTGATTTTACTTTTATAAGCAAACAAAGTAGTACATAAAAATGTATGGTATATTGCAACCACTAGTAAAAATGTCAGTAAAAGGAAGCCATATGGTTTTAATGTCTGCATGAACAAGCAGTCAAGAGGTTATATTGCAGTACAGTCAGTAATTAAAACATCATTATAATGTTATTAGCAAACACCTTGCTGCATTATACAGTATTTAATAAAAAGTAAAATTTCTCAGCTTGCCAAAGACTTTAAAGACTTTAAAATTCCATGTCATATAAAAGATATGAATGCCTACTAAGGTGCAAATGAATATTTAATAACCTTGAGTTAGACCTGCACATGTTCTTAAAGACCTGCCAAGTTGATGATAAGATTGACATCTGGACAATGATAAGATAAGTATCCACCTAGCACCATGTAATGAACACGTGCTACTGCTTGTGCAGTGGTGCTGCACAGTACACATGGGCATTTGTAAAACTTGACATAGAATGGAATGGTAAGAATGTAGTGCATGCATGATGAATACCGTAAACTCCTCATCACATGTTCTGTCAACCACATGACCACTGTGTCAGCTTATTCAAACTTAGCCACCCATTTTCATACTACTAATGGTTAAACCTAGCCTCGTTCAGCTCTTAAGAAACAGATGGGCTGGAGTATTTAGTTCCATATCAGTCATGGTCGAACTTTCATTAATGTATTTGCACTATAAAATTAACTGGCTTGCTAGTATGACTATCCTATCCTTATTCAGCTTTTAAGAAACACAAATAGTCTGGTACATTTTGACTATTAACCTGATTACTTACTAGCCTGGAGATTTATCCTGCTTTGGTGTGCAGTACAAACAACCATGATAAACTTGATAAACAGGCAGTACAACTTTAAGTTAAAAAAAATAAGTAGAGTAACCTTTAAGCAGTACAATAAACAGAAACAGAAAAACAGTGAGGTACCCAGGAGAAGCTATGCAACGGCATGTTCCAGACATTTTCTACACACAGGGATGTTTTCTTCTCATACACAAACACTGGAGACCCAAGGAAATGTGCAGAAGCTGTCAAAAATGACTTTTACATAACAGTTTCCCTTTAAGAGAAATCACAAGACTGGCTTCACATTAGCAGCAGAGGTTGTCTTCTACAAATATTACAGACATAACTGAGACCCAGAGGCTCTTCTGCTCTAATAGCTTGCCAAATGGATCAGAGGCAAGAGGGAGTGATGGAGAATGAAGCCTGTGGCATGAACTGTTCCAGCGAAGACCTCTAGCTGAGATGTGTTGATGCAACTGGAGTCATGAATGCCATCATCTATAGTGCAGTTGAGATCAAGTGTGGGTTAAAAATTTATATTTTGCGGCAGCACAGACACAGAGGGAAGTTATTATCATTAATGCACCAAGCAATATGCTACATAAGGAATTCACTGCAGCTGCACTTTGGAGTAAAAAAAGTATCTTAACAAACATGAATATCAATTATTAAAGGGGGCATTCAAGTCTAACGTTTGTCACCTGTCATCACTCACTGCTGCGCCACATGGACAGCATAAACTGTAGCGAATGAATAAATGTAAATTTACTTAAAAACCTTTGGATGGCTATGCTGTGAATGTGCTTTCAATTCTGGATAGTGTGGAAAAAGTTGAGCTGTAGTAGTTTTAGTACTGTTCTTTTTTCCAAGTTCATGCTGGCTATAGTGTATAAATCAAGCCGGTCATGTCAATAAGCATGCCTGGAGGCAGTTAGGTTCCCACCCGTATCTCATCTCCTTGAAACAAATTGCAGCAAGACTGAACTGCTGTAAATGCCCGGAGATGGTTTCTAATGTCAAGATCTCCCCGGAGAACCACTATTCAGAAAAACAACCTCCAATTATACCACCCTAACTCAGTCATTCAGTTGTGTCCAACATCAGGTGGATCCAGCCATTTCTCTTCATGCAGGGCGCTCAGGTGCTTATTCAGTCCCTTTTCATTCTGAGACTGGACTACTGCAACTTACTCCTGGCATATCTTTCCATAACTGATCCAGAATGAATTGTCTAACTAATTTTTCATAGTTTTTTTTTTTAGAAACACAGATGCTTTTCAAAGTCAGAAAGGAACATTTGCCAAATGCTGTAATGTAAATGTCAACCTATCACTTCATTCAACAACCTACTGTACTTGCTTATTCAATTTAACCAATCCTCAAATCTTCTAAGACCAATAACTACCACATAAACAGACATGGGTCTGCACTACTCCTTTTTCTAAGGTGTTGTCTCAGCTCTGAAATATTCGCCCCTTAAACTTTCCAATTTAGTACCCCCTCAACAAGACACTGCACTGCGTAAAGGTTTATGAGCATGTCTTTCTCCAATCAGCTTTAGGTCTGCAAAGTTTATGACTGTTATAGGCCTATAATAAAGTCTGTTGATATGATTAGGTTGAACTAAAGAAGTGCTGAGACATGGGAATTGCATCTTAAGGCATTAGAACTGTACTATACCTTCAGATAATTAGAGAAATAGCTTAATACATAAATGAAAATGTCAGTACTTTGAAATAATAATTCTTTATAGCCTCAGACCTGTGAGGTCCACAGCTCATATATCTTTAAAGATTTCTGTGCTCTATAGACAATCTTAAATCATGACTAATTGGGTGTATTGGCAATGACAGGGCAAGCTGCATATAAACTGAGCCAGAGTGGCATCTCCAGTTGTCATAAAACACTTGACGCTTTACACAGCTTAGGCACAACATTAAAACCAATCCATTCCCTTAATATTTCACCTCAGGCAGAAATGGACACTTCCTAAAGTGAACTTCATGAATCTCTCACTCAACACCAGACACATCACTGGGATCCAGAGGTCACTGCAGCAGGGGACTTTTACAGAATAGATCTTAAAAACACACCTGCCCCATCAGGGGCATAAGGAACTTGGTCCATTGGCACATTACATTCAAAGATGGCTACAAGACACCAACAAGTCTCAACCACATTCTGGGAAATTAGACCATGCCACCATCTTCCTTATGCCTACATACAAAAGCTTAAACGGGAAGCTCTGGTTCAGAGGAAGGTCACATGCTGAACAGACCAAATGGTGGTTGCTTTGCCGGACATTCTAGATGACGCAAATTAGCACTTGTGGGACAGGTGCAGCTCTTGACATCATCGTGTTTGTCGAAGACCAAAAGGATGTGTGCCACTCTATGATCTCAACTACATATGCAAGGCATATCAACAGAAACATAGATGAGTAAAAAGTTGGGTCCCATGAGCCGAAAAGGACAGTTTCAAAAATGTGGTTCTGGAAGCCCGTGAATCTATGACCCTTCAAAACAGTGAATGTGCTTGTCTCCAATGTTTATAAAGGGTGAACATTTTTTATGCTTAATTTGGGGCTGCGGTAAACAAGCCCAATGGTGCTTACAGCAATAGCAGTGTTCACAGTGCTATCAGCAGTAATGGCAGCATGCATGCCGAGAATGGGAAACGCTCTCATTATCTCAGAGCAAGACGTGAGGAAGGCTTTTAGAAGAATGAACACCAGGAAGGCCCCAGAACCAGTTGCCCTCTCCCTGAAGTACTCTGCAGTTACTGGTACTGATACTGGTTCACTAGGACACCATCATTCTAAAAACTATTTGGGGTTGTAATACTGTACAGTAATAATATGCACACAGAACACATTTTAACTACTAATTTAACTATTTCAGGAAGACATAGTTAAATTAGCACTTAAATTAGCACTTATGCATCATTGAAGACTGCCAGTGACTCAGTTGTTCAGAAATTTAGAGGGAATTTATTCCGTCATCTATAGTAGGTGAAAGAACAGAGACGAGTCTTAATGCATGCCTTCCTTGTACCTTAAGAGATGGTGGGACCAGTATGGCAGTGTTAGAGGATCAGAGGGAGTGTGGTGCACTGTGAGGTGTGATAAATGCTTTGAAGTGAGTGGGTGTTGTTCCATTTTGGCTCTGCAGGCAAGCAGCAGTGGTTTAAATCTGATGTGGGCAGTTACAGGAAGGATGTGGTGGGAAAACCTTGGAAGGTTTTAAAAGTCATGAAGGTGCACTCTGGATTAGTTGCAGAGGTCAAATTGCATGTCTCTGTAGTCTAGTTAGAGGTAAGGTTAGTGAGTTTAAGTAGGGTTGAGAGGAAACTGGTGACCTTGACCGGTCAAAAAAAGGTGCTAAATTTACCAATTATATGTAGAATATGCTTATAACCTGATAACCCCTATATAACCAATATCTTAGTTAGAATTGCCAAGAATTCACCCCTTAAGGGAGACTAAAAAGAAAACTTCCAAAGAACAACAAAATGAGTGGCAAGAATCAAGTTCAAGGTGGCAATAAGACAGACAGACAAACAGACAGACAGACAGATAGATAGATAGATAGATAGATAGTACAAAAGTCAGAATCCA
Source organism: Clarias pachynema (assembly GCA_030014365.1). Lineage (NCBI taxonomy): Eukaryota > Metazoa > Chordata > Actinopteri > Siluriformes > Clariidae > Clarias > Clarias pachynema. The sequence continues at coordinate 10,304,717 of JAQMYL010000017.1, read as the reverse complement.
TTCCAGTAAAGAATGAATTCAAGATAGAGCACACTCACTATTAAAGCACACTGAATACAGCTTCGATATATCGTAATAAGCTTTTCTGTTTGTATGACTGTGTCACCACTGTCAAGTTTGCTAACAAAACTTTTGTGTTGGGTCTGACCTCTGATTAGGATAAAAATGACTAACTGGAGGACAGTGAAGATGGTAGATTTGCACCATCTAGAGAATTGACACAGGAAGCATCATAATCAGCAATGAGCAGGACAGGCAGATCCAAAGGCAAGCGCTTGTGTGATCAAGTCAACACACCTAAAGTCTATCTAAAGCAAGGACTGCTGGGCCAAGGCCAGGAAGATAATAAAGGACTTTGGCCGTGAGAACAATATACTCTTCTCTTGGTAAAAACATCTGCGACTAGACCTTGGACTTTTTTTTCTGCACGATACCCAAACCCCTTACATTCCTGTCAATATAACAGCATATATTTATAAAATGTATTATATGTTGGCAATTGAATTTGATTAAAACTACCTCAGCCTGATTTTGTACAGTTCACTTTATTGCACATACAACTGAAAACATGAGCTTTCTCATGTTTAATTCTTAATTCTTGTATAATTGTACTGTACTGCTGCCACCTATTTCTTAAATACATTTTTTTTTTTTTATTCTTCTTGTAGTAAATAATGGTTGACATTAATTCTATGTCGAAATAAGAAATTCTAAAGTCGAAATAAGAATTTCACTGCACATCATACTGTTTATGGTTATGGGTGTGACTTAAAAATGTAAATTTAAAGAAAGACATTCTTTGTACTATTTATTTATTTATTTTAATATAACAGATTTTTTATGTTTTAGTAATAGTATTTTTTATCTTTATCTTTTTTCCTTTTGCGTTTATTATCCAATTTTGTATGAGGTATTCTATACAGTGTATACAGTACTTACTTGCCTGTGATTTTATGTAATTTTGTTAAATTATATGAATATAATTTTTTCCCCTAAAAACATCTAGTCTGATTTATTTTTATCCACACTATACTTTAGATTACTATACATGTATGTGCGCGCACACACACACACACACACACACACACACACACACCGCTATAAGCATTTAAAACACTTAAGCCAGAGATTCCCTGTGACAACACCTCTTTGGAATGCAGATGACAGAGGGTGTTCTCTAAGAATTAGGACCTGACGCAAATCAAGGGAAGGGTCAGCTCACAGGTTTAGCCCGTTTTCATTGCTTCATCTTTCATCAGATACTATGTGTGTGATAATGAATATATTGACACATATAAATACAGAACTACATACAGTATTGCTTTAAAATATCAGATCTGACTCATGAGTTAGCTCATTTATGAGGAATTGGGCACAAAACTTGCAATCCTCTAACATTCTCTTTGGATAGTTCATCACATCATCAGACTATTATAGTAATAACTAAGTTTTACTGCTACTAATAGCAACCGAGCATGAAACCGTAACTCCTGAGGTGAGTCAGCTCATCCGAGTTGTCTTCTTATCAGGATCTCCACCCTTATGAGGTGCAGTTGAGGCTTGTGTTGTAAACATTGCTGTGGAAACGTCAGAAACACCTGAAGTCCTAGTAATTCCATAGATGCATCTTTTCCATGCTTCCAGTGACCTAATACAAGTGCTGCGTCCTAAAATGTGTGCTACGGGTACACGTATAATATTAATAACCAAAACATACAGGCTTTGGCTTCCCTTATACTTTTTGGCACTTCTGGATGACAAATGAGTCACTTGCCTAGAACACCTAAAAACATTTTGCATCCTTCAAGTTAGACTCATAATAAGGTTAGCAACAGTACTGTGCAAAATATTTTTAAGACACCCTTAATTTATTTATATTTTGCTTCCAAAGAGCCAGACATTAATTGTTTAATGTAATTGTTTCTTGAGGAACAGGTTCTAGAGGCTTCCTGAAGGATTTCTTGCCTCTCATTTTCAGTCCGGTCCCTGTACTGACCAATTTCAGAGGAATTAAATTTATTTATTTGTTTGTTTGTTAAGCCACACAGTGACCTACTGTATGAATCATTCAAGCATAAAAAAATAACATCTAGAAAAGCATGAACCAGTTATAAATCAGGTGTAGATGATGACAGATGATCAGGTCTGTGATGCTGTGATACTGGTGATGCTGAATGCTGAGTGGTTGGAACAGATGAGAGGTGAAATGAGGATGCTGCTAAGGTTGTTACACAAACAACCAATTTCTAAATAGCATTTTATGCACTCTGCAGCCTGTTACAGTAAAACATTTGTTCCCATTTCCTTAAATTAATATACATAATTTAATTTCATTTAATATGAGGGGTGGTTCAGGGCTTTTGCACAGTATTGTAATATTGAGAAAATGTTTATCTATATTTTTACATGCCAACTTTTAAAGACTAAATATAAAATAAAATGTAATTATATTGAATTTTAGAAAAAAATGTTTTACTGCAGAATCTCTGTAAAACTCAAATCTACAAACAAAAGTCTTACTCAATAACAATTACCATAAATATCCAATAGACAACTAGCATTCTGGTGTTACTTAAGAGTTTGTTATACAGCCTGAACATTTTGTAGTTACTATAGTAACTACTCAAATTACACAAGTCTTACTGTATATGAACCACACATAAAAACAAACTTTTTCTTTCTCGAGTCTACAGGTTTCGTTCCAAATCACTATTTCACAGTACAGTAGCTTAAACTAGAATTAGAGCAGAAAAATGAGAAGTGAAATGCAATATCATGTCATATACTGGTGATAGCATGGATGTTGATCAAATTAAAATAACTGCAGAGCTGTGGATACCAGTATAAAGGATTTCTCCTTTATTCGGGTGCCATAAAATTATTACATACTAAGTGTGATTGTGGTAATCCTGGATGCCAACTCCTGTGCTCCTAAAAGTTATATAATACTGCACATTATTTCACAACACTAAAAAACCAATGAGACGCACAAATTGGAGCAAAAAAAGTCCACTTTGGAAAATGGACACGGTGCCGCCTAGAATAAACTATGTATTCAATGGTAATATTCATTACTGCAAGATAGCCAAGCAAATCGTAAATGTTTGGTCATTATGTGCTGTTGTAATTAATCTGCAATAAGCAGGCTAAAGTGCAGGCTTCAAGAATCAAATGTGATGTAACCTGCTGAGCTGATTAGTAAATCAGAGAGTTTGCAACAGAGTTTGCAACAGAGTAGAACTTTCTCAGAATAGCTGTGTCAGCATAGGCAAAGAAGATACAGTTACATAAGACACATGTTAGGCATGCGTACATAGAATATAATTTATAGACTTTATATAGTATGCCTTAATGATACTGATAATATTTCTGCTGTATTTCATATCTTTATGACATTGTTGAGGCTTTCTAAGAAAACACAAAGAATCACAAAACAGTTTGATTAAATTCCTTTGGTATCCAAGATGTATTTAGTAATAAAATTTAGTTTTAATTACAAACATCCTGTCACGCCACTCTGTTTTTACTTTGGTTAATGGGTGGGTCAAAATAATATGTACTCTGGTTAATATGCACTAATTTAATTGAATTAACTTTTATAAAAGACAAATACATAATTTTTTGACATAATCTTCTCTTAGGCGGCAAAGTGGCGTAGTGGTTAACACCGTCTGGGTCTGGGTTCGCTTCCCGCCCTAGGGTCTGTGTGCATGGAGTTTGCATTTTCTCCCCATGCTTGATGGGTTTCCTCTGGGTACTCTAGTTTCCTCCCACAGTCCAAAGACATGCAGATTAGGCTAACTGGCATCCCCAAATTGCGCGTAATATGTGAATGCACGAGTATTGACCAAAGGTCACCATCCCTAGTTGGACTACAGAGGTTCCTAAATGGATGGAATCTCCTCTCGCTTTTCAATACATTTCAATCTGTTAACAAGCTTTCGTATTCCCACTAATGCAGAAATGAATCTTTGTTCTCGTAGGCTGCTTTCAGGAGACCAAACAGGTGAAATTCCGATGGAGCAAGATCAAGACTATAGGGAGGATGCTTTAACACCTCAAAGTTTTGGCAGAGTGTGCGGATGTGCATTAGCGCTCCTGTGTTCAATCCGAAGTTTAGGCTTCAGCTTTTCAATAAGCATCTCAATGTAATGAGCACTGTGGATTGTTTAACCTGTTTACTGATAATGTTCCAATACTGGCCCTTGAGAATCTCAGAAAACTGTAAACAACAATTTTCCAGCTGATGGTTGACTGTTGAACTTTGAGGATGTTTCTGTTCCATACTCTCAGGCTCATAGTGATGAATTGATGTCTCATCACCAGTAATGATTCTCTTCAAGAAACTTTCATCTTCCTTATAGTATCTAGGAACTCTTCTGGTTATGCTCTTCCAGTAGTTGTTTCGGCACCATGTGCACCCTCAGACCATATACAAAAAAAAAGAAAAAAAAAAACACAAATCACTGCACGCTGCTCTTCATTCACATGCGGGACATCCATTTTTGCTCACACCGCAGTTACAAATGAATTGAGGCAATATGTTCACACCTGCACAGCAGTGACTGGGGAGACAGTAGCCTTGAACAGAAAGCGTTGATAAGACAGCCAGCAGAGGTTTTAATATAACTGGAGTGCAGATAATTTTTGATTCCCCTCATACATTATCCACATTGCTGTTTGATTACCTGCTGCTAAACTTACTTGCTTCATCTCTGCCTAAACAGAGTGCTTAAGTCGGTCAGGCTCTTACGTCTCCGTGTCTGTGCGCTCTCCTAAAACAGATTTAAAAGCTTTAACTTGAAAATTCTTATATATCTATCTTATATCACCATGCTTGTCATCTTGTATATCACAAACTTTTCAAGCCGAGCCACAGCTGTTATTCAGCGCAACTGCATCTACTGTACGTCTACGTTGGATTTATCATAGATATAATATTTAACATCACTGAGCATGGTGAGTGAGAAAAGAAACTCTTTGACTTTTTAAGGCGTTAACCCAGTAATCAAGTATTAAATGACACTTTCCTCTGTGACATCAATGGCACACAATCGCTCATTTACTACAACAATAAAACTGACACATTAGCACCAGAATTGCTAAACACAACAATATTTCAAAATAAAGCTTTTACCATGTTCGAAAATTTTGTGCACCACCTTAAAATCTTGCATTGTCCATGGGTCATTACTTGCCAGAACGCAGGTCAGACAAATGGCTAGATTCCAGATGCATTTCCACATGACAGCAGAACACCTAATCTAAACAATCTGAGATTCTGGGAACGAGACATTTTTACTACAGGCCAAACCCAGAGTGGTTTTGTCTCTAGGTTCTAAGAGCGCAATTAAAAGTCATACTCTTACAGGTAAGTGTGGTGGAATTGTGTATTAGTGACATGAAATATCATATTTGATCATATAGCAAACTGTATATTTTATTATATTATTCTCTTATAATGTACAATTTTTGACAGCATGGAGGCACTCAAGCAATGTAAAAGTTCCTAATACAAACAAACTGGTAATAGATAGCTTATGCATTGCTCAACATCATCATTAAGCATTTTACATGCATTAGGTAGTGATAACATCGGTCACGAAGAGTTCAGCCTGGTCTGTGTTATCATTAACTAATGTGGCTCATGTGTACATGTAAATTGTTCTCCGATAAGACTACAATAAAACATAGTTTATGATAATTAAACCCATTTATTGAACTTTCCATTGAATTTTGCAGGAACGCACACATAAAAACTTGAACTGTTAAATTTATGATGCTATTGAATCAGAGGCGAACTCTGCTGGACACTGCTCTTGGCACTGTACAATTTCTTCCTTGGAGGCTCTGGAAAAGACATTTATCTCTGCCCAATTCAAGCTGCTGGCATGAAAGCTAATACTATTGGGTTTATTCAGTTAATTAAATCATTATTTGCTTTGTAAGACAATCTGTATCACACATGCGCAAAAATACATTATAAATGTACACTCAATAAGGGCTAATTACATGCATTATAAAATCAATTGCTATAACTACACTGTATTTTCCTTTGATGATCATAAGTTTGGACAGCAATGTGCCAGTACTTCCAACTAAGGTTTTATGTCTGATGGCATCATCAACAAACAAAGGTTGCCCTCTAGTGGAGTTTGGGCTGTTATGCGCATCAACACAAAAAGTGTTCTTTATTGCATCCGCTAAACAATAAATACTGTGTGTCTAGTGTCACACTTTTCTTCTCCATTTTTATGATTGATGGTTGATGTGAACATGATTTTTTTGTATTTAACAAGCATAAATAGTGCATGTGCAGTGTAACTGCAACAGGTTGTTGATTGTATAACTGCATAAACAACAAGGTGAACAGGTGTTCCTATTAAAGTGGCCTATGAATGTAATGTCCTAGAAAATGCTCACATTTATACCACATCACAAAACCAAGATAAATGTCAATATTTATAATATCTAAAAATCAACCTCCTTATTTAGTGAGGCAAAGTGTGACATAGAAGAGTAACTTCAGTTGCAGGATATATTTCTGCTAAAAAAGTAAAGAAGACAGGATCATGAAAATGTACTTTTTTTAATGACTGCTTGAGGAAGCAAGCAAAAAACAAACAAACAAAAAAAAAACATTGTATCTGATTACCTGCCACAACTTTGTTTTGTAAAAAGAACGTTTTTGTTCATAATCCAAAACTGTAAGAAAACTCTATAAAGTGAAATATTCCGTGTGGGCATAGGCACCATATCCTATGCCATATCCTATTTTGTTTTCCTTCATATTAAAGAAAACAATTGCTCTTTCACCCTTTTTATTTTTCTATTAACATTTAAAAAAATTTTCTTTAACAAATTATGTAATGTTAAAACTATTTTAAAAAATCCAATATTATTTCAGTATCCGTTTTATTCAAAAATAGGTTTTATTGTCAGCTTTACATTTGAATATGTCAGGAAACTATTACTCAAAATTAAGAAGGTTAAAAAAAAAAGGGTTGCCCTAAATATCACTTGACCAATGGACATGAAAGATGTATGTCTGCTTAAAAAAAAAAAAAATCAGCAAAATTCGAAACTGCATAGAAAAGAGGAAAAATGCTGAAAATTAGTTCTTACTGTTTGCCTTTGCAACACTTAGGTGTGATTTTTTTTTGCTTATTATTGTTCTTGCAGATATTGTTCTTGAGATTTGAGATTCTGCACTTCATATGATACCACAGCATCAAATTGAGCGTCATCTAGTGATCAGATTGTAGCATTACAAGCCTTTTTGACAGCAAACAGCATAATCAGAACTGTGCACTAAATGTTCTCAGCACAATCAACACATTGTAATGTACCCAGGTGTGCCAATATAACTGCATATTTTGTACAATCAATGTGACATCAACGAACACTGTTTTTTATGTCTGAGTCTGCCTATACATGTTCGAGCATGCATGTACAGTATGAGCGTAATATGTATTATTAAATGTTGAAGGAAAGGCACTGGGTGTTAATTAGGGTTTATCCCCAAGTGTTTGCGCAAAAGTGTGACCAGTAAGTGTGAAATTTCGAGTTGCAAGTCCGAACTTGCCTGTACTTTTTTTTTTAGCCGTCTGAAGCCAAATTATCTTGAAATGCTTTAAAAAAGCATTTCAAAAACTGGATCTATTTAGGCATGTTATTTAGCTTTAAGTTATAATAAATAAAGTTAATTGTAAAGAAAATTCCATTTTACAGCAACAACTAGGAGTGTTGGCACGTATAACTGTGTACAAGGAGAAATGCTCTGTAAATATGGTGGCGGAACTTGTGTTGTGAGGTTCTTTTGAGACTAGTGGTCCAAGGGTTCTTTTGACGATTAAAAGATTTTAAGATTTTTAAGCCCAGCTGAGCTGCCTCTGCCAGGAAGTAAGATTTTAGCTCTTTGAACCTTTAACAAATTAATGACCATAAATTTGAATTGAACCGCTTAACAGACGATGCCATCTCTCACCTTCTTCATACATCACTCACTTACCTGGACACTAGGAGGGGGAATTATGTTAAAATTGTCTTTGTCAACTACAGTTCAGCATTTACCACTAGAATTTCCTCCACACTCACCACCAAGTTAGAGCATCTGGGACTCAGCCCATCTCTGTGTCAGTGGATCCCCAACTTCCAAACTGGTAGACCATAGGCAGTAAGTACTGTATGGGCAGACATGTCTCAGCCTTCCTCACCCTCAGCCCTCAGAGTCCCCCAGGGTTGTGTTCTGAGCCCCCTGCTGTACTCATTGTATATGTATGACTGCATAGCCACTACCAACTCCACCACTCTCAGTAAGTTTGCTGACGACCCCGTCGTGGTGGGCCTGATCTCTGACAACGACGAGACGGCCTACCTGGAGGAGATTAGGAATCTGGAGAACTGGTGCCAGAGGAACAACCTCCTGAACGTCAGTAAGACAAAGGAGCTGATAGTGGTCTTTGGTCCAAAGCAGGAAAGGAACTACCAGAGCCCAGTGGAGAGCGTGGACAGTTTCAGATAGCTCGGTGTTCACATCATGCAGGATCTGTCATGGTCCTGTCACATCAACACCATGGTAAAAAACGCCCGGCAGCGTCTCTACCACTTCAAGACTTTTGACTGCCCTCTAAGGTGCTTAGGAACTTTTACTCCTGCACCATAGAGAGCATCCTGACAAGAAACATTGCAAACTGGTTTGGGAACAGTACCATGTAGAACAGATGAGCTCTACAAAGGGTGGTGCAATCAACTGAGTGCATCATCTGCACCAAGCAACCTGACCTGAACTTAATCTACAGCAAGCGGTGCTGGACCAAGGCCAGGAAGATCGTGAAGGACCTCAGCCACCCCAACAATGGACTGTTTTCTCTGTTGCGGTCAGGAAAGCGATTCCACTCCCTCAAGGCCAACACAGAGCGACCTAGGAGGAGCTTCTTTCCACAGGCTATACGACCAGAATGCTCAATCAGAACTCATAGAAACACATAGGACACTCTAACAAATCTCACTACATCACACATTTTGCACACACTGGGACTTTGGACTGTAACTTTGCACATTATTCTGCACATTCTGCACATTGTCTTGCCCATGACACTTCAATTCTTTTTTGTTTTAATTTATCATTTTAATATTTTATCATTTGTGCATAATGTAAATTTAAGATTTTTTTTTTTTTTTTTTTTTTTTTTTTTTACAGCTAAAGGTTATTTTTAAAAATATTTTTAGATATTTCTAAAAATTTATTAATAAAAAATTTGTAAAGTATTTCATACTTTATATTCTTATTAAAACTTTTCTTATTTTTTATTTTTAGGTCATCGGCTGTCATATAAGCATTTCACTTTATTTCATACTGTGTATGACTGTGTATGTAACAAATAGAATTTTTGCACTAAAAATCTGTGCACTAGTTATATCCATATTTAAGACATTTAAGACATGTATTATCTGAACTGAATGGACCTTACATAAAAAAAGACTACTATACTATACTATAGACAGACTATATACACAACCAGTCAAAAGTTTGGACACACCTTCTAACTCCATGGTATTCCCTGATTTTTATGTATTTATCCATTGAAGGAGTCCAAAATATGCAATAATCCCCTTTAAACAGTTGATATTCAGATGCATCTGCTACTTACTGTATGTTCTGTAAAACCTTCATAACGGCTGTAATCTGAAGTGCTATAAATTAGTGATTTTTTAGGCTGGTAACTCTAAATGCAGCAGAGGTAAGTTTTGGTCTGGCTTTCCTGGGAAGGTCTTCATGAGAGCCAGTTTCATCATGGTGCTTGATGGGTTTGCACCTGACAATGCACCTGACAATACTGTTCTTGCAAGAACTGTTCCAGATCAGCTGACCTTCGTGTCTTAAAATAACGATAGACTGGTGTTATGGGTTCATTACCCAAAACCATACGTGTTATTTCATAGTTTTGAAAAAAAATCCAATATTGTTCTAGAATGCAGAAAATAAATCCAAACTTGTATGCAAACTTTTCATTGGTGTGGCCAAACATTTGAAGAAACTACATCAACCTCACATCAACCTCCAGCCTGCTTCATGACACACAGAAAATGCTGCCTTTTCTATACACAAATGAACACTCTCACATTCTCAATCACCATCTTCCAAAATCATGAACACCACATAATCATGCATAATCACCCACACAAACCAACAGTTCTCTGTGAAGTATCTGCTCAAAGTTCCCTGACATTACCAATGCCTTTTCCCCTTGTATTTTAATTTAAGCAACATCACACGAGAGGATGTGTTGTTGTACTGAATATCAGCACTGCTGTGATGTGGTAGTAGGCACAAGGGAGTGGCCCAACAATTATTGTAACTAACAGGGATGTAAGTAGTTTTCGATTTTTGCTGGCATTGTTTAGCCAAAAGGTGAGGAGAATAAACTATGGGGTGGTGGACAGTCCTGCCAATCTTCTACATAGCTCTTTATGTCTCCATCTATTTCTCTTCAGAATAACTAACAGTTAACATTTAGTTAAGAATAACCAACTGTTCCAGGGTTTAATCCCAAACATCGTAAAACAGAAAGCTAGTATGATATGTAGAGTGAGTGTAGTTTCCCTTGTCCCACACATCAATTAGTGCCATTCTTCAGGGTTATTGATTATTTGAAGACCTGTGAAGCATATACATACTGTAAAGTTAAATGGCCCATGGATTGCCTCTTGTCAAAATTATCTTCTTCGAAAAAAGTTTTGTACAATCTGCTTTTCACCTGCTTTTTTTTTTTTTTGTAAACATTGCCTGATTTAATCTGTTTGTACATGATCTCGGCCATGCCTGCTGCATGTCTGCAATCATGTTTAATGTTAAGGATTTTTTTTTATTTTTATAAATCATTCTAACCTGCAACTGCTATTGCCTAGGTAACATAATGCACTACAAAAATCCATCTGTATGTGTCTTTGACTTTGTAAAACTTTTTAGAAAGCTGTTCAGCACTAAATATGAATTGTTCTGTTTCCAATAATTATGAAGCCTATTACCCGGGCAATTTTTTTTCCATAAAAATACTATGTAAGTCAGGGGTAGCTCAGTGGTTAAGGCATTGGACAACAGTTTGGAAGGTCCCAGGTTCAAATCCCACAAATACTAAGTTGTCCCTATTGGGCCCTTAAGCAAGGCACTTAACTCTAAATGCTGATATAATGAGATAAAAATGTAAGTCGTTCTCGATAAGGGTGTCTGCCAAATGCGTAACTACTAAATAAATTCTTTAGATTTTTAAGACTTAAACATGGCGTAATTTTATAAGTACAGTATTCAATATTTTGTCTTTGAACTTAGAACTCAGAGTTGTCTTAGGTATTTCTCTATGAACTTTAATTTTGGCATGTTCTCCCATTCATAAATATACATTTTCTCTAACCCTTTCAAATTAGATGGAGAATGTTAATGGAAAGCAAATTTCTTTCCTTTTTTCCCCAGCAGATTTTCATTGCTTACCAGAACAGAAACACATATTTTTTTACAAGCCACTCCTTTGTTGTTTGTGCTTTCGATCATTGTCTTGATACAGCATAAACTTTCACCCTTGACACTGATGTCTGGCTGATTGGGACAGGTTCTTCTCAACAATTTGCTTATATTAGGGTTGACTTATTTTTTACCCATGATAGCAACATTATATCCAGTTCCTCCTACTGAAAAGCAAACTAAAAGGTTGCTACCATCAACTTGTTCCCTGGTGCCAGTAGTGTTACCTGGGTGTTGGGTATTTGCCAAAAGTAACACTTTGCTTTTAGACCAAAAGCCCCAATATCTATAAATCTGAGCTCTTAGATGAAGTCACAGGGGATGTGGCAATGACTCCCAGTCGAATTCCTGTTCCCAGTACAAGGCCCTTGGAGCTGGAGAAAGGTTGTTATGGGTATTTATTCCCAGAATATTAAAGGTATCACTAATGCTGGTAAGATTATTGCCTTGCATACAGTATATCAATTTTACAATTGCTCTCTATTACTCAAAAGGAATGATGACCCATTATGTTAATTATGATGAAATGTCTTGTGTTTTTACAAATGTACAAAGCTATTGTCTTTTGGGGTGTGTTTGTTCAGGTTTCTGCTGAGAAACTACAGTATACCATTCAGGTGTGTGCATGTGTGTGGGGGGCGGGGAGAGAGAGAGAGAGTATTAAAACAATTTACACTAATTTGTGTGATTTATGTTTTAAAATTCTCACCTCTGAGCTCCAGTAGAATGGCCCTGAGCAGCTGCCACAAGCCCGACTGGCACTCTCCCCAAAAGAAACAGCCCTTGATGTTCCTTTTCCGCCCTCGCCGTGCCCACACAGCTCCACCATTGCCAATTCCTGTGCCAGGTCTAACTGGTTCACTGAACGGTGCCAGCCCTGCGATGGTGATCGACGTCGTACCCCATTTGGCCGAAAGGTTTGACCATTGGCCTGCATGCGGCCTGAGCTCTCACTACGGAAATTTTCATGGGGGTTGGCCCGGGGCACCGCTCGTCCTCGCTCATTTGGGAAGGAGAGGGTTACTTGGGCTGGACATGAGCTGGGAAAAAAGTATCGTGATGTGGAGGGTGAGTATCTGAAAGGCTGAGGATGACCTTGAGAGATAAAAGTCTGGCTGTGGTCATAGGGGTTATAGGGACCATAAGTATCATAGGGGTCATATGGGCGGAAAGGGCTAAGTAGGGTAGAGCCAGTTGTGTATTTGGGAGATGAGAAAACTGGAGACATGACGAAAAGCTGGGTGAAGGGTTTTAGCTTTGAAGCAAAGTGATCCAAACTGCAAGAATACATCAAATACAGATGATTAGAAAAAGCAGGTGATTACATTTTAAACAAGGTGATATAGATCCACTATGATATGATCACCAAGTTGTTGTAGGTAGGAATTAGCCATTTTTACTGATTAGCTAAGCAAAAGTCTATGATTGCATATTAGTACATACACTGCCTGGCCAAAATAAATAAACAAATAAACAAATAAATAATAATTACCATTTCAGGATAGTTTGGACTTTGGACTTTATGCTTTAAAAGTTTTAATCTTAAAGTGTGTGACTTTTTTAGCCAAGCAGGATATGTACGAATTTAGTCTGTATTTACTTACATTAGGAATCCCATCAAACAGCCTTATTAGTACCAACGTCCCTACTTAATAACTACCTAGATCGTGAGTGCAGCAGGTGATCATGGTAATGACTTATTGTAATGGTCCTACCCTAATATTTAACCAAAGAAAGTACCCACATAGTTATTGTAACTGTTCTCAACGGGCAGTGAAAAAACTGAAAAAAGAAGATATTTCTGACAGCCATGTTTCTTCAATGGTATTGAGTTGTAAGTAAGGAGAATTACAAGCATGACTTTACTGCCAAGGGTTCCTGCATTTCTGCAGTGTTTTTCTATGTTTTTCTACTAGAAGACATCCGTCCTTATGCTGCTTTCCCAATGAGGAAGCTATTATGTCAGCACGTCAGGATGCCCACTGAGGTAGCCAACAGAATATATGATTATATTTTGAGCTCAAATATTACAGTATATTTAAAATATTACAATATTACAATATTTACATAAAAACACCTACAGAGAATGATGCAAGGAAGATTCTTTTTAAATAAATAGGTCGTTATCAGTAAAAATAGACACAGCAATAGAAAATTCATTATAGATTTATTACTAATAGGGTGAGGGATTAAAAGAAAAAATATATAAATTGTGTTAGTAAGGTTTTGGGCAGGGCAGTGGTGGCCCAGGCAAGCCTCTGGGTTGCTGATTGAAAGGTTGGGGGTTCGAGCTCTGGCATCGTCGGTTGGCCAATGTTGGGTCCTTGGGCTAGACCCATAACTTTACACCCTGTACAACGCACCACTGCATGCATTGCCAATCCCAATCCCGGGTAGGAAATGGGAGGGCATGAAGGGCATCCGGCACAAAACCTGTGCCGGATCTTATGGATCAAATGATCCGATGTGACAATCTAAAAGGGACAAAGTTAAAGGGAAAAAAAGGTGTTCAGCTACCATAAGGTAGAGCTTCAATATACAGTACAGTAACATAGCATTGATTCTACAAGTCTCTGGAACTGGTGGGATAAACAATGCTCAAAATTTTCAAAACATGGTTTATGTTTCATAAAATCATGGTTATGCTGGAAAGGACTTTGCCCAATTTTTTCCAACATGAAATAAAGGTGATAAGTCAGAAGATCTCTAAAGGGGAAAAAGTGAATGCAAACCACATTGACAAAATTCACAACACAGTATAAGCACTGCTCTTTATTCCTATGAACTGTCATGTGTTGGTATATGAGTTGGGTTACTGAAATGAAATGTAATTACGTCAATAATGAAATGTTAATGTTTCCTTTATCAAGCTTTTAACATATTTTAAAACTTGCATTCTTGTTTATTTGCATAATACAATATTCCTTTAAGCGCGTTGTTAGTCTGATCCCGTTGAAGGGTCGCCACAGCTGGGGTTTAGACATTGGCTGGAAATCGAACCCGGGCCTTCTGCATGGTAGGAGAGAAACCTACCACCGAGCCACCAATGTAAGCCAATTGCAGGACATCTTATGAGTATCTATGAATTTGTCCATGTACGCTTTTAAAAGACAGAACGATGATCTATCATTTTTAAGAATTTTTTACAAAATATTAAATGCATCATTCTCTTTGTAAGAAATGTGAATCTGTCAGTCTGTTTTGCTCATTTTATCATGTAGTCCCTTCACATGTATTACAGCCAGATAAAGGAATTTAAAAATGAATGAAGTAATGTGTGGTTCTGGAGTAAATCATGAATCATGGAAATGAATCACTTTGGTTCTTGAATGAATCACTGTAGTCTCTGTGATTAATAGCTCAGTATTTTAGCTGAGAAATAACATGTATATGCGAGAAAGAAATGTACGCGTTAAAACTTTCAGTTTGGAAAAGAAATGAATGAAAAGGCGAAAGATGTGAATAATTTGTATAAAGAGCACAGGATGGTGGTTGCTTAGTAAGCTCTGTCTATACAGTTACACATCCTGCCGTTGCTATAAACACTCGGAGGCAGCGAAATTAGGAAGCAAATCGTTTATTTCAGAACAGGAGAGGAGATTAAGGCGAGCTGGCTGACCCTGACTAGTAAAAATAAAGCAGATTATGTCACACTTTGTGGCCTACAAACTAATACTGCCGCTTTTGCTTCTTCTCTCTGCGTAGGACAAATATTCCCTCTTACCGGAGGAGCTCCGCTTCATTCTCCCGTGTTCCGGGATCCGTTCCAGATCAATTCCGTCAGTATGGTGTTCGGTCGGTGTCACCCAGCCTTCAGCGACGTTACAGAAGAAGCGTGTGTTAATGATAGAGCGAGAAACCAGCGGCTGGGTTTGGCTGGAGCCAAGGCACCGCCCCCAAGCTGTCGCCATGGCGACGTGGCTGACAAACGCGGAAATGAACAAGCTACTGACTTTACTGAAACACTCAGCAGCCAGTGAATCACCTACACCACTCTGACCTAATCCATATTTTTATTCCTTTAGGTACAGCCCTCTTTTATACAGTGTGAAATGAAGAGAGACAGATTATCAGGGCATGTGTATCAGCAATATTGTGGTGCCTTGGCATTTAAAGAAGAGAGTACTTTATTAAGCCCCTAAGGGCTCTTTTAGAAGGGAAGTTGTAATTTTTGCATATCTCAGTTAGGAAGAAGAGGTCAGAGCACAAGGTTAGCCATAATACAGAGCCCCAGAGCACACCTTCCCATCAGAAAGCCAGTAACTTTAACCAGCTTTAACCATTTTTTTTTTTAATCTCATTATACATCTGAGCAGTTTTTAAACATTTTTTAGACGTTCGGATCTATTCTATATCTAAATCTTTTTATTTTTTATTTTATTTTATTTTATTTTATTTTATTTTTTTACATTTTTCTTTAACTAGATTAAAAAAAATATATACATTCCGTTTGGCTTATGGACATAAACACTGAAACACTGTGTTCGGAGGAGACGTGTTTGAGGTATAAATGGAGGGTATTTGGGCATTTACAGGCAAACTTTGGAGGAATGCTATGATTGAGCACCTTGCCATAAGGCAAAAGTGATAACTAAGTGGCTCATGGAACAAAATTTTGGGTTCATGGCCAGGAAACTCTGCAGACCTTAATCCCATTGAGAACTTGGGGTCAATCACAAGGTGGAGGAGGGCGGACAAACAAAATTCTTGATTATGCAAGAATGTAAGAAATGGTAAAA
The DNA here is from genome assembly GCA_030014365.1 of Clarias pachynema. Taxonomy (NCBI): domain Eukaryota; kingdom Metazoa; phylum Chordata; class Actinopteri; order Siluriformes; family Clariidae; genus Clarias; species Clarias pachynema. The sequence goes on along the minus strand of JAQMYL010000017.1, from coordinate 10,288,457 downwards.
CATGGGACATTTTAAGGTTATGTCCTGCTGCTCGGTTGGAACCCCATTTTCACCAAACTGCCCTAGTGGCACTAGTTCTAGGTGGGCAGAATAAACCCTTCAGTGTCACTGTTGTGTAAAAAAAAATAAAATCAGCAGCAGTTCTGGAGTCACCAATGGGACATAAATGAAGGAATAGAGAGCAGCTAATACCTTGTCCAAAAAACATGAGGTAAAGTCTATAATCGTATCCCCACAAGCGTTGGTGTGTCTGTGGTCAGTAAGTGCATATATTGTTTATAATCCCAAGAGAAAAGAGAGAAACACACTCAAGGATTCATGAGAGGAAATAATAGAGTTGCACTTTTGGCATACAATCCTTCTGACTAACTAAACACCCTGAAATAGAATCAAAGTGGGTTGAATGATGTACAGCTCGTGCTTTATTCTCAAAGAAATGTGTGATCATAAAATTGTCCTACAGTAACATTGACATCCTCATCGTCATTTATCAGTAATATGGAGTTTGTTGTATTGACCATGCATCTGATACCAAACCTTTCTCTGTGCTTCCATATGCTCAAGTGTTTTCATTTGTCAAGTCTAATCTGCATGTGCATATAACTTATTCTCCCACGGCTAACCTAATAAATGGTGATTTTCTCAAACTATTCAGCATCACAGTACATGATAATAATACACGTTCATTAAAAAAATGGTCAGTATATACCGGTTTAATGACTAACCCTGTAAAAAATAACATGTCTACTTGAGGACAAATGAAATACTAGTGTTGGTTTTGTAACATATTTCCTCTCCTCCATGGGGTGCCATTTTATTTAACAATAGTGTCATGGGTATACCAAGTTGTATGAATGGGACTTAATCATCTACTAATGATCAGTAAAATTTTCAATACTTTATATGTAACAAACACTTTTCCACCATCATTAATGTGAAAAATAGTTCAGTATGGCAAAAAGCGAAAAAAAAAAGAAAAAAAAATTAAATAATTGAAAATGTTGAGAACTTGAATAGGGAGAAATTACTTTAAAAAAGTCAAATATAAATATGTGGCACTGAGAATTGTAACCACTCATTGCAACATAATCTCCCAAAAAGTGGTGTTTATCGACATCATAATCTACTAAACTGCTTCTCACTATCTCTTCTTGCTAATCTCTGCATTTAATAGCTGAACATCTATAACTAATAAATTCAGATGTTTAAAAAAAAAAAAAAAATTTATGAGGGGGGAACTGCATGTGTTCTCTTAAACAATGGTTTCGAAAGTGGATCTATTTTACACATGCTGGTTTTGCTTTTTAAAGTGTCCATGCAGCAGAATGAGGAGTGCTAAATCACAGTTCTTTGCAGTGTGGTGTGGTTGAAACAGGCACTCCTCCTCTTCTTGTTTTCTTCCTATCTTGCTTTTTCAGCCCCCTTTATTTCTGCCGCCTCTCCTCCTCTTCTCAGCGTGGTCATGGTTTTTAGTTGGCGTTAAGCTCTGCTGAAGAAAAGCACAGAGGCGTGTGTGTGTATCAGAAGCATGACGCAGATGCCAATGGCAACCAGGGGAGAGAGGGGCTGAAGATCTGTGCTGGAACTGGTAGCTATGGAAAAAAAGACAAAGAGCAAAAGATGTGTGGGATCAGTCAGTGCAAACTCTGAGGAGAAAGCTAGAAACATTCAGAGGTAAAGAATGAGAACAAGTCAGATAGATAGATAGATAGATAGATAGATAGATAGATAGATAGATAGATAGATAGATGTGATTGGTGTTCAAGTCAAACCAGGACATGTGATGAAATTTCTGGTCAATAAAAACATAAAACCAATTAACATTTACTGTAAGGAAGATTTCAGGAACTATACGTTGATGAGACTCTTAGCTGAACTGAAATATTTGAATGGTTAACGTTTTAAAGAAGGCCGTATGTCCATGAATGACGATCCTGGCCAAGGTGGCTCGGAGCCACTGTAGTCATTGCAGTGAACATTCAGTGAGCAGAATCGACAGATTACTTATCGCCAACATGTGGAAGAGACGCATTTGTTTGTTGAAACCGGATAATCATTCCTGAACACCACTTGCACCTTACAGAAACTCGGCTGAGACTTATTGCCACATCCTCCATACAGTTCTGAGCTTGTTCCACGTCATTTCCAAATGTTTGGGCCATTAAATGAGTTCCTGGGAGGCCAGGAACAGACAGCCCGATCATGGTACTGAGAACACTTTCTTTTCTACCTTGATGGTATCCAAGCACTAGTGAAACACTGAGATATGTGCCTTAGTGTAGCAGGGGATTATATAGAGAAATAAAGGTTGTTTTTATGAGATTATCATGAAATGGACAGACAGAACATGTAATGTAATACAATGTCAATCATTTTAATCTCAGAGGCTTTTACAGGTGAACAATGCATGGTACCTGGGATGCATGCGGTTTATAAATCATGTGTCCTCTGTTTATTTCACGTTTGCATGCATTTTGGTTTAGAGTTACAGGAAATTGGAAGAACCTGTTAAATAGCGTGAGTGTGCAAGAACAATGCACTTACATAAAACTAAGAAGTTGGTTGTGTGAGTGGGCGCAGTGGTTTTCTGCAGCCACTTAAAACGCTTCAAATCAATCATGTTAATGAATAAACAGATTTTAACATTTTTCTGTCACTGTTGTTTTTTGAAAAGAAGTTCTATCTTTCTCTGTGTGTGAGTGTGTGTCGCTCACCACGGCAACTCTTCCCGTCTCTCTGCAGCATTCCAGTCACACAGCTGCACACTGGGCCTGATACCTGACTAGTGCAGATCTGCTCACAACCTCCATTATCCTCCTCACACCAGTCTGACTCTGCAGCACACACACACACACACACACACATATACAGTATTGCTAAAAATGCAGTTCCCTTGCTTAATTATTTCTCACAGATTCAGTATATTTCAGGCCTCATTATCATTGCCCCTAGGTGTGAATGAGAGAGTAAATGTGTGTGTCCATGATCGCCATGTAATGGACTCAATTCCTGCCTTGTGCGTAGGGTTTCAGAGAACTCTGGATCTGAATAATGCTTTATTTAAAATGAATGAATAAACAAATGATAATCTTGCCACACCCACACAACCCCACCGACACTGTACCTCGTTTTCTGATTGGTCCCACTGAGAGTATGTGCTCTTTTTGCTGACTGTAGTCGCTGTAGCTCCTTCTGTTGTGTGGACAGTTCTAGGAATACATATCATAAATAAATATTATTCACAAAAAAAGCAAAGTCCTCTCTCATTTCTATCAACCCAGTTTTATTGAGGGAAACAATTAATGTTACTGTGTTTCAGTATAAATAATTAATGTAAACGTTAACTACATTAAATATGACTGATTGAATTATTATATCTGTAACAAATAGGAACAGATAACTCTGTGTAAATGTGAATCAGGCAGTTAATATGGCATTGTGCACAGGACATAATTTTTAAATACCAATATTTATAACCCATTAAATCCACTATCATAATAAAGACACCAAAATTGGCTGGTGTGAACAACATCAGGTGTAGATCTTCACATATGTGAGTTAAACCAACAGAAGGGCATATTGATGTAAAAAAAAATATATATATAAATAAAATCGAATTGCAATCAGTTTTAAAGGAAATGAGGGGGGCGGGGGGGGGGGGGTTAGTGAGAAAGATTTTGTATAATAGATTTTAAAAAATGTAACAGACTTAGTACAATAAAGCATAAAACATCATAGGAAGCACTATTACAGGAAAATCAGTGATCTAAATTGTATCACCCATGATTGTTGACATAGAAAGTGTTTTATTTCTCTTACATCACAAGGTTCAGCATAGAAATTTATTAGGGCTGTCAATATTAACACATTAATGCATGTGATTTAATCTAGATGTGAAAATGGCAAAATGGCTTCCTACAGTATAATCATAGCATGGTTACCCTGTGTGTCTGTGTGTGCTAATGGCCAGTGCATGCAGTGTATGTGTGTGTGTGTGTGTGTGTGTAGGATGGGTAGTGTGTGTGTGTGTGTGTGTGTGTGTGTGTGTGTGTGTGTGCGTGTGCGTGTGTGTAGGATGGGTAGTGTGTGTGTGTGTGTGTGTGTGTGTGTGTGTAGGATGTATGTGTGTGTAGAGTGTGTATTTGTGTGTAGGTTGGGTAGTGTGTGTTGTGTGTGTGTTTGTAGGATGTGATGTGTGTGTGTGCAATGTGTGTTGTGTGTGTGTATGTGTGTGTAATATGTGTGTAGTGTATGTAATGTGTGTCCATTGTGTGCGTTTTGCAAATGACCCCAAATATCTGACCTCCTGTTCAATTTAAGCCAATGACATGCACAGTGAAAATTGTTCCTCTCGGTCTGAGATCTAAAAGTGTACAGAGTTTGACATGTGTATGTGCAAGTGTGTATGAGCTATGAAGTAAAATCTCCTGTGAAATCCCTGTAGCCATGCTCAGGGCCAAGAATCACAGGCCTCATAATGGCAGCAGATTCCAACCTGTGTGCCAATTTCTATGAGTTTTTGTGCATGTTAAGACCCACAAAAAGGCCCAGATTGTGAGGGTTGCCCACTAGAGGGCACTGTGTTTGTTTTGTAGTTTGTGTTTGTAGACTCAGTTTCCCAGAAGGC